>JAGSMR010000096.1:817500-1172500 GCA_029286605.1 Sericinus montela | reverse complement strand
ATATATATATATATATATATATATATATATATATATATATATATATATATATATATATATATATATATATATATATATATATATATATATATATATATATATGTTTACAAATATATCGATACTTAAAATTCTTTATTTTGCGTTTGTACGGTCAATATTAGACTATGGCTGTCTTATTTGGAGTCCATATTATGACATTCACGTAAATAGAATTGAAAAATCCAAAAAGTTTATTAACATCCTAAATTATAGAGGGGTCAACATCATCCTAAAATATAGGGGAGACCCAATTATAGGGGGTCATTGTAGAAGCGTGCTCGTCGCGACCCCTGCCAGCCCTTTCAGGGCTGCAATTCTACACAGCTGCGCACCCATGCCAACGAGGGTTAGGGCGTCCCACAAGGCGACGCACACCAGTTCGTCCCCGTTGGTGTGAAATGCAGCGCGCAAAGCGGCGATGGGGACCGCCACCCGTCACGCACAGCCCGACACGGCGGAAGGTGGAGGACGGAGCAGAGTTGGCACGTGGAATGTTAGAGGAGGCATGAGGGCCAGACGAATGAGTTGATTGAAATAATGAAAGAAAGAGAATTAGATGTCGTGTGTTTGTCGGAGACCAAGCGGAAGGAGCAGTGGTACTGAAGAGCTCCCTGGCGGGGCGTTAGCTCTATGGTCCGGAGTCCCGGAGAGCGAGAGCGCCTGCTAGGGAGTGGGGGTGCTGCTGTCGTCTCGGTTGGTCGATGTTATGACTGAATATAAGGTTGTGAACTCGAGACTTCTCTGGGTTCGCTTTAAATTGGGACTGACGAAGTTATTCCTTTGGCTGTTTATGCGCCGGTGGCTTCGTCGTCCAGAGCTGAGCTGGAGGAGTTTTGGGAGAATGTAAGAGAAGTTCTAGACTTGGTTAGAGGAAACGAAAGAATTGTTGTATGTGGTGATTTGAATGGATGGGTTGGTACCGCTCGGCCAGGGTACGAGTCGGTGCTTGGGAATGTTTGGCGATAAAAGGGTTAACGATGCTGGCAAGCTTATACTGGCTGTATGCAAGGAAAAGGGTCTTCTTGTGACAAACACTATGTTTAGTCACAAGAAAATCCATATGTATACTAGAACAAGAGAGAATGAGAGAAGTATGATAGATTTATTCCTGGTGGATGACCGACTGCGAAAACAGGTGATGAATACGCGGGAGTTCCGAGGTGCTGACCTGGGAACGGATCACTACCTAGTGATTACTAGATTTAGGGATCTGTTCGCGGGTTGGCGCCACCGGACGGCGATACCAGAACCACAGTCGGTCGGTAGCATCCGAAGCTGGAAGCTTCAGGAAGCGGACACTAGGAATAAATATCAAGCAAGGGTAGCCGAAAAGCTGGACAGCATTGGTGTTAGGAAAGAATGTGGAAGAAATATGGCAGAGCCTTAGAGATGGAATGGTTAGTGCAGCGGGAGACGTGTGTGGAACTGTGAAAAGAGGTAGTAGTAAAAGGGTGATGCATGGTGGAATGACGAAGTGAAAGAAGCTGTAAATAAGAAGAAGAAGTCATGGTTAGACTACTTGGCCTCTAGTAATGATAAAGATATGAGAGAGAAGAGGAAAGAAAGATATAAGCTCCAGAAAGTTCACACGAAAGCATTGATTGAGGAAGTGCGTGAAAGGAGTAGAATGGAAGCGGACGAAAGGTTGTCGCACAACTTCAAGGAGAACTCCAAACTCTTCTGGAAAGAGGTTGGAAGGACCCAGGTGGTGCGACAGCCTTAAGATTGAATAAAGTGCTTTCGGGAACCAATGACGTCCTCTCAGAAAATCGGACCTCGATGACACTGAGGTCATCAGTATGAAAGAGATTGAATGTGCGATTAGAAGTTTGAAATGTGGTAAGGCTGCGGGACTAGACAGAGTTACTGCTGAAATGGTCAAGTATGGTGGGCCACGCGTCTGAGACAGCTTTCATCTGCTGTGCAATTTGTGCTGGCGAACGGGGCTGTTCCGGATGATTGGCGATCCGCGGTCATTGTGCCTTTAAATAAAGGTAAAGGTTCACATTATGACTGCGGGTGCTATCGGGCGATCAGCTTGACCAGTTTAGCAAGTAAAGTTTACTCGAAGGTTTTGACACGTAGTATGCGAGATAAATCGGAAAGATTTCTATAGGAGGCACAATGCGGATTTAGACCTGGAAGAGGATGCACGGATCAAATGTTCACGGAGAAGCTTCTGGCTGCTAACCAGAAGATTTTCTGTGCTTTTGTGGATCTTGAGAAAGCATTTGATAAGGTTGTAAGGAAGAAAATGTGGGAACTGTTGCCGGGTATGGTGTGGATGGTCGATTGCTAAGGGCTGTGCAGTAACTTTACTGTGACTGTAAAGCCTGTGTGCGGTAGGGCATGACCTGTCACCCATGTTTAGCGTCCAAACGGGCGTAAAACAGGGTTGTGTCATGTCATCCTGGCTATTCATACTGTATCTCGACAGCTGTTTACAGAAGCTGAAAGATAGCTGTTTGGGTGTGAAATTGGGTGACATAAAAGTAAATTGTCTGCTTTATGCTGATGATGCAGTGCTTATAGCACCATCAGAGGCAGAACTGCAGGCATTAGTCACGTATGAAAGAAGAATGTGAAATTAATGGTCTCCGTTTGAATGCTAATAAAACTAAGGTTCTGGTATTTGAAAGGGACGAAGAAAGAACGAAGTGCGAAATTTGGGTAAATCAGGAATGTCTAGAACAGGTGAATGAAATTGTATACTTGGGGAGTGCGTTTAGCCGGGATGGAAGATGTGATTTAGATGTGGACAGGCGTGTCGCTGCCGGGAACAAAGTCAATGGTGCCCTGACTGCGTTAATCAAAAGGCAAGACGTTGTGAAAAGTGCACGCCTTGCAATACATAACGCAGTGTTGGTACCGACTTTGTTATATGGCAGCGAAACCTGGGTATGCCAGAAGAAGCATAAAAGCAGGTTGAATGCAGTGGAGATGCGATCTCTTCGTAAAATGTGCGGCCTTACCATGGCCGACCGAAAGCGAAACGAAGAGATTCGCAATATGGCAGGTTTGAAAGATGACCTTGTCTCAAAATGGATAAGGGCGTGCTTCGATGGTTTGGGCACGTTGAGCGAATGAGTGAAGACCGAATGGTGAAGAAAATATATAGCGCGAAAGTTAATATTAAAAGGTGTCGAGGTAGACCGAAATTAACTTTCAAAGACCATGTGAGCAAATTGCTCGAAGAGCGGAGAGTCAAGAGTACGCGGATACCTAGCCGTGCATGTATGAAGAAGATGATGAATCTGAAAGAAGGAAAGAAGTATGTAGGGATCGTGACACTTGGCGATCTGTTCTCTGGCTACCCTGTCAGGGATTGTGCGTGAAGAAAATAATAAAAAAAAAATTATAGAAATCATAGCATTAAATTACCGTATCAAGAATCCCTACAAAAATATAATCTTTGTACACTGAGAAATAGACGTATACATTTTGACCTAATCTTCTTATTCAAGATAATTAACAACCTTGTAGACTGTCCAGAGGTATTAAGAAAAATCAATTTTATTACCAAAAGTAAATATCTATTGCGATCCTCTCGCGTTCTTACTCTAAATAATAAATACTTAAATATATTTGTACCAGAAAAACAGAAACAGAAACTACACTTCAAACATATTTATGATCAGAAGTGTTAATTACTACACTAATAACTTTTTTAATACTGATAACCAACCTAGGTTCTCAAATAGACATATTTAGCAACTCTTTAAACAATTTTAATGACTCACATATTTTAAGATTAATAAGGTACAGTAAAGTAAATTATTTAAATACAAACATAACTATGTCATAGCATCTGTAATCTATTCTTTCTGATTAAAGGTATGAATTTTAATTATAAGTTTAACATGTGAACATAATTATAATAATTCACATAACTTCATAAAAAAAAAACATTTATTCGTTCGTTTCGGCACTTTAGGTCTATAAATATGTATTTACTTTCTTTATCATTTATTATAAGAATGAAAGTTTGTTGCCAAAATAAAGAGGAAAAAAAAAGAAAATAAGTAGCTTTACGAAAAATACATTGGTATGGCTCGGTAAGTAAGAGCGTTGTCACGGTACGGTAGTAGTTGCAGGTACGAATACCATTCGCGTCAATTGATTTATTAAATTTCTCTTTAATAGTAGTAGTCACGATAGCCGAGTGGTTGGGTGGTCGGAATTTCGAGTCAATAGACCCAAGTTCGATCCCCAGTTGGTAGGCTCGTACCAATGGGGTTTTCAAAAACTTATGTACGAATATCGTTGGCTTGGACGTAAAGACGGCGACGGGCTCACCACCTGTCACGTTATCCCGAAAATATCTTCGGTGGAAGGTGGGTCGAAGGGACTTAATTATCTAGACTCGACCTCTGTCTACCCCTGTATTGGGAATTGTGTGAAGATATTTATTATTTATAATAGTAGTAGTAATAAATGTCAAGATTATTGCTGTTGGCAGATATCAAGCGATTTTCATTTGTAAAAGCGAAATGAATATCAAGAAAATTGAGTTTTCTACCTAAAGCGAGATAATGTTAGACGATTTTACCTAAAGAAGAAAAGCTAAAAGCTAAAGCTAAAAAGAATAGCAATGAGAATTTCCTGTTATATTTTTCTATGTCACAGGGATTTTTATTTCATCCTCAGACAATTTTCTTATTTTTATTCTACAAATAAATTACTAAACACGTTGAACGGAAAAGTTTGAAGATAAGTTGTCACATCTAAGGACTAAATGATCAATCCCACAGCAACGTAATATTTCCTTGCTTTATTTATTTTTGTATCTGAAGTGCGTGGTATCGACCCATATTCAGAGAAGCAGCCGAGAAGTCCGCCACTTTTAATTGTAATTCTCCTTTATCATCAGCCTTTTCGAACATCTGAGGCGACTAGGACTCTGAAAAGAACGGCTCCGAGCTCAAATGCAGAAGGTGGTGCTCCTCGATACCGCCCGCATCTTCCGCTGGTTTCTCTCGGTCAGCCTTACCCTCGGCCAGTCACCCCTGTCGAGAGTTTCCGTTTGGTTGGGTCTTAATATTTATTTATTATGTATTGGTATTTATTACGTATATTATTTATAATATATTCTATATTTTATTTATTTAATCGTTATTTAGATATGTTTACTTTTATAAGTGTAAAAACCCAACAAATATCCCCATAATAATAATAATATATAATAATAATTGTTATAACATTAATTGATAATTTATTTAAGTTTATTTCTGTATGTTAATATATGCCTGCTGTCTTCTGCACTGTCAAAAGTGTCATGTATATTTAAATTAATTTTTTTTTATAGAAAAGGGGGGCAAACGAGCAAGTGGCTCACATGACGGTAAGAAATTACCGCCGCCCATGAACACCTGCAATACCAGAGGAATAGCAGATGCGTTGCCGGCCTTTGGGAAAGGTATAGGCTCTTTTCTTGAAGGCCTATCGATCTAGAAAAACAGCTGACGGCAGCACATTCCATAAAGTGCAAATGGGTGGCAGAACATTCCGAGAAAAACGCTCTGTGGTGGAATGCCAAGCATCAAGGTGATGTTGTTGGAATTTTTGACATTGGCGTAAGATACGATGATGAAATTCAGCGGCTGACAAACCCGAATAATTCCTCGGAGCACTCCCCGTAGTACATCTTGTAGAAAATGCAGAGATTTTAATTTTAAATCTAAAATTTTAAAATGCATTCCATACATTTATGTCTAGTATGTGTTTTCAAATTAGGTCACGTAGCCAAGGTGTGTGAAAAATTCAAATAAGTAGACATGACTTTGATCTCCAGGAGGAAGGATCATAACAATTTCTTTTTTCCGAGACTACGGTGCGGTACGATTTGTATCCCTGGCGTGGACACTAGTTACAGGTCTAGTCAATTTAATTCTTTCGATCCGCTTCTCACAGCAGCTTATTTTGGGATAACGTTACATATCCTTACATAATTATGAAATAAAATATATGAGACCCACCTTACACCGAATATATTTTGGGACAAAGTGACAGGTGCTGAGCAAGTCGCCGTCTTTTTATGTCCAAGCCAACGATTTGAATCGTACATAAGTTTTGAAAAAGCCCATTGGTAGGAGCCTGCCACCTGAGGTTCGAACTCGGGTCTCTCGACTCGGATTCCGATCACCCAACCACTCGGCTTTCGTGACTTCTTACATAATTACATTCATTAATATTTATATGTACGTATACACAAACATACTTGAGTCGAGCACAAACATTCATAGTCATCACACAAATTTTCGCCTCTAGCGGGATTCTAACCCGTAATCTTAGAAGGTAGAGTGACAAACAACTGTCAGCTAAAACAAAATTTCCTTATATTCATGATGTAAATAAATGTTTTTTTTTTTTCGAAATTTCATGGTTCAAGACGCCAGGGATTAGGCTTCGCGTTGATTAATCTGTCAGTCTCTTTATACGCTCGTATAGAAGATGTAAAAATAAATGATTGCGTTTTCTTATTCTTTACATTCTCAGATCGTTCATTCAATTACGTTAACGAAAATAAATGTCTGGTTATTTACCATATTTAATATACGGATGGTATATTAAATACGGCAAGTTACCTTTTTCGTGGGATATTAAGAGAAAACAAACTAAAGGTCATAGAATCATTAAAACTGCTTATAAGATGGCGGGATAAACAGCTCAAAATTTTAGAGCCATTCCCAATACTGGGGTCAATAATTAAGTCCTTTTTACCCACCTTTCACCGAAGACTTTTTTGGGACAACGATAGGTAGTGAGCCTGTTGACATCTTTTATGTCCAAGCTAACAATATAAATCGTACATTAGTTTTGAAAAAACTCCTTGGTTTCCCGAATTCTGATCACCCAACCACACGGCTATCGTGTCTACTAAATTTAAGAGCAAAATTTAAAAATGTCGTTTATGGGTAGCAGCTTCAGCGCTGCAGGATGTTTGGCACTGTGATTGCTTATCCAATATCCAAGTGTGTGTTCCAGTCTCCCTAGAGGCGGGACATATTTCCCGTAGTGGACATTTATTTATTTATTTTTGTTTACAGTTTTACCGTTATGTGTGTATGTTTTTGTACATTCCGTTTATCTCACATATTTTTAAGCATAAAAGTCCTTTTGGTCTTTTGTTATTATAGAATTGAAAAAATAAAAATCTATAAAAACTTAATGTTTTATACGACTACTATTTTCCATCGAAATGAGAAAAAGTATTAAAAAAAACTTTATAAAAAGTATAGTAGGCGGCCTTATCGTCTTTACTTTACCGTACCGTTTTCTTCGATGAAATCGTCAAAAGCGATTAATAGAAAACTTTATATGACTTCCTTCTTCTTACCTTTATAAGTCACGATACCTCATAAGTCACGATAGCCGAGTTGTTGGGTGGTCGGAATTTCGAGTCGAGAGACCCGAGTTCGATCCCCAGGTGGCAGTACCAATGAGTTTTTCAAAAACTTATGTACGAATTTTATCGTTGGCTTGGACATAAAGGCGGCGACGGGCTCACCACCTGTCACGTTGTCCCGAAAATATCTTCGGTGGAAGGTGAGTCAAAGGGACTTAATTGTCTAGACTTGACCTCTGTCTACCCCTGTATTGGGAATTGCGTGAAGATATTTATTTTATTTTTTTTTTCTTACCTTTATAAGTCACGATACCTCATAAGTCACGATACCTCATAAGTCACGATACCTCATAAGTCACGATACCTCATAAGTCACGATAGCCGAGTTGTTGGGTGGTCGGAATTTCGAGTCGAGAGACCCGAGTTCGATCCCCAGGTGGCAGTACCAATGAGTTTTTCAAAAACTTATGTACGAATTTTATCGTTGGCTTGGACATAAAGGCGGCGACGGGCTCACCACCTGTCACGTTGTCCCGAAAATATCTTCGGTGGAAGGTGAGTCAAAGGGACTTAATTGTCTAGACTTGACCTCTGTCTACCCCTGTATTGGGAATTGCGTGAAGATATTTATTTTATTTTTTTTTCTTACCTTTGGATTATTTAATTATTAACCGAATGGTTTCACGGTAAGAATATGCCACCCCTTTTTCCTCTTGCATTGAGAGAGGCAATAAAGAGAAACGCAAGAAATATATTTTACTTATGGCAGCCCACAGACGATGGGATACCCATTTCTTAAAATTACCAGACTAAAATAGTAGACCTAAAATAAGCAGCGCCGTCCAAGCATCCGCTTACCAAGCGAGGCGGTTACGGTTAATCCTCCTCACAGCAGAGATATTTGTCCTGCAGTGGATTGAATAGACAGAACTGAAATGTCTCTTCATTGCACAAAAGTCTGTCTGAGATAAGTTGTATATAATTTTTTCTTTGCCTATTTCTCTCTGGCTACCCCGTCAGTTACTATACATAAAGATATTTATTTATTTATTTTTGTACCATAAATTTTCCTTTTCGTTTTAAATTAAACAACGAAGGAAAACGTGGAGCTGAATAAAACACGCTAATGTATTCTCTTATATCCAACATCTGATTTGCAAAGTTTCTAATTTAGTAGTATTACTGCAAGAAACCAGTTGCGGAATTGTTCTCACAACTACAGCTTGTACATGTAATTCGTGAAATGACTAAGGATCTTACTGACTAGTTGAAAGTGAAACTGTAACAGAACTTTGATTTCTGCTCAACTCATGACTATATAAACTTTACGTGTCTGTCTATTTTTCAATATTTTAATAAATTAATTTTAATTTAGTAATCTAAAAATATATATTCCCGCGTAGTCCCTGAATATATACTAGGGTAGCCGAAGAAAACATAGTACATTATAATATCATGAATATGTTAATATCTGTAATTAAAAAAGTGAATCACTCTCATGCTAATTATGCAAAGTACTACATAGTGTACATTAAGTTAAGTAAGGTCTACTTATATTTAATAGTTTCTGATAATTATACGTGTCTGATATTTCCATAGATTTAAAATTACAAAAAACGTATCTGCCTTAGTCCAAATATACGACGTACCCTTTGCGAAACATTATTAGTGCTAAAATTAAATTACAATATTTTAGTTTCTTCAACGTATACAGAACGCATAACGCTATTTCTACTTTAATATTTCGTTATTGAAATGACTATTCATCGCTAAATATTACCTTCCGTCAACTGTCTACATACTGTTTGAGCTGTAGATGTGTGCGGGGCGTAGCCACCCGCTACTCCAATCTCTGGAGTCCTCGAATCTAGTGCGTGGACTACAATTTAATTATTTATTTAACGGCCTGTAAAATTGTAAGGATTTCCTCTTTCCATTGAATTTATGCCCCGAAATGAAGTAAAATAAAATATGTAATACAAACAAACGTTTTTATTTTTGTTTTCGATACAGATTTATCGAATGACACCTTTATCATATTTAACAGTCACTTTTGCTGAAAAATTATACAAGAGCACTATTCGTTAAATTCAAGCAAACTAAATGTGTAAGAGTGGCACCCACCTTGATATGTCAAAGCATTTTTTTGTATCTTAGTTTAGGCAAAGGTCAAAGCCATGAAATCTACAGATCATGACGAAATAAAATTTTCAGTTTCATATTTTTAGACCGCTATATTTTATTTATACGTGGTTAGTGATTCATTTATTTATTTATTTTTGTACCATAAATTTTCCTTTTTGTTTTAAATTAAACAACGAAGGAAAACGTGGAGCTGAATAAAACACGCTAATGTATTCTCTTATATCCAACATCTGATTTGCAAAGTTTCTAATTTAGTAGTATTACTGCAAGAAACCAGTTGCGGAATTGTTCTCACAACTACAGCTTGTACATGTAATTCGTGAAATGACTAAGGATCTTACTGACTAGTTGAAAGTGAAACTGTAACAGAACTTTGATTTCTGCTCAACTCATGACTATATAAACTTTACGTGTCTGTCTATTTTTCAATATTTTAATAAATTAATTTTAATTTAGTAATCTAAAAAATATATAGTCGCGTAGTCACTGAATATATACTAGGGTAGTCGAAGAAAACATATTACATTATAATATCATGAATATGTTAATATCTGTAATTAAAAAAGTGAATCACTCTCATGCTAATTATGCAAAGTACTACATAGTGTACATTAAGTTAAGTAAGGTCTACTAATATTTAATAGTTTCTGATAATTATACGTGTCTGATATTTCCATACATTTAAAATTACAAAAAACGTATCTGCCTTAGTCCAAATATACGACGTACCCTTTGCGAAACATTATTAGTGCTAAAATTAAATTACAATATTTTAGTTTCTTCAACGTATACAGAACGCATAACGCTATTTCTACTTTAATATTTCGTTATTGAAATGACTATTCATCGCTAAATATTACCTTCCGTCAACTGTCTACATACTGTTTGAGCTGTAGGTGTGTGCGGGGCGTAGCCACCCGCTACTCCAATCTCTGGAGTCCTCGAATCTAGTGCGTGGACTACAATTTAATTATTTATTTAACGGCCTGTAAAATTGTAAGGATTTCCCCTCTTTCCATTGAATTTATGCCCCGAAATGAAGTAAAATAAAATATGTAATACAAACAAACGTTTTTATTTTTGTTTTCGATACAGATTTATCGAATGACACCTTTATCATATTTAACAGTCACTTTTGCTGAAAAATTATACAAGAGCACTATTCGTTAAATTCAAGCAAACTAAATGTGTAAGAGTGGCACCCACCTTGATATGTCAAAGCATTTTTTTGTATCTTAGTTTAGGCAAAGGTCAAAGCCATGAAATCTACAGATCATGACGAAATAAAATTTTCAGTTTCATATTTTTAGACCGCTATATTTTATTTATACGTGGTTAGTGATTCATTTACTTATTTATTTTCCAGGTAAAAAAAATTAAGCTTTTCCATTCTTCGAAGCTGGTGTGGGTGACAAAAGTATCAAACATACCAGAAAATGAATAGTTTGGAAAGACTAAATAATATAAGGTAATTGTACCAATCTATTGGGTATATTTATAGCTATGTTTTAAAGAAGCTGAAATCAGTTATCTATTTTAGATAAATACAAGTGTATTCGTGATAATAACACACACATATTAATCTTGAATGCAACGAGATTCTCAGGTAATCCTCGAAATCTTGAAATAGTAATGAATCTTTACTAAGATTATAGTATAATCCGCAACGACGTCATCCGCAGCAGAACTAGAGTAACCGACATAGCCATAAGGGTTAGCACGCGAAGTGCAAAAGTACCGGCTACATAGTTCGTAGAAATGACAATAGTAGGGAAAGAAACGTTCTCTAGTGGCAGCCTGGTTCTGGCAAGCACAGTGTAGAACGACCCTTTCACAAGGTTGACTGCACAACATTGCGGGCAGTTGACAAATGCAGATAGCTCGAGACCGTTCTTTGTCGAAATCTTTGGGGAAGGGCCTACGTTCAGCAGTTTGCTTTTGATATTCTGTAAAGATACAGAAGAAAGTTATAAAAGCGAAACTATCAATATCTGTCTTTGTCAGCAAAACGGACAAATGGATCTAGAAAAACATTGATCTTGACACTGAATGAAGTTGTTTTCAAGCCGACTATGACGTTGACCATTAGCTCTACTTACACCGTAGTTTCGTAACTGTCTTCAAAAGTTTGAAGCATATCGCGGATCCCAAAAATTTTAAGCCAAGTTTACTTAGCACTAGTATATTGTGTTTTGGGATACTCTATTTCTGTTTGGTGTGGCAAAAAGTATTATAAAATCCTTACATACATCACAAAGAGCTATTATTAAAGTAAGCACAGCCCGAACATGTTTGTTTCCTATATATCTCTTATACAAATCATGAAGTTTCTCAGTCGGCCAACAATTTTACAATGTTTATGTAAATTGTTAAAA
Organism: Sericinus montela; assembly: GCA_029286605.1. Classification (NCBI taxonomy): domain Eukaryota; kingdom Metazoa; phylum Arthropoda; class Insecta; order Lepidoptera; family Papilionidae; genus Sericinus; species Sericinus montela. The sequence continues at coordinate 1,160,596 of JAGSMR010000096.1, read as the reverse complement.
GGTCACGTACCTGCGAACTTTCGAACTTAAAGTATTATCTCCGATGAAAGTACCAGATGATGACATGTTAAGGGTACTTATAATTAAATAAGAATTTAATTAAATAATGTATTATATAATTAAATAAAGAATTTAATTGTATAATACATTATATTGTAAAAAGAAATATTGACCAAAAAAGAGGATACCTACGGAGTTCTTTCGCCTGTTTCTTCTCTGTTAGAGGAATCTCACTACGAAACGGTGGTAGATTAAAAATGACTATGGATAAACGAATGTACATTCCTATGTCGATAAAGAATTGATTTGGTGGCCCACACACCCCCCTCCCCCAATTCTGGGGGACGGGGGCACTCTAAGCGAGGCAACGCATGGGCGGCGGTGATCACTTGCCATCACGTGAGCCACCTGCTTGTTTGCCTCCCTTTTACTATAAAAAAAATTGATTTGACCCTTACGAAAAATAACATTGGTATGGATCGGAGGTAAGAGCGTTGTCACGGTACGGCAGAGGTATCTGGTTCGAATTCCCTTCGTGTCAGTTCTTTTTTTTATTGATGTAGGTAGATATCAAGCGATTTGAATTTGTAAAAGCGAAATTAGTATCAAAAAAGTTGATTTTTTTACCTAAAACGAGGTAATTCTAGATGATGATGATTTCAGCCGCTTGATGAGGAGAGCATATAGATCTCTACATTAATCTTGTAAAATATTTATTTCCTAACCTATTTATAATGACTAAGTATTGGTTTGCAAGAATCATGTCTGCAAAGTCTTATATCTTGATTAAGTTGCACAGCACACACAATTCACTGCTTGCATTGTAGCGCGATTCTTTCAAAAGTTTCTGACACTCACACAAGTTTGATTAGCAAAACATATAGGCGTGGTGAAGTTCTATAAAAATCCATTACAAGATATGCTTTGGCGCTCGACCAAAAACTTTATGATAAGGGTTGTCATAATATGAACGACTACATTGACGATAATATTCACACACTCATGAGAATGATTTGACCGCTCCAAAGCTGTCTGAATTTTTTTTTCTGTTATATTTTTTTTTTTTCATATTTTTACACTTATGTGGGAAAAAAATTAAAAAAAGAATGCAAAGAAAATAATTTATTCGATAACTATAAAGAAACAACACACAAAAGAACAAGCAGTATTTGTTATGTTAAATAAAGTCTTATTTATATTTGTATTATCTTATTTTCAGGCGTTCGAAACCACACACTATCAGTTAATTGTCACTGGTTTGATAATTGTAGAGATATTTTTCGTTACATCTGGATTAGTCCTAGTTTACAATTTAGAAGTACAGAGAGAAAATCGACGGCAAACTTGGACTTTATTTCCTAAAATAATGTTTAAGCGGCGGTGAAGGTGAAGAACAATAATGAAATATTGACCTCCGTGGACTAGTGGCGTAAAGACCGGTTTTCGAAGTGTCCCCATCTCGAGGTTAAGGGTTCGATTCTCGGTCGAATCAATGTAGAAAATCTTATGACAATCTTCTTTTGTTTTGATTACTAATAAATTATTTGTGTCATCAGTAAAGAGGAGATGGTCACTATGATTGAGTACACAATGTGTCTTTAATATACGAGTTTAGAACTGGTCCGAGTGGTCCATGTAGGACTCGTGACAGGTACGAGTAAGTAATTTGAAAATTATTATTATGTAATTTAAACATTTATTCACTAAAAATTTTTCATAATAAAAAGCAGACTATTTGTATGAAGTTACTTTTGTAAAAAAATATCGTATATTAATAATGACATGTTTACGACAAGTTTATGAAAGTCATTCCCGATACGATAGAATTAGAAACGAAAATCGGTATGAAATAATACAAGTAAAAGAAAAGTACACAAATACACTTCAAACTGATAGCGAAATAATCACATGAATCGTTATCGTCGATACGTAAAGGCTGACCTATGTGATTAAATCTGTGAATTATCTCTCAACATATTCTGGTGGTAAATATTCAAAAGAAGAAAACTTAATCATACATTGTGTGTTTGGACTGTCTAACCCAATTTATGTTTGACAATCTTCGGCATAATCAATGCATTTTTCTAAAGGAGAATATTTATGCGAAAAATAAAAAAATGTTCTTCACGCCATTCCCCCTGAATTCCCCATTCTATAAAAGGTCTAGATAATTAACTCCTTTCGACCCACCTTTCACCGAAGACATTTTTGTGCCAACATGACAGGTAGTGGCAGTCTTCGTTTTTACATCTAATATAAAACATACATACTCGTAAGTTTTGAACAAAAACAATTGGTTCGAGCCTGCCCTGAACCTGAACCTGGGAATCGAACTCTGGTCTTTTGTCTCGAATTACGATCGCCCAACCACTCGGCTATCGTAACATTATGTGATAAGATATATTAATATAAACCCTTAAGATGTGTAAGTAACAAGGAGCGACTTAAAATATCAACTGATGCCTATGGGACATGGTAGCACTCTGATTGGCTTTTACCGTGTCCCAGAGCAGCAGAGGTCGCGGGCTCGAATCCCGCCTGTTTAAGTTATTTTTGGCCTTCTCATTAACTTAATACATAACATCTACTCGATGGTCGATTTAATTTCTGAAATTAATGTTTGAACTTTCTATTGCACTTAATAAGTATTTGAAATTAAAATAGTTAAACAAGTCTCTCTCGGAGACTGGCGCTAAAAGGTTTAACAAATTTTATTTCTGAGCAACTTACTTCCCACAAGGGTCTCTTCTACACTTTACTAAGTAAAATCTTTTCAAAGAGTGCACGTTCCGGACGAAGTTTCGAAGGGACAATTGCAGAAGTCACTGCTATGATACGCTTTAATAAGAAACTTTACAGATGAGAGGTCAGCTGATAAAGAATAGCTATAAGAATTTCCTGTTATATTTTTCTGTGTCACTGGGATTTTTATTTCATCGTCAGACAAGTTACGATAGCCGAGTGGTTGGGTGGTCGGAATTTCGAGACAAGAGATCTAAGGACTAAATGATCAAGCCCACAACAACATTACATTTCCCTTCTTTGTTTTTTTTTTGTATGTGCGTGATATCCACCCATATTCAGAGAAACAGCCGAGAAGTCTAGAGAGAATTACAACCACTAACATAGAAGAATTACAATTTAAATTCACCTATGTTATCAACCTTTCTGAACATACCGCCCGCATCTTCCGCTGGTTTCTCTCGGTCAGCCTTACCCTCGGCCAGTCACCCCTGTCGAGGGTTTTTGTTTGGTTGGGTCTTAATATTTATTTATTATGTATTGGTATTCATTACGTATATTATTTATAATATATTCTATATTTTATTTATTTAATCGGTATTTAGATATGTTTACTTTTATAAGTATAAAAACCCAACAAATATCCCCATAATAATAATAATATATAATAATAATTATTATAACATTAAATCATAATTTATTAAAGTTTATTTCTGTATGTTAATATATTCCTGCTGTCTTCTGCACTGTCAAAAGTGTCATGTACATTTAAATTCATTTTTTTTTTTTATAGAAAAGGGGGGCAAACGAGCAAGTGGTTCACATGACGGTAAGAAATTACCGCCGCCCATGAACACCTGCAATACCAGAGGAATAGCAGATGCGTTGCCGGCCTTTGGGAAAGGTATAGGCTCTTTTCTTGAAGGCCTATCGATCTAGAAAAACCGCTGACGGCAGCACATTCCATAAAGTGCAAGTGGGTGGCAGAACATTCCGAAAAAAACGCACTGTGGTGGAATGCCAAGCATCAAGGTGATGTTGTTGGAATTTTTGATTTTGGCGTAAGATACGATGATGAAATTCAGCGGCTGACGAACCCGAATAATTACTCGGAGCACTCCCCGTAGTACATCTTGTAGAAAATGCAGAGATTTTAATTTTAAACCTAAAATTTTAAAAATGCATTCCATACATTTATGTCCAGTATGTGTTTTCAAATTAGGTCACGTAGCCAAGGTGTGTGAAGAATTCAAATAAGGAGATATGACTTTGATCTCCAGGAGGAAGGATCACAATAATTTCTTTTTTTCGAGACTACGATACGGTATGATTTGTATCCGTGGCGTGGACACTAGTTAGAGGTCTAGTCAATTTAATTCTTTCGACCCGCTTCTCAATGCAGCTTATTTTGGAAGACGTTACATATCCTTACATAATTACGAAAAAAAACATCTTCACGCAATTCCCAATACAAGGGTAGACAGAGGTCGAGTCTAGACAATTAAGTTCTTTCGAGCCACCTTCCACCGAAGAGAAATAAAATATATGAGACCCACCTTCCACCGAATATATTTTGGGACAAAGTGACAGGAGCTGAGCCAGTCGCTGACTTTTTATGTCCATACCAACGATTTGAATCGTACATAAGTTTTGAAAAAGCCCATTGGTAGGAGCTTGCCACCTGGGGTTCGAACTCGGGTCTCTCGACTCGGATTCCGATCACCCAACCACTCGGCTTTTGTGACTTCTTACATAATTATATATATATAAATATTTATATGTACGTATACACAAACATACTTGAGTCGAACACAAACATTCACACTCATCACACAAATGTTCACCCCTAGCGGGATTTGAACCCGTAATCTTAGAAGGTAGAGTCACAAACAACTGTTGGCTAAAACAACATTTCCTTATATTCATGATGTATATCTGTTTTTTTTCGACATTTCATGGTTTAAGACGCCAGGGATTAGGCTTCGCGTTGATTAATCTGTCAGTCTCTTTATACGCTCGTATAGAAAGGATATAAAAATAAAATAATTTAAAATAGTTTTCTTATTCTTTACATTCACAGATCGTTCATTCAATTACGTTAACGAAAATAAATGTCTGGTTATTGACCATATTTAATATATGGATGCTATATTAAATACGTCAAATAACCTTCTTCGTGGGTTATTAAGCTAACAATATAAATCGTACATTAGTTTTGAAAAAACTCCTTGGTTTCCCGAGTTCTGATCAACCACTCGGCTACCGTGTCTACTAAATTTAAGAGCAAAATTGCTGCAGGATGTTTGGCTCTGTGATTGCTTATCCAATAGCTAAGCGTGTGTTCCAGTCCCCCTAGATGTTAGACATATTTCCAGTAGTGGACATTTATTTCTGTTGCATATTAAGAAGCGATAAAGGGAAACGCAAGAAATATATTTTACTTATGGCAACCCACAGTCGACGGGACACCCATTTCTTAAAATTACCAGACTAAAATAGTAGACCTAAAATAAGCAGCGCCGTCCAAGCATCCGCTTACTACGCGAGGCGGTTACGGTAAATCCTCCTCACGGCAGAGAGATTGAATAGACAGAACTGAAATGTCTCTTCATTACACAAAAGTCTGCCTGAGATAAGTTGTATAAAATTTTTTCTTTGCCTATTTATCTCTGGCTACCCCGTCAGTTACTATACATAAAGATATTTATTTGTATTGTACCATAAATTTTCCTTTTCTTTTTAAATTAAACAACGAAGGAAAACGTGGAGCTGAATAAAACACGCTAAAGTATTCTCGTATATCCAACATCTGATTTGCAAAGTTTCTAATTTAGTAGTATTACCGCAAGAAACCCGTTGTGCAATGGTTCCCACAACTACAGCTTGTTCATGCAATTCATGAAATGACTAAGGATCTTGCTGACTAGTTGAAAGTGGAATTGTAACAGAACTTGGATTACTGCTTAACTCATGACTGTATAGACTATACGTGCCTGTCTATTTTTTAATATTTTAACAAATTTGTTTTTAATTTAATAATCAAAAAAATATATATTCCCGTATAGTCCCTGACTATATACTAGGGTAGCGAAAGAAAACATATTATATTATAATGTAATGAATATGTATAGATATTACTATAATTATGTAAGTGGATCACTCTCGTGCTAATTATACATAGTAGAGTTTTTTATAAAGTAGGTAGGCGGGTTTCTGACCTATAAATTTTCTTCTGTTTTACTTTGTAAGAGGAACCTCAAGACAATTGCAATTATGGTATAAACTTAAAATAACTGTCGATAGATTATTTATTTTATTATTCTTATAAAGAAATGATTAAATTTGATAAGTGTTTGATTGCATATAAATGAATAATGAATGAATAATAAACAATTATAAATAAAAAAATATCTTCACGCAATTCCCAATACAGGGGTAGACACTAATCAGTCACTAGGTCAGAAGTCTAGTCTAGACAATTAAATCCCTTTGACCCACCTTCCACCGAAGATATTTTCAGGGCAACGTGACAGGTGGTGAGCCCGTCGCCGTAAAAGAAATTTCGCTTTATTGTGCGAACGATTCAAATGCGGGTAGAATGTAGTGATGTTATAATTAAATGTTAAATCAACTTAAAAATATTAAAGTGAAAGTTTAAATATTTGCCAATACCCAACACTATGATAATTTTCTCTTATTTTTATTTTCACGCAACTTCCCAATACCGGGTTCCTTTTCAACATTTAAAATTTTTCGGGATATCGTGACAAGTAGATCGTCTTAGTGTTTAAGCTACCCCTACAATATAGTTTCATATGTAGTTAAAGTAGAAATATTCATGTATACATTAAAAACAAAGACTGAGTAAAAAAATCACATTAATCACAAAAATATTTACATCTGTATTAATGCGAAACCGCAACCCTTGGCGTCGAAGGCAGGAGGGTCACTATAAACTGGTCTATCGGATCGTCTCTGATGTCCTTCCATTATAAAAAAGATGAGTATAAACGAACATACTACGAACATACATCGAATATACTTCCCATAGGTATTTTAACCTTATTTTATGCATTTAGATACGAATAAAAGTCACGACAGCCGCGGTGTTGGGTGGTCGGAATTTCTAGTCAAGAGACCCGAGTTCGATCCCCAGGTGGCAGGCTCGTACCAATGGGTTTTTCAAAAACTAATGTACGAATTACATCGTTGCCTTGGGCATAAAGACGGCGACGGGCTTACCACCGAAAGTGGGCCGAAGGGACTTCATTGTCTAGTCTGGACCTTTATTGGGAATTGCGTGGAGATATTTATTTATTTAGATACGAATGATACAATTGTGCGATGTCGGTAGATTAGTTGGTTGTCGTACTTTGGTTTGTTGTTGTAACAAAACAAAATAGAAAAGTTGCTAAAGATGCTTTAATCCAATAAATTTGTACCAAAGTCACGAACTTAGTTGCGTTCCAAGTTAGTTCAGATTGTACGAACTTGCTTACGTTACTTCTACACTTTATTATACATTCAATTACATCGGAACATATTACGATAGTTGTACGATTCTTATTCTCCATAAAACTTTAATGATTGAAAAAGCAAGTGAAACTAATACTTTAATTAATTATTTACCTATAATAATTATAATAAATATTTGTTATAACCTATAATAAATATTAATAAATAATATTTATATATAATTAATTATTATAATAATTATTTACCTAAGCTGTTATGTGATAGTAGAAAAAACATACAGTACATGACATCGTTGCCCGTCAGTTAATTTTAATTTAGGTTTTAATTTCGGCCAGCTTATTTTTGGTTTCAATGTTTTTAAGAAGATTATTTCCACTTGAATCCGTTGCCACTATTAAGGTTTCCCGTACAGCTTCATACTTTTACGGAACTTATATAAGTAAGAAAGAAAACGGTGAATAAATGTCTTAATAGAATATCGGTTGCGGCCATTCCTGATTGAAAGAAAGAAAGAAACTCTTTATTGACATCACAAGGAAAAAAATAATATTGTACAAAATACTAAGAGAAATAATAAATTACAAAAATTTATTATAGGCTGACGATTGATATTCTACAATTGATTATAGGCTGGTGATTAGTAGAAGAATAATTGCTAAATGACTCTTTTATTTTCCTTGTATATGTTATTATTGTAAAACAATTTTGTTTAGTGTAAGGAATGAGTGTGGAACAGAAATAAATTACGTCAAAAACATTTTACTAACTTTACTAAGTAGAAGGTCCTCATAACAAAGAAAAAAATTACATATCATTGATAGAGTTGAAAAAACTTTAGGGACGTCTAAAGAGTTTTCTCAGCTCTACGTCATGTCCATTCTAAATGTGAATTCTATTTAAATTTGCAGAACAATGACGTTTTATAAGTGGCGGTTGGTATGAATTACGGGTTTTTTGTGATAAAATACCCCAATAAGTTTATTCGAGTGCTCTGAATACCGTCATTTATCCCATACAATATAGATCTGTTATACTGGAAATATATTACATGAAAGTTTTATAATTTCTCTTTTATTTAAGTTATACTTTATCTATGTGTTTTATATATTACTAAAAGTAAAATTAAATGAAGCCTGTGAATGAGCAAATACCTTGTCTCAAATATACCTAAAAGGTTAAAGCAGGGGAAAGTCCGTCATTCTGCTCCTGTGAGTGTTGGCGGACTTCACACACTCTCAAAATAAATTTCGAGGGCCTTCACCTGTTGTGTTTCACCTTCTTAGAAACGAGTCCGACGTAGTCCGCTTTGTTGGTCTTCTGGTCTGAAAAAGACATACTAAAAGAATTTTCCTTCACGGCTGTAATAAAAAAAATACTAAAAACTGTTTTGAGACATTTTTCTTTTTTTTATATTAGAACCACCTTCAAAAAGAACACACAAAATCTAAGATTTACTTTCTTAGCTATACTTGTTACGTACACATGACGGCATAGAGCCGTATACACTGGTTTTCATTGGATAGCTTTGAGGACTCGGGTTTGATTTCTGGTCAGGTCAATATAGAAAACACTTTTTCTACACTTTCTCAGGTCTCTGAGGTACCTTCATTGTTTCTGAATCTACGACACAAGTGCTTTTAGGATACTTACTTTGAGTACAGGGCAGCGTATGCGATGTCGTCTTTATCTATGAATGAATTTATTATTTAAATTGTTTTATCACTATTATTGCATTTTCGGTATGACAATATGGTAATTAAAGTTTCTATATAATAGCGCGATATAAGAAACATCACTATTTTCTACGATTTTCACTTCACTGATAAATGGATCGAGATACTAACGTATATCAAAATGTGTCTGTGGGAAAGTTTTATTAGCTGCCAAGCGACAGGGCCGGGCTCAGAGCGGCAGATAACGAATTAGGAATGGGAAACACTCAACGACAGCTGTGCCTATGCAAATGTGTGGAATAATTTGAATTTGGGATTCTAAAACACTTTCGTTGCACTGAAATTTATATTTTCAAGTAGACGATCTAACTAATAATAGTGAAAAATTAATAATCCATATATTATAATGATTTTGCAAACAAATTTCGGCATAATTTCAGGGATAATCATTTCAGCATTAACGTGCTTCACAGCTTCGTTGGAATTCAAATAAATCGTACTTAAATGCAGTTTTAAAAATAAATGAATTTATTTCTGAGAATATACAAAAGAGTCGAGTCAGGCCGTGGTTAACTATCGAAGACTGTGCTAGGAAATCGCTCGAAGAGGTATGCCAGAACCGTGACATTTGATGCTCTGTTCTCTTTGGCTACCCGTCAAGAAAAATGCGTAAATATTTATTTTTAAACGTAATACCTATCCTTGTAAATATATTTATGTATTCTGTTAAAACATAAATATATTTTAACATAATACATATTCTGGTATTATGTACATATATTCTGGTGTTATGGTAATACAGTCTGAAATACCAAAGTAAGTTTGTGCTGAATTTTATAAACATGCGCTTCACTTTATATTTAAATTTAAAAGTAAAGCATGCAAAATATTCCATTCTAAATTCTCATTGTTTACTTTATTGATTTGTAAATTTCAACGAAATCGTTGCCGACAGTTTAGAGAATGCTATTACTAACAAACTTACAAAGTTTTTACATAACATACATACAGAATGAATACATACATACATAACATATATACAAAAATTCACAGCAAATTATTAGTCCCTTCCGTTTCACGACAATCGAGGTGCACGATAAAAGGTTAAAAATAGACAATCCATTGTTTGTGTAATAGATTTTTGCTCACTTGCGATTTAACAAAGGAAACATATTCAGTTTCTAAACTTGATAATGTGCCAGCTAAAAAAACACAAAATTAATAATGACTGGAATGAATGGAATTCTTTAATAATGAATGAAACTCTTAGTGTTTCAAATTAAATTTAATCATAACTAAAACACATTTGTCCAAATAAGTCCAAAACTTGAAATACTGATAAACTGTTAAACAAATGATAAACTGTTCATAAAAGAATTATCAAATATTTCAGGATATGTTAATAAGCGTACCGTCCGTCGTATCACCTTGCTTTAAACTTGAATAATTCCTTCATTTAGGATACGTAGCAGTGTTGGGCACATTCATTGCAATATATCGATAATTATTGTACAGCAAATATATTATGAAGCAACTTTATTTTACGAGTGGCACTTTGACTATGACTAAATGTGAGTAACTTGTGCCCATTGTAGCTTTTACAAAACCTATATACATGTCACCAGGCCCCTACTTCCCCGATAGTATGATCTGAAACGTACTGATATTTTGTATCCCTACGACAAAGTCTTGGGATCGGTTAAACTACTAGAATACAAGTATTCAGTGGTAGAGCCACGCATCAGCTTTTGCTGTTGCATGAATGGGCCGGCTCGACCGAGGAAGTACCACGGCCTCACAGAATACCGGCGTGAAGTAGAAGTCTTACAAACTTCTGCGTTTCGTCTGGTGAGTGCAGGTAACCGGAGGCCCACACACCCCCTTCCCCAATTGGGGGGGGGGGCACTCTAAGGGCAGCAACGCATCTGCTATGCCTCTGGTGAGCGGATTTCTTCTGCTATCGCAGGTATCGGGCCTCGAGGCAAGCCTCATTGCCCGGGCGTCTTCTCAGGGGGCTGCTGCTCCCCCGGTCCTGGGTACCGCTTTCTGCGGTATATATGTCGGTGTGTTGCGTATTTTACGCCATGCGTCGGGTCTTTCACTCTTCCCCGTCCTCCCCTCAACGAGGTCGGGTGGTGGCTGCAACAATTCCTAGGGAGAGGTCGCCGCTCTGGTGGTCGAGCGTGCTGCGGCAGGAGGTCCGATAAGGACGCCAGGTCGCGCAGGTGTTCATGTGGCCCATTATCAGCGCGGTCATACATTTTCCGCGCCAAGTGGACCACAAAGTCGTGGATAGATTCGATTTTAAGATCTCTGGCGATGACGTCATTCCGGACGTAACGACCAGCTCCCACAATCGTTCTTAGGGAAATGTTCTGCTGAACCTGCAATCTTTTCCGCTGTGCGGGAGATGTGAACGCGTACCACGCTGGTGCAGCGTATGTGATTCGCGAGCGTATGTAGGTCTTGTAGATCCCTACCTTGGTCTTCGTTGGCAGGTTGGATGCCAGAACCGGACGGAGGACCGCCCTCGCAGCTCTTGCGCGCTGCATGACGTATTCGACCTGAGGGGTCATACGTAGAGAGCGGTCAATCTGGCATCCAAGGTAGGTTACTGTTTTCTTCCACTCTACATCCTGGCCTCGGAGCTTGAGTGGTGGTGGTACACGTCCCTGTCTATTGACAATTATGGCGCATGTCTTGCCAACGTTCACGGCCATGCGCCATTTGTCTAGCCATTCAGGCAGCAGGTTCAGCAGACATTGCATCCTCCTGGCTGCAATGTCTGCCCGACGGGACGACGTAAAATACGCGCTGTCGTCTGCGTAGAGGGCGAGCATGACATCTTGTTCCCATTCTTGGACGCGACCTTCAAGTGTGGGGATGTCGTTGGTGTAAACTGCGTACAGGTGCGGAGAAAGACAGCTGCCTTGTGGCACTCCTGCCTCTATCCTTCGTGCTGCCGAGTCGATCCTCTCGACGCTAACACAGAAGCTCCGTCCTCCAGAAATGACGCCACTAGTCGTATGAGCGCTGGCGGCGTTGTGGTGTTGCATATTAGTTTGTAGATTAGACCCGTGTGCCACACCCGGTCGAAGGCCTTCTCTATGTCGAGAAAGACCCCAGACAGGAGCGGCCGAGATGGGTTTCGGCCGCTAGGTAGTGTAGCACTCGGGTCAGCTGCGCCGTGGTGGAGTGGCCGCTGCGGAATCCGAATTGCTCCTTTCGGAGCTCTGCGTATGGTCGCAGTCTCCGCAGCAGCAGCCTTTCAAAAGCTTTGCTACATACGACAGTAGCGTGATGGGACGGTAGCTTGCCGGGTGTCTTCTGTTTTCCCCGGCTTCGGCAGCACTATGATTTTCCCTTCCTTCCACTTGGAAGGGTAGTGTTGGGTGCGTAGCACCCGTTGAACAAACGGGTCAGTGCTACGATCCCTTTCCTAGGCAGCTGTCTTATTGCAGTAGTGGTTATGCAATCGTTGCCCGGCGCTTTCCGTAGTGGTAGGCGCTGTGCCACTCTTCTTACTTCAGAAGGACATGAAATCGTCCCTCCTAATGGTGGCGCCGGGCTCGTCAGGAACTCCTGTACACAATGCTCAACCTCCTGTGGAAGTCTGCGACGACAGCAGCAGCAGTATTGGGTTTGAACTGCCCTCTAAATGTTCTGCCAGGATCTCGGCCCGGTCTCGTGCTCCGTAGTGCCGTTTTCCTGTGCTGTCCACTAGTGGGCAAATGGGCTGTGGTGTGCGCGAAAGCTGTCGGGTGAGCTGATATAACGAGGCTGGATGTTCCGAGGCCTCCTCGATGCGAGCGTTCCATGACTCGCCTCGGAAGGCCTTTATCCCTTCCGACAGCTTTTCGGTAATGGAGTTGAGTTTTGCCTTTACTTTGGGACATCTGGTTCTAGCCCAAAGCTTCCTAGTGGATCGTTTCTCCTCTAGGAGAGTTTTGAGCCTCCGTGGGAGTACCTCCCCACGGTGCGTGTCAGGTATTGTCCTGGTGGCCGCTAGATACTCTTGATGTATCTTTTCACAGATATATTTAGCGGCCACTTCTACCTCTTCTCCAGATGTTATATTCGCACCGTAGGTAAGGTTCGCCAGCGCTCTTCTGTATTGCTCCCAGTTGGTCTTCGTTCGGAGGCCCTGGGCACTACGGAGTCGGCGCTGGTCGACATGGTAATGAGAATTGGTAGGTGCTGCGTGTCCAGGTCATACAGCACCTCCACTTGGACCAGACATGTGATTCCTTGGCAGAGAACTATATCCAGGACATCCGGCCGATGTGTTGTTGTCGTGGGGATATGTGTGGGAGCTCCTGGTCCCAGCACTTCATATCCCCTTCTTCGGCGTCTTCAAACAGTCTCCTGCCGGCGGGGTTCATGATGCGCGAACCCCATGCCAGGTGCTTGGCGTTGAAATCTCCTGCCATAATGACAGGAGAGCTGTTGTCCATGACGGCTCGGATGTCCGAGGGGCAGAGAGGAGGGCCGGGTGGGCGGTACGCTGCGTAGATCCTTAGCTCCACACCGGCCGTCTTCAGGAGTATCCCAATGCTCCTGGTTGAGATAAATGGCAGCAGCTCAATTCCTCATGCACTAGGTCTCTCCTAACCAAAATGGCCGTGCCTCTGTAGGCCTTTCCTTCGGGAGAGACCTCGTCGCGACGATACACGAAGAAATTGGGGATCTTGAAATGGCGTCCGGGTCTGAGTTTAGTCTCCCCTAGCAACACGACCTGGATTCCGTGCTGCTGCACCATAGTGCGGAGACTGGCGGCTTGTTGTTGGATGCCGCCTGGGTTCCAGTACATTACCCGGAGCTCAGCCATTTCTTGCCATTGTCAGGTGGGTCAGGGCTGTCAAAATAGCCGTGAGTGGGTCAGCTCCCGTGGTCATCGCCGCTAGGACGTCGCCTAGGATTTTCATGACGACTGTGACCAATTGTGCTAGTGCAGCCTCGATCGTAGTCGGCACGGGTGTTATTTGAGGGGGGGAGGCCTCGGTTCTCCCCCTTGAGGCTTGTGCTCTCGGAGCTGGGTGTTGCACTCGCACATGCTGAGTTACATTTCCTTGCGTGTTGGCAACTGCTGGCCCTGGCTGGATGGTGGCAATGGGAGGGGGTATGGGTGTGGAGGTCACCCTGGCCTCGGACTTGGCCGTCTTCTTTTCTTCTTCTTCCCCTCCTCTTCCTCTTAGTGGAGAGGGGACCTCCCCTCTCCGTGGCCTCGTTAGCTGGCGGTTGCAGAGTTGTGACCGCTGCTAACTTTCCAGGTTTAGTGGCTGGTGCCACTTCTGTTGCCACCTCCAGGCGCCGCGGCTGTCGCGGCTGTGGCATGGGTCTCGCATCGGGTGCGCCCTCTGCGACTGATGGTGCACCTCTGTGCGTATTTTGCCGCGGCGCATGCGGGGGGGGGATGGGAGGGGGCATTCTAATCCCCCTCTTGCGAGCGATGCGCTGTATAACAGCGCATCTTCTGTCGTTTGCCGAGTGCGCCTTACCGCAATTGGCGCACTTCGGTGGCCCATCCCTTGGTTTGGGGCAATCTGATGCGACGTGATCCCCGGCGCATCTAACACATTTGGCCGGGCGATGGCAGTTTGCCGAGGAGTGTCCGAACCCTGGCAACGGTGGCACTGAGCCGGGCCTTCCCTGCCTTGCCATGCCTCGATCGTTACTCCGGGCATGTAGAGGAGCTCGTGTACGTTATACAGCCTCTTGAGCTCCTCTTGGCTAAGGTGGTGTAATTTTACGTGGAAAAGGCAACCCGGTCTCCCTTTCTTCGGGGATTGCCCTCACAAATGTAACAGGAAAGCCCAATGCCTTAAGGGCCTCCTCGATATCTTCTGGATGTGTGTCTGCTGGTAGCCCACGCAGTCCCACCTTAGTGGGCAATTCCGCGGTCGGTGCATAGCAGTACCATGCGAGCGCTGCGTCCTCCTTGCTGCGCTCCGTTAGGTACCTCTGCACCTTCCGGTATTCATCAGCCGAATGCGGGCGGAATCTTACCCCTTTCCCGAAGGGCGCGCATTCGGCGCGTGCCCTAAAATGTTGTGCAGGGCACGGAAGTGTTTTGCCCACTCTGGTAGGCACTCTACTATTATAGGAGGATATTTGCTATCCTCCTTTTCCTTGGCCACCACCTTCCTAGGTGATGGCACAGGTGGGCTGCGCGGGCACTTGGGTGCCGCTGCCATCGTGGCGTACGTCGACGCGGACGACGTTCCTGGGCGCGTTGGCCCCCCCCACGTTTGGGCATCGTAGACGGCAGCTTTGTCGACCGGTGTTTCTACCAGCGACATTGGTTTTGCCCTGCCTTTGTCTCAACCTCCATTTCGGAGGGAGATGGGGTAGAGCGGCTTTGAGCCATGCCCTCTTTGGCTCGATTAGTATGGTTGAGGCGACCCCCTCTGTACGCTGACCCCACTACGGAGGTTTGCAAGAGGGGTGGGGGCATCATAAGTCGTCTCGACTTTTGCGAGGTCCGTTCGTTCCGTATTTATACTGGTTGCCGGGCCCGTGCTGAGTTGTGTTACACAACTAGCGTCAGGTACAGCAACCGTATTTCCGGCCTCGCTTTCCAAATTGGAGATTCCGACGTACTGGTAGAGTCCCATCCTCCCGGGTAAAGTGCTGGTCCCCTTCCTCTTCCACTTGCGTTTCGGTGGCTGGGGAATACTCCGACGAGGAGGATGAGGATGGCGATCGCGGCGGGTCTTCATGCCGAACAGGCGTTTTTGTCCTTTTCTCCGCGGGAGCGTCGATTTCTGGCGGCGTGCGACGTCTTGCGGCTAGTCGCCCTTGTAGGACCTCCGTGTCTTCCACCTGACGATACTCAGATCGCCGGTCAGTAGACGCGGGGGTCGGGGGCGATGCGTGTGCGCGGCAGTGGCCGTGGTATCCCGGTCTTGCTATCCCGGGAGGTAAGATCACCGATTTCTCGGGATTGAATAGGTCTCGCTTCACTAGTGTCCTTTCGAACGTCGTTGTCCGCCGCTTGTCGGGTGGTTCCCTAGGTCGGCGGGAGGGTGGGTCCCCTCATCCGACATTCTTATACACTGAGTGTAGTGTGTACCTAATGTATGTATGTATGTGCTTATTTCGTAGACGTGCGAACGATACGGTTCCTATGTCGCTTGACCACTCCCCCGCCCCTCAGCGCGGGCCGCCCGCCAGGTGAAACCTTTCGGAGGCCCAGCACAGCGCCCAGCGAGCGGTTTGGGGTTTGTTAACTTAAAGAGAGATGTCCCCGCGAAATGAGACTTAATACCCCGAAGTGTACAAGTACACCGCAGGGCCGAACACCGGTGCCCTTTTTCTAAGAAAAGGGATAGGGTGTCCGACGCGCTTGGAACGCTGTTGGCCAGTTACAATTGTTACGGCAAGGGCGTGTCAATTGGCAAACAGACGTTATCCTGGGGTGTGGTCGCCCAAAGTCTCAAAGTCTAGGAACTTCAGGAGTAAACTCAACCTTTAGAACTTCGACCGAGTTCTTCGGAGCGACGGGTGCCGTGGTAATAGTACTAGTTAAAACTTTCCTTATTCACCGATTGCACCGCTACACAAGCCCGAGATATGCCTCTGGTATTGCGGGTGTTTATGGGCGGTGGCAATCACTTACCATCACGTGAGCCACCTGCTCGTTTGCCTCCCTTTTCTATAAAAAAAATGTAAGGGAAAAATACAAGTATATTTGTTAACCGGATATCTAGCATGGAATGTCTACACCTCGGGATTGTGTTCCTCCCGTCATCAAGAAGTCAGAAGATCGAGTCATCATCAGCATAAATGAAGGAAGTCATGGCTTCCCAAAATTCGCCTGGGCTGTCTCGGAGTGATGCAGTAGCTTTCTCGCGAATTGTGCTAATTTGCTTATGTTTTTTGCTTTGCTTGGCTTTTTTCTATAAGCCGCTAGTTTTTATATCCTGGGCCGTTGAAATATCAGCCCAGGATTCGTTATTCATCCATTTTAGATTGTACCGCCATTTTGCACGAACGGCCAAAAATGGCCTTAAGGGAAAACATATGAGAAATGCATGTGTTTTTCCATTATCATATAAATGTAAAACATGCGTATCAACAAAATAATTGGTAAATTGATTGAATGTAAATCAAAACGCACGATATGAAAAATGTAACGAAATGTATGTACCGACACAATACATCTATAAAAGAAACCTATCATTATTGGCGCGACCAATTATTATTACATGTTCATTTACCTCATATTGCAAAATAAACTGTTAAAAATATTAATTAAAAATATTAATATATAATAATGATGATACTAATAATGATGATAAAAATAATAATAATAATGTATTTTATGTTAAAAAAGACACGATAGCCGAGTGGTTGGGTGGTCGGAATTACGAGTCGAGAGACCCGAGTTCGATCCCCAAGTGGCTGGCTCGTACCAATGGGTTTTTCAAAAACTTATGTACGAAATGTATCGTTGGCTTGGACATAAAGACGGCGACGGGCTCACCACCTATCACGTTGTCCCGAAAATATCTTTGGTGGAAGGTGGGTCAAAGGAACTTAATTTTCTAGACAAAACCTCTGTCTACCAATATGTTAGGAATTGCGTGAAGACATTTCATATATTTCATTTCACATTTTATGTTCTATAACATAAAACTCAATATAGTAGTATTATTATCATATTAGATATCATTAAAAAACTCGACCTTTCAATTAAATTAACTTTAACAATTAATAATCGTTCACCAAAAGTAAATAGTGTCATAGCGTTACCAGGATTAAGATTTATTGTTTAAGATACTCGTATTTTGTAACTTAGTAACGATATGTAGCATGAAATGTTTAAATTAGCTGATAAAACCTACGAAGAACATTTATCAGTCTTCAAACTATGTGCATTCATTAAAATACCCGTTGTGATAAGAATTAAATAATATTAATACCTACCATTGGATCAGTAACAGTTTAACATACATGTATGTATTTTATTTTACTCTTATCTTGTTTTGTATAATACTTCGGGTCAAAGCTTCGCTTGGCGTCAACAGATCGCGATTCAACAATTTTTACTTAACAATTAAATTATTACAAATAAAATGACTTTATTCCTTCCACTTAAGATATTTTCGGGACAACGTTGCAGGTGGTGAGTCCGTCGCCATCTTTATGTCTAGGACATAAAGATGGCGACGGACTCACCACCTGCAACGATTTAAGTCCACCACCACCTGCAACGATTTAAGGTTTAAGTCACCAATGATTTAAGTCGTACATAAGTTTTTTAAAATACTCATTGGTACGAGCCGGCCACCTGGGGATCGAACTCGGGTCTCCTGTCTCGAAATTCCGATCACCCAACCACTCGGTTGTCGTGACTCTTTTAAAAGTAAAAAAAGGAACATGCTACCGGATCGAGAACATTTTTTGAAGTCTGTTAAAATTTAAACAAATTCAAAAGACATTTCCAAGAGACATTTCATAGGTGTATTGTGTAGATAAACAAAAATAATGTTTAAATAAAATTTTTTCACAAAAGTTATATTCATGTAAATATAAATAAAATAGAAACTGACTGGTCCCAAACCTAAAAACCGTGGTTATAGGACATGAAGTTTCGAGGTCTTTATTACATACAAACTCCAAAAAACTAAAAAATATTAGCATAAATAATCTGTTTATTTACTTATCTTCAAGCACAGTCCCTGACGGAGTAGCCAGAGAGAACTGATCGCCAGGTGTCATGAACCATACATTCCTCTTTCGCTTGTTTTCCATCATTTTCCACATACATGCACGTCTAGGTATTCGAGTACTCTTGACCCTCCCTAATCCGAGCAATATCCTCACATGGTCTTCGAAAGTTAGTCGCGGCCTACCTCAACACCTTTTAATATTAACTTTCGCGCCATACATTTTCTACACCATTCGGTCTTCACTCATTCGTTAAACGTACCTACACCATGATAATAATCATGAATAAGTTTAATAAATACTTAAAGGTAAACACAACGTAATAATATAATGTATACAATAGGTAAATACAATAGGGAAAAAATTAAATGAAAGAGGGAAGAGAAAAATATCATAAAATCTTGAGTAGTGGTCAAACTTCTTGCATAGCTTTCGTAATAGTACGAGGTGAGTCAAAGTGTAGGTCTACCTTGTCGCTAATAGTGTGTATTGTTTCACACATTCTGGCAAAAGGTGAATTAGCTCCCAAAACCGTTCTTCTGTGTGGTGGACAAAGTGGAGTTATTGGTTTACGGGGTATTCTATATGTAACTCTTAAATTAACTAGTTGCAGCAGTCGTGGACAATCGACTTTACAGTTTAAAACTTTAATCATGAATGTTGCGTCACTAAGCCATCGTCGCTCGACCAATGAGTTAATTTTAAGTACTCAGTCTTTTTTATAAGTATGTGTAGTTTTAACTTTACCTGCAGTAAATGATATAGTCCACAAAAACGCCTTTGTACACGCTCTAGTCGCAACGAATGTGTTGTGTAGTGTGGTCGCCAGACTACACTGCAATATTCCAGAATATTTCGAAGTAGGGTATTGTAGAGGATCATCGTTGCTTTGTGATTTTTAAATAACCTAGAGTTCCGCAAAACAAAGCCAAGCATTTTCGATGCTTTTTTAATAATACTGTCTATATGTTGATTGATTCTATAAGATTGAGTTTGAGTCTATATGTTAATTTATAATCAAATAACACACCCAGGTCTCGAAGTATTTATTTTTCTTTTGTTTTATCGGAATTTATGTAGTATATTTATGTATTTATGTAGAACGTTTACAGTGGTAGAGTTACGCATCAGCTTTTGTTGTTGCATGAATGGGCCGACTCGACCGGGGAAGTACCACCACCACCTGCAACGATTTAAGTCCACCACCACCTGCAACGATTTAAGTCCACCACCACCTGCAACGATTTAAGTCCACCACCACCTGCAACGATTTAAGTCCACCACCACCTGCAACGATTTAAGTCCACCACCACCTGCAACGATTTAAGTCCACCACCACCTGCAACGATTTAAGTCCACCACCACCTGCAACGATTTAAGTCCACCACCACCTGCAACGATTTAAGTCCACCACCACCTGCAACGATTTAAGTCCACCACCACCTGCAACGATTTAAGTCCACCACCACCTGCAACGATTTAAGTCCACCACCACCTGCAACGATTTAAGTCCACCACCACCTGCAACGATTTAAGTCCACCACCACCTGCAACGATTTAAGTCCACCACCACCTGCAACGATTTAAGTCCACCACCACCTGCAACGATTTAAGTCCACCACCACCTGCAACGATTTAAGTCCACCACCACCTGCAACGATTTAAGTCCACCACCACCTGCAACGATTTAAGTCCACCACCACCTGCAACGATTTAAGTCCACCACCACCTGCAACGATTTAAGTCCACCACCACCTGCAACGATTTAAGTCCACCACCACCTGCAACGATTTAAGTCCACCACCACCTGCAACGATTTAAGTCCACCACCACCTGCAACGATTTAAGTCCACCACCACCTGCAACGATTTAAGTCCACCACCACCTGCAACGATTTAAGTCCACCACCACCTGCAACGATTTAAGTCCACCACCACCTGCAACGATTTAAGTCCACCACCACCTGCAACGATTTAAGTCCACCACCACCTGCAACGATTTAAGTCCACCACCACCTGCAACGATTTAAGTCCACCACCACCTGCAACGATTTAAGTCCACCACCACCTGCAACGATTTAAGTCCACCACCACCTGCAACGATTTAAGTCCACCACCACCTGCAACGATTTAAGTCCACCACCACCTGCAACGATTTAAGTCCACCACCACCTGCAACGATTTAAGGTTTAAGTCGCCAATGATTTAAGTCGTACATAAGTTTTTTAAAATACTCATTAGTACGAGCCGGCCACCTGGGGATCGAACTCGGGTCTCCTGTCTCGAAATTCCGATCACCCAACCACTCGGTTGTCGTGACTCTTTTAAAAGTAAAAAAAGGAACATGCTACCGGATCGAGAACATTTTTTGAAGTCTGTTAAAAATTTAAACAAATTCAAAAGACATTTCCAAGAGACATTTCATAGGTGTATTGTGTAGATAAACAAAAATAATGTTTAAATAAAAATTTTTCACAAAAGTTATATTCATGTAAATATAAATAAATTAGAAACTGACTGGTCCCAAACCTAAAAACCGTGGTTATAGGACATGAAGTTTCGAGGTCTTTATTACATACAAACTCCAAAAAACTAAAAAATATTAGCATAAATAATCTGTTTATTTACTTATCTTCAAGCACAGTCCCTGACGGAGTAGCCAGAGAGAACTGATCGCCAGGTGTCATGACCCATACATTCCTCTTTCGCTTGTTTTCCATCATTTTCCACATACATGCACGTCTAGGTATTCGAGTACTCTTGACCCTCCCTAATCCGAGCAATATCCTCACATGGTCTTCGAAAGTTAGTCGCGGCCTACCTCAACACCTTTTAATATTAACTTTCGCGCCATACATTTTCTACACCATTCGGTCTTCACTCATTCGTTAAACGTACCTACACCATGATAATAATCATGAATAAGTTTAATAAATACTTAAAGGTAAACACAACGTAATAATATAATGTATACAATAGGTAAATACAATATTTAAAAATTAAATGAAACAACAAAAAGGTCAACGCTCAGCATACGTTACGGGTATCCCCGCAACACTGATTTTCAGCGCAGCGTTGGTCCATCTTGGGCTTGTAGTAGTTATAACTACAAGAACTTAAAAAAAAAAAGAAAAATACACACACAATTTGACACATATTAACAAATTTCTAAACAATAACGCATACCAAATGAAAATAATAATAATAGTAATAATAAAAAAAAAAACAAAGGAAAACTGCAAGAAATTGATAAAGTATCAGTAACATTTAATGGTATATACACCACCTACGGATATAAACAGCACATACCCATATATAAAATTTTACACATATATTTTTATTGCTAAAAACGAGTTACTGGAACATTCAGAACAAATATAAGAAACTAATAAACATTGAACTGTATTAAAAATATTGTTTTTGTAACTTTAAAAGCCACAATTTGTATTTTTTCTTAAATAAAGTTACCGTATCAAGATTTCTCAACGGGGGCGGTAGGTTGTTCCAGCATTTCGTCGCATTGTATTTAAAACTGCCTCGGAAAGCAGCCGAACAGTAGGAAGGAAAAGCCAACTTAAATGCACAAGCCCTTGTTACATACCTATCATTATTTTCACTTATCCAGTGTAACTTTTCATAAAGATAGGGAGGCATTTTATATTTGTCATTGTCCATCTTGGGCTGGTAGTAGTTATAACTACAAGAACTTAAAAAAAAAAGAAAAATACACACACAATTTGACACATATTAACAAATTTCTAAACAATAACGCATACCAAATGAAAATAATAATAGTAATAATAAAAAAAAACAAAGGAAAACTGCAAGAAATTGATAAAGTATCAGTAACATTTAATGGTATATACACCACCTACGGATATAAACAGCACATACCCATATATAAAATTTTACACATATATTTTTATTGCTAAAAACGAGTTACTGGAACATTCAGAACAAATATAAGAAACTAATAAACATTGAACTGTATTAAAAATATTGTTTTTGTAACTTTAAAAGCCACAATTTGTATTTTTTCTTAAATAAAGTTACCGTATCAAGATTTCTCAACGGGGGCGGTAGGTTGTTCCAGCATTTCGTCGCATTGTATTTAAAACTGCCTCGGAAAGCAGCCGAACAGTAGGAAGGAAAAGCCAACTTAAATGCACAAGCCCTTGTTACATACCTATCATTATTTTCACTTATCTAGTGTAACTTTTCATAAAGATAGGGAGGCATTTTATATTTGTCATTGTCCATCTTGGGCTGGTAGTAGTTATAACTACAAGAACTTAAAAAAAAGAAAAATACACACAATTTGACACATATTAACAAATTTCTAAACAATAACGCATACCAAATGAAAATAATAATAGTAATAATAAAAAAAACAAAGGAAAACTGCAAGAAATTGATAAAGTATCAGTAACATTTAATGGTATATACACCACCTACGGATATAAACAGCACATACCCATATATAAAATTTTACATATATTTTTATTGCTAAAACGAGTTACTGGAACATTCAGAACAAATATAAGAAACTAATAAACATTGAACTGTATTAAAAATATTGTTTTGTAACTTTAAAAGCCACAATTTGTATTTTTCTTAAATAAAGTTACCGTATCAAGATTTCTCAACAGGGGCGGTAGGTTGTTCCAGCATTTCGTCGCATTGTATTTAAAACTGCCTCGGAAAGCAGCCGAACAGTAGGAAGGAAAAGCCAACTTAAATGCACAAGCCCTTGTTACATACCTATCATTATTTTCACTTATCCAGTGTAACTTTTCATAAAGATAGGGAGGCATTTTATATTTGTCATTGTCCATCTTGGGCTGGTAGTAGTTATAACTACAAGAACTTAAAAAAAAGAAAAATACACACACAATTTGACACATATTAACAAATTTCTAAACAATAACGCATACCAAATGAAAATAATAATAATAATAGTAATAATAAAAAAAACAAAGGAAAACTGCAAGAAATTGATAAAGTATCAGTAACATTTAATGGTATATACACCACCTACGGATATAAACAGCACATACCCATATATAAAATTTTACACATATATTTTTATTGCTAAAACGAGTTACTGGAACATTCAGAACAAATATAAGAAACTAATAAACATTGAACTGTATTAAAAATATTGTTTTTGTAACTTTAAAAGCCACAATTTGTATTTTTTCTTAAATAAAGTTACCGTATCAAGATTTCTCAACGGGGGCGGTAGGTTGTTCCAGCATTTCGTCGCATTGTATTTAAAACTGCCTCGGAAAGCAGCCGAACAGTAGGAAGGAAAAGCCAACTTAAATGCACAAGCCCTTGTTACATACCTATCATTATTTTCACTTATCCAGTGTAACTTTTCATAAAGATAGGGAGGCATTTTATATTTGTCATTGTCCATCTTGGGCTGGTAGTAGTTATAACTACAAGAACTTAAAAAAAAAAGAAAAATACACACACAATTTGACACATATTAACAAATTTCTAAACAATAACGCATACCAAATGAAAA
Source organism: Sericinus montela (assembly GCA_029286605.1). NCBI lineage: Eukaryota > Metazoa > Arthropoda > Insecta > Lepidoptera > Papilionidae > Sericinus > Sericinus montela. The sequence continues at coordinate 1,136,501 of JAGSMR010000096.1, read as the reverse complement.
TAATAATAATAGTAATAATAAAAAAAAAAAACAAAGGAAAACTGCAAGAAATTGATAAAGTATCAGTAACATTTAATGGTATATACACCACCTACGGATATAAACAGCACATACCCATATATAAAATTTTACACATATATTTTTATTGCTAAAAACGAGTTACTGGAACATTCAGAACAAATATAAGAAACTAATAAACATTGAACTGTATTAAAAATATTGTTTTTGTAACTTTAAAAGCCACAATTTGTATTTTTTCTTAAATAAAGTTACCGTATCAAGATTTCTCAACGGGGGCGGTAGGTTGTTCCAGCATTTCGTCGCATTGTATTTAAAACTGCCTCGGAAAGCAGCCGAACAGTAGGAAGGAAAAGCCAACTTAAATGCACAAGCCCTTGTTACATACCTATCACTATTTTCACTTATCTAGTGTAACTTTTCATAAAGATAGGGAGGCATTTTATATTTCATCACACCAAACAACAGTGTTGCAAAATGAAGGCTTCTCCGATTTTCCATTTTCAAAATATTAGCCTTATTTAGATATGGAGTTACGTGTGAGCGAGCCGGAACGTCATAAGAATACCGGGCACAAGCATTTTGCATACGCTGAATCTGTTTTTTACTGCGTGACAGCAGGCATGTACCAATCACTACATCCGCATAGTTCAGTTTGGACAGTACGAGTGAGTCACAAAGCTTCATACGGAGGTCAGAGCTGATGCAGTCCCTGATGCCATATAGCAACTTAAGCCTATAAAAGCAGTTTCTGACAACGTGTTGAACGTGACTTTGAAACCTAAGTTTATCGTCGAATAGAACGCCCAAATTACGATGTTCGTATACATGTTCGATGTTTTTTCCTCTAATGCATATTTGGGGATCTTTGACACTTATACGTTCAATCTGCTTTTTAGTGCCCAGAATCATAAACTTGCTTTTATTCGGATTCAAAGCTAATGTGTTATTATCAGACCACAAAGCTATTCGCTCTAAGTCCGCATTTAGCTTTTGAATTGCAGAATGCATATCACCAGGGTTAAAAGACATATATATTTGTGTATCATCCGCAAAAATATGATATTTGCAATTCATAATGTATTTTGTTAAGTCTGCGCTGTACAAGATAAAGAGCAAAGGTCCCAAAATTGACCCCTGCGGGACACCCCTATGTATCCGCTTGCATTGCGAGACAATCTTTGTTCCGTCATGTTTTTGAATTTCAACGAATTGCTGGCGGTTACTAAGATAACTATGGAACCATCTTATACTATCCACGCTAAAACCGTAATATGTCATTTTTGACAATAATAGTGGAATGCTAATAGCGTCAAAGGCTCTAGAAAAGTCTAGGAACACCAACACAGTCCATTCTCCAGCGTCCTGTGCAGTTAAGATATCGTCAACGACAGTAATGAGTGCAGTAGAAGTGCTTCGTTGTTTTCTGAAACCGGACTGTGATATTGGCAACAAGTCATTAGATTCTAAAAAATTTGTCATTTGCGTGCATACAATTTTTTCTAAAACTTTAGAAAGACAAGGTAAAATGCTTATTGGCCGAAGATCTTTTAGTTCAGAAGGATTCGCTTTTTTTGAAATTGGTCTCACTAGCGCTGTTTGCCATGGTTGCGGAAAGACATTTGAATCAAGTGAAGTGTTCACGATTTTGGTAATAATACTTAAAGTTTCAGGTAGTAGTAATTGTAACATATTTAATGAGATTCCATCAACACCAACTGCGTTCGAATGAAGTGAATTTATGGTCTTATATACTTCAGCTTCATTTACCAGGCTAAATTTAAATAAATTGGGTCTTGTTCCATTAAACTCATAATAAGTAAGATTCGAGATAGGTACACTATGTTTACCCGGAGCATCAAGAAAATGATCATTAATGAGGTTGGGACAATCAAAGTTATCTGAAACGTTATAATTTTATAACGTTATAATTGAGCACTATCCGTACACACTACCCCCCCAAGACAGACCCTATAAGGGAGGCAACGCATCTGCTCTGTTTCTGGTATTGCAGGTGTTCATGGGCGGCAGTAATCACTTACCATCACGTGAGCCACCTGCTCGTTTGACTCCCTTTTCTATATAAAAAAATGTACAAAAAGTATACATTATTGATTATATTATGGTTCCGCGTGAACTTGACATGGTTGCATTTTTTTATATTCAAATGCATTTTATTATTCTTACATAATTTTACCAATCTATTTATGTCATCCTGTAATAAAGTTGTATCTTTAATAGACTTGTATAAATGGATCTTACAATTTTCAAATCGTCTGAAAATAAGAAGGCTTCGGTTAGATAAGTAGAAAGTATTTGATTGAAAAAATCTATTTGGATCTATGATTACTAGATCATTATAAAATGACATCACTACTATACTTTTTTCGTTGCATGAAAAAATAATGCAAATATATTCAAGAATGCAAATGTTTTGTGCCGAATTAAAAAGGAACGCTCATATATACATTTCAAACCGGTATCGTAAATGTCATTTAAACCATTATCATCAATATGTTAGGACAGATAACGGAATAAATCATTATACAGTTAATGTATTTTGTCAGTGAATGTTCAAAGCAAGAGCATTACATCAAAATATTTTATTAGTGAAGTATTTAAGGTAAAGTTTAACGTGAAACGTTTACTTTTTATAATAAATTGGTACTTTTAAGTAGATATTGATTAAAAACTATCGGCTTATTACATAATTATTGCAATAAATTGTAACTTTTTGCTGTTTTTGCAAAATTTAAAAGATGCTGTACATATATTATATTGTATTTCATGTTATTTCTCAAATTGATGGAGCAAGAATATTGGCAATATTTCCAACACCATCAATAAGTCATCAAGTTGTTTTTCGTCCGATAGTTCTTGAACTAGTACGTCTTGGTCATGACATGACCATTGTAACTACTGATCCTGTCTTCTCTAAAGGACAGGCTCCTGCTAATTTTACTGAAATCGATGTGCATGATATATCATACTCGAAATTCCGTGAAATATTCAATGGATTTGGTGCAGGAAATTTAAATGAGTTTTATACACAGATGAAACAACTAATTCAAGTATCAATTAAAGTCTTTGAACGTACTCTTTATACTAAAGAGATGCGGAAGCTTATAACAGATAATAAAAAGTATGATTTACTTCTGGTAGAAGCTTTTACTAGATGCGCTTTAGCATTTTCACATTTATTCAAGGCGCCTGTAATTCAGATAAGCTCATTCGGAGCTTGGGTGAATAATTATGAACAAATGGGGGCACCCGTACATCCTATTATATATCCGTTTATGTTTCGTACAAGAATACATAATTTATCTTGGTGGGAAAAAGTTCAAGAAGTTTATAGACACTATTGGTTACATACATACTATAGCTATTATGAAAATGAAGAAAACATGATACTTAGAAGGCATTTCGGTAATGATCTTCCAACGTTGACTGATTTAGCAAAAAATGTTCAACTGTTGTTGCTGAATGTTCATCCAATCTGGGTTGCCAACCGCCCAGTGCCACCAAATGTAGTTTATCTTGGTGGGTTACCTCAAAGTCCTGCAAAGGATCTGCCTAATGTAAGTAAAATGTGTATAAAATGTCTTCCTAATATCAATAAAATATCATAATGTAAGGTTACAAGATGGTTAAAAGATAATAGTCACGATAGCCAAGTAGTTGGGTGGTCAGAATTTTGAATCAAGAGACCCGTGTTCGATCCCCAGGTGGTAGGATTCTACCAATGGGTTTTTCCTAAACTTATGTACGAATTATATCGTTGGCTTAGACATAGAGACGGCGACGGGCTCACCACCAGTCACGTTGTCCCAAAAATATCTTCGGTAGAAGGTGGGTCAAAGGGATTTAATTGTCTAGACTAGACCTCTGTCTACCCCAGTATTGGGAATAGCGTGAAGATATTTATATTTATTTTATCTTTATATCTTTAAGGTAATACTTTGGAGTATAGTCTAGCTTGGTAGCCTAAATAACCCTGAACATTTTTTTAAAACTCTCATTGATATAAAACAGAAAGAAGCAGCGTGGCGTATATTCTTCTTGGCTGCAGTACAAGTTAAACTATCCATGTTTTCTGGAATATAAAATATATTTCTTTGAAATTTTTGTTTTTAATTTCCTACATTAAATTATTGAGAGGTAAGATGTTAAAACACTTCTGGTATGAGAATCGGAAACACCGAAGGCACCACAAACACCCAGACCCGAGAAAATGTAGAAAAAGTGTTTTTTCTACATTGACCCGACCGTAAATCGAACCCGGGACCTCGAGATAGCGACACCATGAAAACCGGTGTTTACGCCACTCGTCCACGGAGGTTGTCAAAAATGAATATTTATGCTATGAAGATATGAACTAAATAAGTTTTTAAAAAAAAAAATATCTTCACGCAATTCCCAATACAGGGGTAGACAGAGGTCGAGTCTAGACAATTAAGTCTCTTCGACCCACCTTTCACCGAAGATATTTTCGGGACAACGTGACAGGTGGTGAGTCCGTCGCCGCCTTTATGTCCAAGCCAACGATATTCGTACATAAGTTTTTGAAAAACCCATTGGTACGAGCCTACCAACTGGGGATCGAACTCGGGTCTATTGACTCGAAATTCCGACCAACCAACCACTCGGCTATCGTGACTAAATAAGTAAAACTAAAATATTTTAATGTTAAAATTGAATTTTTTAACTTAATAATATTTTTTTATTTTAGGATCTTAAATCTTATCTCGATTCGTCTAAATATGGCGTGATTTACGTCAGTTTTGGTACGAATGTAAAAACAAATATGTTACTACCAGAGAAAGTTCAGGTGATGTTAAAAGTTTTTTCTCTTTTACCCTACGATATTCTACTTAAGTGGGATCAAGATTCTCTACCAGGACAAACCAAAAACGTAAAGATATCTAAATGGCTGCCACAATCGGATCTTCTTAGTAAGTCAATAAGTATAATAAATAATCCATCAACTAAAAATTAGACACTGCTGCCCGTTATCGGGTTATTAATTTGGAGGAGAACTTTTCAGTATGGGTATCCCACCGTTACTAAATTTACAAGACTTACTAGTCATTTCTTACGACACAAACGAACGGCGAGAAAGCGTCTCACCTTTTTTTATTCCCAACAGTTGTTTAGACTCAGTGGGAATAGAAATTTGTGAGTTCCGAACCGAATGCAGGCAAGGCAAACTAAGTTTTCTAGACGTAAGGCAAGTAAGAGTAACACAAGTATTTGATTATTTATTCTGATAGTGATTCCAGGTCTTGACTATAATTATTTTGATTTAAGATTTTTAATTGTTTTTATTTACAGGGCATCCTAATGTAAAATTATTTATAACACAAGGAGGACTCCAGTCAACTGACGAAGCTATTCATGCAGGAGTACCATTGCTGGGCATACCAATTATAGCTGATCAATTTTATAATGTTGAACAGTACGTTCATCTTGAGATAGGAGCTTCACTTTACTTATATGATTTAAATGAAAAAACGTTCAAGGAAGCCATTGAAAGAGTTATTATGGATGAGAAGTAATTTTCTTTATAATACATAAGAATACTTATAAAAATACATACATACATGGAAAATTACATACATAGATAGGGAAAACATCACATACAATTTTCGGAACCCAAAGTAAGTAGCATAAGTAATTGTGTTGTGGAATCAGAAACAACGAAGGTATCACAAACATGATGTACACAAAATGTAGAAAAACTGCTTTAAATATTGACCCGACCGGAAATGGAACCTGGGACGTCAACTCTGGCAACTCCATGAAAACTGGTGTATACACCTGTCGTCCACGGAGGTCGTTTTGTTATGGTTTTATAACTGGATAATTTATATCTAGCCTTTTCTATTTTTACGTGTTTTGTCAAACGTTTATCTGTTTTAACAAACCACATACAAAACAGCCTTACAAAATACCACTGTGAATTCTTTCATGTTTCTTATACATTGTTCTTTGCTATCTCACACAGACAGATAATCTGATTTTGCAGTAGATTATACATTATTAGCCTGCCCTATAAACGTCCTCTGTAGGACACAGATCTCTCTCGTAAAAGTAATGTACCCTAATAGCCACTCTGTATTTGCATGCATATGCGCGGCGTCCCGTCACTGCTCTGCCTTAGTTTGATCTGATAGATTTCAAGATAGATATCCTGCATTCTGGTAGTCGCCATTTTGGAAGTTTTTCCCTTGATAGCTTTTTACGACATCCACTGGAAGATAACAAGGAATTTTATACTAAGGAAAATAGTAACATAGCAAATTCTTATTTATAGTATATAAAATTATTTATTTTATTTGATTTTCCGATAGTGTAGATGGTAGTAACTATATCTACGGGTTCAAATGAGGGTAGAAAGGACTTTCCTCTAAATAAATAGGATAGGGAAAGGCTTGAATACAAAAAAATGTCATTTCTATATTCACATACATATAATTTAGGTTGTATCCACAGATTTCGTCACAATATTGTGCAGCTTCGGACACGTATTTATGATCAGCCACAAACTTCGTTGGAGCGAGCTATCTGGTGGATAGAATATATTCTTCGTCATGGCGGTGAACACTTGCGTGCGCCAACTGCTCATCTCACTTGGTATCAATATATGGAGATACAATTAATCTTAACAATTCTGGCCGCCATTTTTCTTATTCTTACTGTTTTGATTTTTATTGTATACATTTTATGGCGGAATTTGAGAGTATATAAGACAAAGATAAAAACTAATTAATATAAGATGTTTTGAAAATAAGAAGCGTCATTGTTTTAAAATTTTAATTAAATAATTATTATTGACAAGACACATTTGATGATCGATTTTGTTGGAAGATCATAATTACATATAGTAATAAATAATAATAATAAAAAAAATAAACAGAAAGCAGTCATATTAAACACCTGTCGTATTGTTAGGAAATTTTTCAAAGTAGATGAAAATATATTATCACCCTAATTAGTAAACAGGCCTTACCAACATAATTAATAGTTTTAAAGTTGTTTACTTGGCATATGCCCGTAAACAGCAATATAGCCAGCTGAAAGCTGAGAAAAAACAAAAGTTCACAAAAATAATAATAATAATAATCTTATGTATTTTTATTTTTATGTATAAAAAACCCAACCATACGAGAAAATATAACAAATACCCCGGAATAATAATAATAAAAATGAGTGATAAGGGACTTACCCCTCTATCCATGGCCGACGAGCAATCGCAGGACCCGGGAGCACAGAGCGTTTCCGACCGGGAGACCGTATGGAAAGGAAAAAGAGCTCCATGGGAGGTTCTACAAGGCTCTACATGAGCCGTTCGTAGATACTGTCGCCTCCCTTAACTGGTTACGTTTCGGTGACCTCTTTGGGGAAACCGAGGGTTTTGTCTGTGCGATACAGGATCAGGTTATTAAGACGAACAACTATCGGAGATACATCCTAAGGGATGGCACCGTCGACATCTGTCGAGCTTGTCGCCATCCTGGGGAGTCGCTTCGGCATGTCATCTCCGGTTGTTCCATGCTTTCTAACTCTGAGTATCTGCATAGGCCCAACTTAGTAGCCAGGATTTTACATCAGGAGCTCGCCCTTAAATACGGTCTCGTCGGACGGAAACTGCCTTACTATAAGTACTCTCCGGAGGCCGTGCTCGAAAAAAACTTTAAAATACTTTATTTATTTTATTTTATTTTATGTATTTTTATTTTTATGTATATAAAAAACCCAACCAGACGAGAAAATATAACAAATACCACGGAATAATAATTAATAATAATAATATACTTTATTGTACACCAATGAAGGAACAATAAAAAAAGAAAAACAAAAATATATAAATAAAATATTGGATAACAAAAGGCGACCTTATTGAAAAATAGAAAATACTATAGAAAAATTACCAACAAGAAATAATGACGGGTAGGATGTACACGAAAAATCAAACGAAAGGTTAAATTAAAAAAAAATACAAACAAATGTGTGGACGTTTTCCAGTATTGTGAGTAGTTTAGTGCGCTCTTCTAGTGAAATAGACATGATAACAGCTGCAAAAGTACTGTTTATGTATCTTTTGACAGAATAGAAACGAAAGTGAAAAACAGAAGAAGAAAATGTTTAGTTTGATTTACAAAAGTAAAATTATTTGTATTCTCAAATTTTTATAGCTTAGCTTTACAGTAACTTAGGAGTTTTATTACATTCATTCAAGGAACATTTAATTGTATAGCAGACACAATTTGTTTACAAAGTTTTATTTCTGAGCAACTGTCCACTAGTAAGTCTTTTCAAGCAGCGCACGTTCCGGATGAAGTTTCGAAAGGACAATTGCAGGAATCTCTTCTATGATACACTGTCATAAGAAACTTTGCAGATGAGAGGTTTGCAGACGAGAGAAGAGAGCTACAAAATTGTACTACGGACTTTTTAAGGTCTATGTAAGATTTCTTTCTATTTTAGTGGGTTTTTCAAAAAATGACTTATTTAGTTGAAATTTTGTACAGGTCTTGTTAGCAATTGTGTTAAAGTTTCTGGCATGTTAATTTCTGTTATAAATAATGTTATACCTTTTAAATTCAACGGTGGATGAAATTGTGGAACACCGCTAAAGTAAAATGTTAAACAACTCTAAGTATTCCCGTACAGCTAACCTTTGATTTGCAAAGTTTCCAATTCAGAAGTATAGTAGTTTCTGGAGGACCAAATGTAATTATGGAATTGTTCCCACCAACTTTGGCTAGATCGTGTACTGTAATTACTAAGAATAGTAGTCACTAGTGAAAAGTATAACTGTAACAGAACTAAGCTTGCTGAGAACTCCTAAACTTTAATGCTTTATTTTATTTATTGCTACATTTTTTCAGATATATGAAATTATTCTAGATAATCTTTAGTATTTACGAAAGGATATCATCATCTATGAAACATTAAAGATATTAAAGATCTATTAAATTGTAATAAAAGTTCCTTCCGTTTTTCGATTACGTAAAAGTATACGACAGATATGTGAGAGGTTGGTCAATTTCGCTGTGCATGTCCGCGTAATGAGTAAAATATATTTATAAAATTTCATTGTTTACAAGTTTAATATTAAACGTGTGAAATATATAAACGTTTAATGATCAAAATGGTATAGGGTAAAAGTATGAGAATAGCGAATAAATATACGTATGAAGTTTAAATATTAATATAACTAAATATAATCTAAGCCGAAGTGACCAAGAATACAGCACCAATTTCAGTGGTGTAGGCTTTCACGATCCACACTCAATCTTTGTAGATATTAGCGCATTTCGAAGTTATTGTTTATATTAATACATAGTATTATTTTATACATTTATACAATGAACTATACCTTCAGTCATCTTCTTCGGAGACGATGGCGAGCTATTACGTCTTGATAGATATCGCATGCCATTGGATGTCGAGGCATAACAATTGTACGAGACCGCTCCCGTACGAATACTAACCTTCATTACGCATCATTTTTTGATAATTTATTTGAGTTACTTTAAATAAAACTATACAAACATTTTAGATGTCACCAATATGTTATCATTATTTATTTATAATACTATGTTATTATTTATATTACTTTATGTAATGTATCTACATTATGGTTTTTTTTTACATTATTAGGTAAAAATTTATACAACGAAGATGGTTGTTTCGTTATCACAACAAAGCCACGATAGCCGAGTGGTTGGGTGGTCGGAATTTCGAGTCAATAGACCCGAGTTCGATCCCCAGTTGGTAGGCTCGTACTAATGGGTTTTTCAAAAACTTATGTACGAATATCGTTGGCTTGGACATAAAGGCGGCGACGGGCTCACCACCTGTCACGTTGTCCCGAAAATATCTTCGGTGAAAGGTGGGTCGAAAGGACTTAATTGTCTAGACTCGACCTCTGTCTACCCCTGTATTGGGAATTGCGTGAAGATATTTTTATAAAAACAAAAACAAAAATAGAACAGTTGCTAAACATTTTTTTTTATAGAACGTGCCGTCAAACGAGCAGGCGGCCCACGTGATGGTAAGTGATTACCGCCGCCCATGAACACTATACCAGATAGATAGCATTACCAGAGGGATAGCAGATGCGTTGCCGGCCTTTGAGTGCCCCCGAGCACTCACCAGACGAAACGCAGAAGTTTGTTAGGCTTCTGTTTCACGCCGGTATTCTGTGAGGTCGTGGTACTTCCTCGTTCGAGCCGGCCCATTCATGCAACAACAAGAGCTGATGCGTGGATCCACTGTAAAAACATCCTTTACTTCAATATATTTGTCCCAAAGTCATGAACTTAGTTGCGAAGTTAGTTCAGATTGTGCGATCTTGCTTACGCAGTATTTATACAAAAACTTATATAACGTATATACAACTACATCGGATCACATTATGTAAGTTTCTTGAAGATGTTTTCCAAACAACAAAAAACAGCAAATATAAACAATACCTTTCACTGATACTAAATGCTGTCTAAAATTCTATTGTAACATAGGCCTCTCCTATATGGCAAAATTGCCTTTTTCTTGAATTTAATAGCTAATAGCTATTAAATTCAAGAAATAGGCAATTTTGGCGCTTGGCTAGCAGATTCTCTCAGAGCCAAACATCTCTCACGCTGCTATCTGTCATAGGTCTGCTTTTATTTGATCTGGTATTCTAAAGATGGATATTCAGCCATCTAACGGTCGCCGTAGGTTCTTCCCTTAGTCGTCTTTGGCGACACCCACGGACGGAAAGGGGATGGTCTAAATGAACATAAGTTTCAAAAAGTCAATGGTTCAAACCTTCCTTCCAGGTATTGAACTCGATTCTTCTAATTAGAATTCCTATCACCGAATCCTTCGCCCATCGTAACTTTTTAACAAAGGTTAAGCTGATTAACCACGTTGAAAAATGGCAGGTCTGTTTAATATCTCTCTCAGGCAGAATTTAAGTGAAACTGCCAAAACAATAATCGAATAGTGGTTATATCAAGCTATTTATTAGAAAGAGCCTTTTTTTTCTCATTAATATCCTGCACTGCACTATTATAATGCCAATAAGTCAAAGAGAAGAGATGTCACGATAGCCGAGTGATTAGGTGATCGAAGTTCGAATAAAGAGACCCGAGTTCTGTCCTCTGGTGATAGACAGCAATGGGTTTTTGACGTACGATTATATGTTTTTTCTTTATTTACGCCTGCTATGACATTGGCTGTCTCAACGCAATGTCCGTCACTTTACAGCTATGCCATGTACATCTTTATTGTGAATTTTTAACAAGATTTTACAAAATTATAATGACATTTAGATGTCGAAGTCTGTACTTTTCACTTTTATTTCTTTCCTGTGTATACATTTTAGTGTGGTGAAGAGAAGTGCAGAAAATACGCTTCATACAAATTACCTACTTCTTTCCTTTTTGTGTTACTAAATCCCAGTAACTGAGAAATTGTTTTTACATACTTCGTTAAGTATTTTCCCAGCTCTCGTCACGTCATGTCCATTTTAAATGTGAATTCTATTCAAATTTCAAGAACAATGACGTTTTGTTCGTGACGGTTGGTATGAATTATGGGATTATTGTGATATGATAGAGACAATAAGACTCAAAAAAGGTTTATTCGAGTGCTCTGAATACCTCACGTGTATCAAATTTAATATCGATGTCTTTTATAATGGCAATATATAAAATTTGTTTATTACGGTTGGATTTATATATTTTTATATATATATATATATATATATATATATATATATATATATATATATATATATATATATATATATATATATATATATATATATATATATATATATATATATATATATATATATATATATATATATATATATGTCAACAATGTCGAACTTAATAACAAAAATAAAATACTAGAAACCAGAGTTGCTGCACTTGAACAAAGATTAAATGAACAAGATCAAAAAAGGTTATCATCCTGCATTAAAGTCGTTAATGTGCCTCAGGTAGACAATGAAAATGTTACAAATATTTTAAATAATATTGACATTTTTAACGTAAAGAGAAACACGGGGATAAAGGACCGGCCCGGTTCAATCACTGTCGAAATGAAAGAAGAAAACATAAGGAATATGTGGATATCGGAGGCTAAAAATAAAAGGTGAAAGATATAATTACTGATGTTTCAAGAACATCTGAGGACATACCAGTGTTTATTCGGGAAGCACTTACGTCTCACAACAAAATGCTTCTCTGGAATGCAAAACAAGAACTTAAGAATACGTTTAAGTTTGTGTGGTGTAAAAGAGGTGTAGTGTTGGCCCGATAGGAGGAGAAAGACAAAGAAGTTATCAGAATTAGATCAATAGAAGACATAAAAGACCTACTGGCACGATAAGGATATAATCGTTTATTTACTTGTATTTTTTTTACTTTTGAAACTTTCTTATTTCTTTTCTCTAATAATTATGCCATTGTATACAGACTCCATTACTGAATTGTTTAATTGCAAGGATATAAACTGTTTTTTAAAATATGTACCACAAAAAAAAGGTCAATTTACTTTGCATGCATAGTAACAAAAGATCTACCGTTAAAAATTTTTCTATCCTAGAACATTATATATTAACTTGTAAAAAATTATTTATGTAATTATTTTGACGGAAGCTAATCTAAGAGATTCATTATGTAGTATGTTAATGATAAATGGCTACACAATGCACACAGAGTTGCGCAAATCGCGTAAAGGGGGAGGTATTATGTATGTCCACAACAAACACAAAACTACACTAATTAAAACTAACACGATTAATTTTGAAAGCCTAATGATAAAAATACAATACAGTTATTGTGCAACACTGTGTGCAGTGTATCGTCCACCTAATAGCACTAGATATCTATTTGTAAAAGAGTTAAAACGTATCATCAAGACAGTTGATAAAGACACAGATATATTCATTGTAGGAGACACTAACATAGACACAAAATTATATAATCCTGTAAAACATCAATATACAAGTATGCTGTCAAGCTATGGTCTTGAGTGTGGGATCTCGGACTTTACACGTATTGAAATTAAAGCTTCAAAATTAACAAAGTCTTGTATCGATCATATTTTTATACAATCCCGCACTCAAGAACTGTTTACAGCGGCCTTAGGTATTGTACTGGCTGATCACCATGCGGTGGTACTCGCTTGCGTTAGCCAAACAACACAGATACAGGATGATAATTTTCAATTTAAAACTATATATGAAAATAACAAACTGCAATTATTGTTGAACAATATCGACTGGCAGCCTATTAAATATCTGTACTGTCCTATTAAAATATACGAATTTATTAAAAATGCCATACAAAATTGTTAGAGTGCATCAAATAGGGATAAAATTAAAAGGATAAATAAAAATAAAATATCTTCACGCAATTCCCAATACAGGGGTAGACAGAGGTCAAGTCTAGACAATTAAGTCCCTTTGACCCACCTTCCACCGAAGATATTTTCGGGCAACCTGACAGGTGGTGAGCCCGTCGCCGCCTTTATGTCCAAGCAAACGATGAAATTCGTACATAAGTTTTTGAAAAACTCATTGGTACTGCCACCTGGGAATCGAACTCGGGTCTCTCGACTCGAAATTCCGACCACCCAACAACTCGGCTATCGTGACTTTTAAAAGGATAAATAATAAAATTATAAAATCTTGCCTCTATAAAGATAAATTATTTAATGATTGGAAAAATGATAGAAACAATAAAATAAAACGATTAAAATACAAAAAAGCTAGGAATCACGCTAATAAGCTAATAGAAAAATCAAAAAATTTGTTCTTGAGAACCAACATAAATAAAAATAAATCTTATCTTCAAAATTCATGGAATATTTTAAATAATATGACAGGAAGGGTTAAGAAATCAATTGACGATATTATTCTGAACAACTTTGAGAACAGTAGAACAAACTTAGTACAGATAGCTAAAAATTTTGCAGATGAATTTAAAAACAGTGTTCTTAATATATTGACTAACTGCAGAACTCCGTTACTTTCAAAAACTGTCATACCGTAGGCCGGTAAATTTAACAATTAGATTTCGGAAAGTAAGCTCAGATACAATAAATAAAATAATAAAATCTCTAGATGACAACAAGTCTCCCGGAATAGATAATATTCTTGCACGTAACCTAAAAATCATTAGCCATAAAATTGCAACAGCTATAGCCAAATTAACAAATACCAGTATAACAACTGAATATATCCTGATGATTTGAAAACTGGAATAGTTAGGCCAATTTTCAAAAAAGGAAACCATAAGGAGTACGGAAATTATCGTCCTATAACCATATTACCCTTCTTAGACAAAATAATTGAAAAATGTCTGTCAAAACAATTTTTAAAATTCTATGATTCTAATAACGTTCTAAATGATAAGCAATACGGATTTCAACCACACAAAAGTACCACTAAGCTTCTGAGCAACTTTACTAATTCGATAAACAAACATTTGCATAGTAAAAAACACATCCTAGTAGTCTTTATTGACTTTAGCAAAGCGTTTGATACACTTCAACACGAGGCATTGATTGAATCACTGGACGAATCGGGAATTAGAGGACCTGTCCAGAAATGGTGTCAAAATTATCTGGAAAATAGACGTTTTAAAGTTAAGATTGCTGAAAATTGGAGTTATGAAAAGACTGTAACTGAAGGAACTGCACAGGGATCAGTACTAGGACATTTACACTACTTAACATATGTAAATAGTTTAATAAATTTAATTGACAGCTGTGAAATTTATCAGTTTGCCGACGACACGTGCTAGGCACGTGATAGCGATAGCGGCTGATGCTGATCTTGGAGCATTTATACGTTTGCAAAAAGATTTTACATCTCTTATTAAGTGGTCTCACGATGTTGGTTTAGTTTTAAAAGATAAAAAATCTAAAATAATGTATATATATCTTATCATAACCGTGCTAAAACAGTGCCTAATCTAATAACACACTCACACTCATGCTTACATTCATGCCAAATAAAATCTATGTGCTATTGTCCGTCAATAGTTTATACGAAAAACCATAGGTACCTAGGTCTCATAATTGATAGCCGACTAAATTGGAAAAAGCATATAAGTAACGTCTGTGACCGGATAAAATCAATTCTGACAAAATTTGTACTAATTAAAAACAAAATTGACTTTCCAATTAAATTATTATTATATAAAGCTTTAGTTGAATCAATAATTTCGTTCTAGGAGTAGCTATGGATTCACATTCAAAACATACATAGACAAAATTTTTCAACTTCAATTAAGGTTTCTAAAGATAATTGTCCCTCCTAAAGTAAAAAGTAAATATAAAAATAACTACCACACGTTGTTCGCGTATTGTAAAATAATTCATTACAAAACATATATATGGTTGTAAAATAATTCAGTACATAACGACAAAAACGTTCGCACCTAATCTACCCTCACTAAAAATTCTTATTTCATATTCGTTATTATTGATGTAAATTATCTGGTCTATAATAAGTAAACTGCTAAATAATGTTATTTGTATGGACGAACTCCATTGTACAAAAAAAAACCACTTGGTTTTATAGTACAGTGTATTGTTGTTTTCATTTGTAATTTGTATTTTTTTCTGAATATAAATAAATAAAAATATTTGCATATTGCTTAATCTGTACTAATGTTTTTTTCTTTTTTGATGAGTTATTATGCGTTTTAAGGCTCTGGGATCATAAAAAATTCTATGAGTAATAACATTAAAGAATTAAGATAGTTAATTGACTCAGGCGTTACTTTGCGGAAATTCATTGTAAAGTTGTTATTGAAAAAATTACTTCGCAACCCTCCGCTAGGTATATGCTACCTGGTCCGAAGAGAAGAAGAGCACCCACAGATGCGTGCACCAATTCCACAGATGTGTGCACCAATTCCACTGTATGCACCACCACCACTACACTCAAACCAGGTAACACACACCACCACCGACAACGCGACACGTGTTTCGCCTCAAAACAAGGCATCCTCAAGCGAGTAGACTCTACGATGAGCGACCGCAGAGTCAAACTCTGTGGAATTGGTGCATGAATCTGTGGGAGGGAGGGTGGTGCTCTTCTTCTCTTCAGACCAGGTAGCATATACCTTTTTATATTTTCATGCGGATGGTTGCGAAGTAATTTTTTCAATAACAACATTAAAGAATTAATAAAAACTAGAATGATAATTCATTAAAGCAATCAAACTAAATAATTATTAATAAATGCATAAGTAGGGGCAACACCACATACATTGCTCTTGTCCCAAATTAAGTAGCCGAAAGTTAAGAATCTGAAACTACGACACTAGCACAACCACAAAACTCCCCATTCCAGACAACGCAGAAAAAAGGGGTTTACTGTGTTTATCCGTCCGAACCCGGGATCAAAGACTTGACGACACCTTGAACACCGGTACGTACGCCACTCGTCCACTGAGGTCAGGTCGTTACTCGACCACGGAGCGTACGGAGATATACGTACACTATACAAACGTTTGTACTTTACGGTAAGGTGCCCCTGAGCCACTTATGAAATGAATAAACAAAACCTACGACAGGTTTAATAAACTAAATTAGATATGCATGAAGAAGGTAGTTGTCCTGATTGCTCCCAAGCTACTTCTAGAAAACAAAAAAATCTCACTAATGTATTGTGATAAAAAAAAACTGACTCAAAAAAATAACTACGCAGTTTCTTTCGCCTCTTTTTTCTCGTAACTGTGCCTGATTCAAAATAAATATCGATAAACGAATGTATATTATTATTTCGATAAATAAATGTTTTGATTTCATTCAAAAATTTTAAAGCAACTAAATTTGATTTAATTTAATATTTTTAAACTTTTTTTCCGTATTACAAAACTTATTTGATCTAAGAAATAACATGTGAATGCCCACCAATGGATTAAGGTTGTCCCTCAAATATATTTTAAGAGATATGCGAACAGAAGAACGTCAGCCACGCTGTCTTTTATTGGCAGACATCACAAGTTCTATTACTTTTTAATTATAAATAAAGTTAAAAGTCACGATAGCCGAGTTGTTGGGTGGTCGGAATTTCGAATCGAGAGACCCGAGTTCGATCCCCAGGTGGCAGTACCAATGAGTTTTTCAAAAACTTATGTACGAATTTCATTGTTGGCTTGGACATAAAGGCGGCGACGGGCTCACCACCTGTCACGTTGTCCCGAAAATATCTTCGGTGGAAGGTGGGTCAAAGGGACTTAATTGTCTAGACTTGACCTCTGTCTACTTCATGCAATTCCCTGTATTGGGAATCGCATGAAGATATTTTTTTTTGAAGATATTTTTTTTTCATAATAAAAAAAAAAAATATCTTCACGCAATTCCCAATACAGGGGTAGACAGAGGTCAAGTCTAGACAATCAAGTCCCTTTGACCCACCTTCCACCGAAGATATTTTCGGGACAACGTGACAGGTGGTGAGCCCGTCGCCGCCTTTATGTCCAAGCCAACGATATTCGTACATAAGTTTTTGAAAAACTCATTGGTACTGCCACCTGGGGATCGAACTCGGGTCTATCGACTCGAAATTCCGGCCACCCAACAACTCGGCTATCGTGACTTTTTTTCATAATTTTTATTTACATAGATGTACAAACATACGTACATAACGGCGTGTTAAAGTTCACTGCAGGACATGGGCCTCTCCTATAAGGAGGATTTGCCATGATCGCCACGATTGGCAAGCGGATTGGCGATCGCAGTACCAGACTAGTCGCACCTCAGACGCAGCTGCCCATCTTCGATCTGATTATTTTGGTCTGCTATTTTTAGAGATGGTTATCCCGCCATCTATCGGTTACCATAATGATATTCAAGGCGATTTCTCTCAGTCGCCTCTGACGACATATAATCAACCTAGATATAATCAAATCAAAATGTAGTACTTATCGAAATAAAAATTTAAATTCGTATGAATATCACGTTAGTGCGATTTAAGGTAAAATACTACTTTTTTCCAGTTTTTACTTAACTAACAAATGAATTGAGGTACTTATATCAAAATGTGTCGGTGGGAAAGTTTTATTAGGTGTCAAATGACAGCGCCTGGCTCAGAGCGGCAGATAACGAATTAGGAATAGGAAACACTAAACGACAGCTGTGCCTATGCAAATGTGTGGAATAATTTGAATTTGGAATTCTAAAACACTTTCGTTGCACTGAAATTTATGTTTTCGAATACGAGTAACCAATCTAAATAGTCATAATAAAAACTGTTGTCAGATGGTGCTTAAATATGTTTTTAAAAACGATTTAAATCAATTATGTCTGAGAGTATATAATAGAGTCCAGGTAGGCCGAGTCTAACTTTCGAAGAACAAGTGAGCAAATGGCTCGAAGAGGTGGATCATTTCACTTGTCGATCTTTTCTCTACGGCCTGTCAGGAACGATACGTGAAGAATTATTTCAGACCTGGCACATATCCCGACAAAAATAAAATACAAAAAACATATCATATTCCTTGGAGCATGGTCCGACATACCAAAATAAGTTTATGCTCAATATCATAAACATGCTCTACACTTTATATTTAAATTTAAAAGTAAAGTATGCAAAATATTTCATTCTAAATTCTCTTTCCACTCAGCATTGTGTACTCTATCGATTTGTAAATTCGCCAGTTTCGAGAATGCTATTACAAACAAACTTGTTATGACATGACAACGCAAGAAAAAGACAAAATTTTTACACAACATATATACAGAACGACCAGCAAAAATTCACGGCAGAATATGGGTCCCTACCGTTTTACGATAATCGAGATGCTCGATAAAAAGAATAAAGAAATAATTGTTTTTCATAGAATTTTGCACACTTGAGATTTAACAAAGTAAAATTATTGAATTTTTAGCTATTATTAATATGCAGGCCTTAAAAAAAATATTTTTTTGGAATGAATGGAATTATTTTTCTTTCTTATTAAATACATAATCATAAACATTTATTACACATCTGTCCAAATAAGTCCAATACTTTAATTTAAATGAAATGAATAATAATTCCTTAATAATTCTTCATGAAACAATTAACAAATATTTCAGGATATGTTAATAAGCGTACCGTCCGTCGTTTCATCTTAATTTAGGATACGAAACACTGTTGGGCACATTTATTGTGATATGTCGACAATTTGTATGTAATAAAACTATTATCAAGAAATTAAAAATGCTTACCAATTTGTACGAACAAAAATCCCAATATAGGGGTAGACAGAGGTTTAGACAATTAAGTGCTTTCAACCCACCTTCCATCGAAGATATTTTTGGAACAACGTGAAAGGCGGTGAACCCGTAGCTGTCTTTGTTTCCAAGCCAACGATATAAATTGTACAAAAGTTTTTAAAAAATCCATTGGCACGAGCCTGCCACCTGAGGATCGATCGTTTTGATGATTTTAAGTTAAATGTAATTTAATTATGATTTTTCGTAAATTTATGAGTTGATGATGAAATTTAACATAAAATTACTACACTTTGGAATAAGAGGAATATAGTAATACGATGTTGGCACTGGTGCGGTATTTATTTTCTCATTAAAACTAATATCAGCACATAATGAATTACTAAAAATATTTGTTCAGAAAATATTGTGAGAAATCTGATATTAGCATTATTGGATATTTTACGGCATCAAAATGTCAAAAAAAACCTCGTAGCTCATATCAATAGCCGCGTCCAATTGACATTGCGGTCCAAATTTGAATAAAGTCGGCGTTTAGAAAGAATTTTTTCTTCGATAAAATGAAATTAGTTTATTTATTTTAAAATATTGCGTTCTTGTTCCTAAATTTATTTATTTACTCCGCTCGAGTTCAGCATGGAAATGTTCTGATTTTTTAAAACAAATTGACCTTAATCTCAAAATAGCTTTGGAAAAAATTCTAAATTTATCTTTAGCCTCATCTAGCTGGACTCAAGATACTTTACCTGTTAGATTTGGAGGTATCGGTATAAGAGAGGTTTCAAATATTTATTAGTCACGATAGCCGAATGGTTGGGTGGTCGGAATTTCGAGTCAATAGACCCGAGTTCGATCCCCAGTTGGTAGGCTCGTACCAATGGGTTTTTCAAAAACTTATGTACGAATATCGTTGGCTTGGACATAAAGGCGGCGACGGGCTCACCACCTGTCACGTTGTCCCGAAAATATCTTCGGTGAAAGGTGGGTCGAAGGGACTTAATTGTCTAGACTCGACCTCTGTCTACCCCTGTCTTGGGAATTGCGTGAAGATATTTATATATATATTTATTTATTTATTCAAATATTGCGCTGCCGGCTTTCCTTGCCTCCGTACACAGTGTTCATGATTTGTCACGTAAAATTCTTAAGAATGATTTGGACTTGACCTTTGCTACCGAGGCAAGAGAAGCATGGTTAAGTCTCTGTCCCGGCGAGGATATTCCACTGGAACCTAACTCACAAAAACGGTGGGATATCCCGTTGCTTCAGAATGTGCAGAAATGCTTACTGAACAATTTTCACTGTGACAGAGACCGCGCCCGCTTTCTAGGTATTTCGACAAAGGAATCCAGTTACTGGCTACATGCTTTACCTTCAAGTAACCTTGGTACATTACTAGATAACGAAAGTTTACGTATAGCTGTAGGAATACGATTGGAAGCATCGATTTGTCAACCACATCGATGTCCTTGTGGCAGCGACGTCGACGAGTTAGGCCTCCACGGACTTTCATGCCAAAAAAGTGCCGGCAGACTATCTCGTCACGGTTCCTTGAATGAAGTCATCCGAAGAGCTCTTGTTTCCATAAATATTCCATCGGTTTTAGAGCCTTGTGGAATATTTAGGGAGGATGGTAAGAGACCTGACGGCTTAACTTTAGTCCCTTGGGAGAGAGTCAAAGCTCTTGTGTGGGACGCAACTTGCGTCGATACATTAGCGGCCTCACATATCAAGGGTACTTCGGTAAGGGCCGGGGCGACATCAGAGGCAGCTGAATCGGGTAAATGGCGTAAATATGAGTCTTTGAAAGGATACTATATATTTGTTCCATTTGCCGTAGAGACAATCGGTCCGTGGGGTCCCCGCGCGATGCAGTTTCTAAAGGAATTGTATCCGCGACTTATCGTTGCCGCTGGTGACAAGAGGACTGGTTCTTTTCTCGCTCAACGGTTAAGTCTAGCCATTCAACGTGGAAATGCAGGCAGCGTTCTTGGTACCATGCCACGAGGAATAGGGCTCTACGATTATAATAGTTTTTAGTTAATAAGTATTGTAAATATTAACATAATTTTTTCTGTAAATTAAATTAAAAATTATCTCAAAAAAATTGTGTACTATTTTGCGCAAGTAATTAATGTATAGTCAAAGTTCACATTGGAGTAGTCAAAGTGTAAGACTTTAGAATAAGACATTATTATTAGACACCATGAGAATCGGTGCGTACGCCACTCGCTCGCGGAGGTCGTTTTATTACGGTTTTAAATTTTTCTATTTTTTCTTTTTTTACGTTTATATATTTTTTCCTATTCTATTTTTACGTGTTTTGTCAATCGTTTATCTGTTTTAGCAAACCATATACAAAACAGTCTTAAAAATACCACTGTGATATTTTTCATATTTCTTATACCTTGTTCTTTGCTATCTCACACCGACAGATAATGTTATTTTGCAGTAGATTATACATAAGATTATTATATTATATATAAGATTATTACAGGTACATTATTAGCCTGACCTATAAAGGTCCTTTGTAGGACACAGATCTCTCTCGTAAAAGTAATGTACCATAATAGCCACTCTGTATTTGAATGCATATGCAAATTGTTACGAAATGTTTAATTTCTTACCTAACTGGGTCATTCTTTTCAATTTAACTTTAGTAATTTTTAGTAATATTACCATGAATCAATTTTTCCAACTACGTTACTGTTGACTCCCACGCTGGATTTATTGCTTCCCTTGCTTTAATGTAATGTATCGATACTGTTATTTTTAAGGGTCTTTACCGTGATCGCCTCTTACGACACTCGCATAAGTTAAAGTAGTATGCTCTTACGGAAATACCACTCGATATTTCAGTGTGACGGTAACCTCGGTAGTTCTGGAAAGGTTAAGAAAGGGTAAGGAAAGGAAAGGCTATCCCTCTGGACTTCTTTTTTTTTTAATTTCTCAAAACTTCCGGTGAAATGCGTCTGTAACATGCATATGTGGTGTAAAGTACGTGTTCAACACTTCCAAAAAAAACTGTCAAGCCAGCTGTTTCAATTGCAATGTAGTATCA
Source organism: Sericinus montela (assembly GCA_029286605.1). Classification (NCBI taxonomy): domain Eukaryota; kingdom Metazoa; phylum Arthropoda; class Insecta; order Lepidoptera; family Papilionidae; genus Sericinus; species Sericinus montela. Next base: position 1,114,183 of record JAGSMR010000096.1, on the reverse strand, counting down.
ATTGCTACATGAAAGCACATTTAAACATGTATCAAAACATTGCGTATTGAAAAAGGATCTCATGGAAATGTTTCAGATTAGATCATTGTTCCCATTTGTGGACGGTATTTTTTCTCCATGAAACAAAATCATATTATTGATTTCTTGCATTTACGCGACTACTACACATTTTAAATAAAACGATTTTCGCGTTTTATCGCGTTTTTAATTAGTCATTGGGGGGGGGGGGGGCTCGTGGAGGTGGACACCAGTCTTCCCGTGGCCACGGATGCTGTAAAGCATCCGAAACGTCGGGAAGTAAAAATAGTTTGTTAAAACTAATTAAAAACGCGATACAATCCGAAAATCGTTTTATTTAAAATCATATTATTGTCATAAAATTTCTTACTCTTGTACCAATAAAGTTTTATTCAAAATTTAACAAGTACATTGTATTTTATTTTAATTGGGATTAAAATAAATATTTTGTGTCATTTAACAATGCGTCACTACTTACAAAGCTGTATAAAAAAGCCCACTGCATGACATAGGCGTATCCAGTGTTCACAGATTCGTAATCAAATTGGCAATATCAGTACCAGACACCTCGCAGCATAGACGCTACTATGAATACTCGTCTGCTTAATTTTGGCCTAATCGTTTTCGAATTGGTTATCCCGCCATATTTGAAGCCTACTGCATTTTCAAGACTTTTCCCTTAGTAGCCTCTTACGACACCTACGGAATTTTCACAGGAGAAATATAATTATAATTTAAATTTGAAAAGTATAATTAACATTAATGGTATAGAAGCTTTGTAACTTTTTACATATCATCCAGTTTGTCATTTAGTAAGTAAATAAAAATAGAAACTATTCAGTTATCTATAATTGACAAAAGGGGATGTAAATATCTGTCCAATCTGTTGCAATATTACGTTAGCTACTTTATAGGATTATGAACGTAATATACTGCAAGTGGTACACTAGGCCCTATGTGTTCCTGGCCGGCGTTGGTTAGAGCCGCATTAGTAGTAATTTCGGAGAACTCTTTGTACAGTTGACAGCGACGCATCAACCATACTGTGCTGTATAACGCTGACTCCGGATGTTTTCCAGTATTGTGAGTAGTTTAGTGCGCTCTTCTAGTAAAAGTGACATGATAACAGCTGCAATAATGAATATTGAATACCAGAAGTACTGTTTATGTATCTTTTTGACAGAATAGAAATAAAAGTGAAAAACACAAGAAGAAAATGTTTTGTTTGATTTACAAAAGTAAAATTTTTTGTATTCTCGAATTTTTATAGCATAGCTTTGCAGTAACTAAGGAGTTTTATTACATTCATTCAAGGAACATTTAATTGTATAGCAAACACAATTTGTTTACAAAGTTTTATTTCTGAGCAACTGTCCACTAGTAAGCAGCGCACGTTCCGGATGAAGTTTCGAAAGGACAATTGCAGGAATCTCTTCTATGATACACTTTCGTAAGAAACTTTGCAGATGAGAGCTCCGTAGTAGAATTTTGAAGCTAATGTCAGCTACAAAATTGTGTAGAAAGTCCGTACTTTCTTAAGGTCTATGTAAGATTTCTTTCTATTTCAAAAAATGACTTATTTAGTTTAAATGTAAAGCATCGGTATTATAGTATATATCCATCGGTTCTAGAGCCTTGTGGAATATTTAGGGAGGATGGTAAGAGACCCGACGGCTTGACTTTAGTCCCTTGGGAGAGAGGCAAAGCTCTTGTGTGGGACGTGGGCAACTTGCGTCGATACATTAGCGGCCTCTCATATCAAGGGTACTTCGATAAGGGCTGGGGCGGCATCAGAGGCAGCTGAATCGGGTAAATGGCGTAAATATGAGTCTTTGAAAGGAGACTATATATTTGTTCCATTTGCCGTAGACACAATCGGTCCGTGGGGTCCCCGCGCGATACAGTTTCTAAAGGAATTGTATCCGCGACTTATCGTTGCCGCTGGTGACATGAGGGCTGGTTCTTTTCTCGCTCAACGGTTAATTCTAGCCATTCAACGTGGAAATGCAGCCAGCGTTCTTGGTACCATGCCACGAGGAGTAGGGCTCTACGATTATAATAGTTTTTAGTTAATAAGTATAGTAAATATTAACATAATTTTTTCTCGTACATTTGTTTTTATGGAATGTATAGCTATTGTTAGAAATTGTGTGAAAGTTCCTGGCATGATAATTGCTGCTACAAATAATTTTACATCTTTTGAATTCAACGGTGGATGAAATTGTGGTACACCGCTAAAGTAAAATGTTAAACAACTCTAAGTACTCGCGTACAGCTAACCTTTGATTTGCAAAGTTTCCAATTCAAAAGTGTTTCTGGAGGACCAAATGGAATTGTGGAATTGTTCCCACCAACTTCGGCTAGATTGTGTACTGTAATTACTAAGAATAGTAGTCACTAGTGAAAAGCATAACTGTAACAGGACTAAGCTTGCTGAGAACTCCTAAACTTTAATGCTTTATTTTATTTAGTGCGACATTTTTGACAGATATATTGACACTATTCTAGATAATCTTTAATATCTACGAAAGGATTTAATCATCTATGAGATATTAAAGATATTAAAGATCTATAAGATTTTAGTAAAATTTCCTTCCTTTTTTCGATTACGTAAAAGTATACGACAGATATATGAAAGATTGGTCAATTTCGCTATGCATGTCCGCGTAATGCGTAAAATATATTTATACAATTTCATTGTGTATGTGCGAAATATATAAACGTTTTATGACCAAAATAGTATCGGGTAAAAGTATGAGAATTGCGAATAAATATACGTATGTAAGTTTAAATATTAATATAACTCATACCATCTAAGCCGAAGTGACCAAGAATACAGCACCAATTTCGCTGGTGCAGGCTTTCACGATCCTCACACAATCTTTGTAGATATTAGCGCATTTCAAAGTTATTGTTTATATTACTACACATGGTATTATTTTATGCATTTATACAATGAACTATACTTATTCACCTTCAGTCTTCTTCTTCGGAAACGATGGCGAGCCATTACGTCTTGATAGATGCGCATACCATTGGATATCGAGGAATAACAATTGTACAAGACCGCTTCCGTACGAATACTAACCTTCATTACCCATTATTTTTTGATAATTTATTTGAGTTAATTTAAATAAAACAATGCAAACATTTTAGATTTCACCAATATGTTAACATTATTTATTTATAATACTATGTTAAAAAAAGATATATTATTATTTATATTATTAGATACATTATGTTTTTTTACTTTATTAGGTACAAATTTATACAACGAAGAAGGATGATTCGTTGTCTTAACAAAAACAAAAATAGAACAGTTGCTAAACATCCTTTAATTCAATATATTTGTCCCAAAGTCATGAACTTAGTTGCCTTCTAGTTAGTTCAGATTGTGCGATTTTACTTACGCAACTTGTATACAAATACTTATATAACGTATATTCAACTACATCGGATCACATTATGTAAGTTTCTTGAAGATGTTTTCCATATAACAAAAAACAGCAAGTGTAAACAATACCTTTCAGTGATACTAAATGCCGTCTAAAATTCCACTTTAGGACATAGGCCTCTCCTATATGGCGAAATTGCCAAATTTTTGAATTAAATAGGTAATAGCTACGCTTGGCAAGCAGATTGTTGATTATAGAGCCAAACATCTCTCACTATGCTAACTGTCATAGGTCTGCTTTTATTAGATCTGGTATCCTTAAGATGTATATTCAGCCATCTAACGGTCGCCATAGGTTCTACCCTTAGTCGTCTCTGGCGACACCCACGGATGGAAAGGCGACATTCTAAATGAACATAAGTTTTAAAAAGTCAATCGTTCAAACCTCCCTTCTAGGTATTGAACTTGATTCTTCTAATTAGAATTTAGATCACCGAAACTCGCCCATCGTAACTTTTTAACGGAGTTTAAGATGATTAACCACGTTGAAAAATGGCAGGTCTTTTTAATACCGTCTCAGGCAGAATTTAAGTGAAACCGCCAATACAATAATCGAATAGTGGTTATAGCAAGCTATTTATAAGAAAGAGCCTTTTTATTTAAATCTTGCAGTGCACTATTATAATGCCAATAAATTAAAGAGAAGAGATACATTGGCCTGTAGTCAATCATTTTAGTGTGGTGAAGAGCAGCGGCAACAGACAGAAAACACGCTTCATACAAATTACCTACTTCTTTCCTTTTTATCTTACTAGATCCCTATATAAAAGTGTTTTTTCATACTTCGTTAAGTATTTTCCCAGCTCTACGTCAAGTCCATTATAAATGCGAATTCTATTAAAATTTGAAGAACAATGATGTTTTGTTCGTGGCGGTTAGTATGAATTATGGGATTTTTGTGATAAGATAGAGACGACCATAAAAGGTTTATTCGAGTGCCCTGAATACCTTTGTCTATCCCATTTAATAACGTTGTCTTTTATAATGGCAATATATAACATTTGTTTAAATACATTAGCTTATTGTTATTATTTCCATACCTCTATTTTGTACAAAGTTTTTTTCTATGCATATGTGCATATTGCTTAATATTTACTAATATTATAAAGAGGAGATCGATGTTTTTCCTTCTTTGTTGTGTTGTGATTAGGCGATTTAAAGCTCTGGAATTATAAAAAATTGTAAGAAAAATGAAATTAAACAATTAATAAAATACTAGCTCGATAATTAATTATAGCAATCAATCTCACAGAGCCCGCTGTCGGACAAATACATATAAAAAAAAAAAAATAAAAATAATTAATACATACATCAATAGGGACCATACCACATACATTGCTCTAGTCCCAAATTAAGTAGCTAAAGGTTAAGAATCTGAAATTACGACAGTAGCATAATCACAAAAACCTCATCTCTAGACCAAGCCGAAAAAGGGGTTTTTACATTGACCCTTTTGAAATTAACCTATTTGAAACATAACCTACGATGGGTTTAAGATACTAAACTAGATAAGCGTGACTAAGGTAGTTGTACTGATCGCTCCCAAGCTACTTCTAGAAAACAAAAAAAATCTCACTAATGTGTTGTAATAAAAAATTCTGACCCAAAAATATAACTACACAGTTTCTTGCGCCTCTTTTTTCTCGTAACGGTGCCTGATTCAAAATTAATTTCGATAAACGAATGTATATTATTATTTCGATAAATAAATGTTTTGGTTTCATTCAGAACTGCAGTACTAGCCCCAGTTTTAAAGTTCCTAAATTTAATTTAATATTTTTTATCTTTTTTTTCCGTACTACAAAACTTATGTTATCTAAGAAATAACATGTGAAGCCTACCAATGGATTAAGGTTGTCCCTCAAATATATTTTAAGAGATATGCGAATAGAAGAACGTCCGCCACGCTGCCTTTTGTTGGCAGACATCACAAGTTCTATTACTTTTTAATTACAAATCGTAATTTTTATTTACATAGATATACATACATACATACATACATAACGGCGTGTAAAAGTCCACTGCAGGTCATGAGCCTCTCCCATAGGGAGGATTTGCCATAATCGCCACGCTTGGTAAGCGGATTGGCGATCGCAGTACCAGACCAGTCGCACCTCAGACGCAGCTACCCATCTTCGGTCTGATTAATTTGGTCTCATATTTTTAAAGATGGTTATCTCGCCATCTATCGGTTACCATAATGATATTCAAGGCTATTTCCCTCAGTTGCCTCTTACGACACTATATAATCAACATAAAAAACATCTTCACGCAATTCCTAATACAGAGGTAGACAGAGGTCTAGTCAAGACAATTAAGTCCCTTCGACCTACCTTCCACCGAATATATTTTCGGGACAACGTGACAGGTGGTGAGCCCGTCGCCATCTTTATGTCCAAACCAACGATATAATTCGTACGTAAGTTTTTTGAAAAACCCATTGGTACGAGCCTGCCACCGATCGAACTCGGGTCTCTCGACTCGAAATTTCGACGACCCAAACACTCGGCTATCGGAACTTTTTTATATTTTTGTATATAATCAAATCAAAATCAAAATCAAGTACTTATCGAAATAAAAATTTAAATTCGTATGTATATCACGTTAGTGCCCTGTAAGGCACCATACTATTTCTACAGTTTTCACTTAACTAACATATGAATTGAGGTACTTATATCAAAATGTGTCTGTTTTATTAGGTGTCAAGTTACAGCGCCTGGCTCAGAGCGGCAGATAACGAATAAGGAATAGGAAACACTAAACGACAGCTGTGCCTATGCAATTGTGTGAAATAATTTGAATTTGGAATTCTAAAACAATTTCGTTGCACTGAAATTTATGTTTTCGAATACGAGTAACCAATCTAAATAGTCATAATAAAATACTGTTTTCAGAAGGTGCTTAAATACGTTTTTAAAAATGATTTAAATCATTTTTTTCTGAGAGTATATAATAGAGTCGAGATAGGCCGAGTCTAACTTTCGAAGAACAAATGAGCAAATAGCTCGAAGCTGCATATATCATTACACTTGGCGATCTGTTCTCTGCGGCTATCCTGTCAGGAACAATACGTTAAGAATTATTTCAGACCTGGCACATATCCTGACCAAAATAAAATAAAATACAAACATATTATAGTACTTGAAGCATGGTCCGAGTTACCAAAGTAAGTTTATTCTCAATATCATAAACATGCTCTTCACTTTATATTTAAATTTTAAAGTAAAGTATGCAAAATATTTCATTATAAATTTACTTTCCACTCAGCATTGTTTACTCTATCGATTTATAAATTCCCCAGTTTCGAGAATGCTATTACAAACAAACTTGTTATGATATGACTACGCAAGATAAAGACAAAGTTTTTACATAACATACATACAGAACCACCAACAAAAATTCATGGCAGCATATGGGTCCCTCCCGTTTTACGATAATCGAGATGCTTGTCATAGAATATTGCACACTTGAGATTTAACAAAGGAAACTTATTGAGTTTTTATCTATGATTAATATGAAGTCACGATAGCCGATTGGCTGGGTGGTCGGAATTTCGAGTCAACTCGGGTCGAGTTTGATCCCCAGGTGGCAGTACTAATGGGTTTTTCAAAAGCTTATGTACGAATTACATCGTGGCTTGGACATAAAGACGGCGACGGGCTCACCACCTGTCACGTTGTCCCGAAAATATCTTCGGTGGAAGGTGGGTCAAAGGGACTTAATTGTCTAGACTAGACCTCTGTCTACCCCTGTATTGGGAAATGCGTGAAGATATTTATTTATTTATTATTTATTTATTAATATGCCTGCCTTAAAAAAACAAAAATGAATAATGATTGGAATGAAAGAAATTCTTTTTCTTTCTTATTAAATACTTAATCATAAACATTTATTACACATCTGTCCAAATAAGTCCAAAACTTTAATTTAAATGATAAATTCTTTATGAACGAATTAACAAATATTTCAGGATATGTTAATAAGCGAACCATCCGCCGTATCACCTTGCTTTAAATTTGAATAATACCTTCATTTAGGGTACGTAACAGTGTTGGGCACATTCATTGTGATATATCGATAATTTGTATCTATTCGAAATTAAAGATTCCAATATAATTATGTTTTACACATATAAATTTAAAAACAATACAGAGTAATTAAGCCCTTTCAACCCACCATCCACCGAAGATATTTTTGGGACGATGTCTTCGTTTTCAAGCCAACGATATAAATCGTTCATAAGTTTTTGAAAAATCCCATTGGTACGATCCTGCCACCTGAGGATCGAACTCAGGTCTCTTGACTCGAATCCAACTCTCAGCTATTATGACTATTTGCACGAGATACATATTTAAAAAAAATGCTTCAAGGTTTGAACTGGGATTGTGAGGAACTTTTCTAGGTTTTCTTGAAACTCTTCAAAATTAACCTACATTACCTTCGTCAAAAACTCTAAAGTCGCCATTGTTGAATCAAATACATGATTTACGTAAGTTAGTTACGCACTAGCATAACTTATTTTTAGTCCTTTGATTGAGATGATTGTGGATGGTATGGTTTGTTATGTGGAATGACATAATTAAGTAACTATTATATGAACTTCCTAACATTCAAACTTTTTAATTTTAGTAAAATGCAACGAAAGTACTCCGTTTCTTAAGGCACTTCCGCCTTCAGATAAAGTGTTGCGTAACTCCGACAAATAACTGCCAAGGAAACATGGTTAGTACTCAAAGTAAATTATCATAATGCTTACGTTAACCAAATTTCCGGCTAGTATAACCTACCCTTTTCCACCTCGAAATTTTGCATGTCGTAATTCCGTACAACAATTTTAACACTTAATTATTTCAGGAAATTTTGTGAAAAGAGTAAGTACAATAGAAATAATAATAAAAAATAAATAAACACAATAAAAATGCTTTCTCCACGTGCGCCATGAGTTGCTCGTGTCCGGAGTTGGAACTGGTAGACCAACACATGTACCTAGGGCTCAAGATTGACAACAGATTCAACTAGGGACCTCATAAAGATTATGTCCGTAAAAAACTTAGGTCAATCTTGAGCAAAATCGTAATATTGAGACCCAAACTTCCCTTTTGGCACACTCAGACTTTTATATATGGCGCTTGCGGACTCGGTTATAAGTTATGGGTTGAGTAGTTAGGGAAGAACTTATAAAACTTATATACAGGAAATTTATAACTTTCATTAAGATTTTTAAAAACAATAATACCTAAAAATTATTGATGAAATAGAAATTTTCAAATATTGTAAAGTAGTAAATGTTTTTGATAAATTAAATACCATTCGTTATTAGATAGTAATCAGAGTGAGTATTTAGAAGATAGATCTCTACCAAATCATTTAAGAAAACAAATATATAGTAGCAAATATATTTTACCTAGATATAATAATATATACGGAGTCCGAAATTCTGTTTATCTCACGCCTTACTATCTGAACGAAATACCACCTGATATACAATCATTGTACATGCTTGGAAATAGAAATATGTTGAAAAAAAAAACCTGAAAGAACTGTATGTGAACGACCAGCCATCACTAAGGTAAGCCCTGCGAGGCTTATTTGTGAGGATGTTACGAATTTCTGTAATGCTTTTTTTGTACCTTAAATAGAAGAAAAAAAAATCTTCCTTTTTGTAAAATTTTGTTGATGATTTTAAGTTATATGCTATAATTATGATTATAATATTCAATTAAGATTTTTCGTAAATTTATGAGTTGATGATGAAATTTAACATAAAATTACTACACTTTGGAATAAGAGTAATGTAGTAATACGATGTTGGCACTGGTGCGGTATTTATATTCTCATAAAACTATTGTCAGCACATAATGAATTAATTAAAAATATTTGTTAAGAAAATATTGTAAGAAATCGGATATTAGCATTACTGGATATTTTACGACATAAAAATCTAAAAAAAACTGCTCCAAATTTGAATAAAGTCGGCGTTTAGAAAGGGAAACTGCGCTAAATTTCTTCCGCGAAATGTCGATGATATTTTTTTAAAAAAATGAATTTAAATAAAGAATTATGCCAAATAATATTGTACTATTCTGCACTAGTAGTTGATGTATAACATTGGAATAGTCAAAGTGTTAGACTTTAGAATAAGAAACTGTGGTATGCTCCAGGATGCCCAGGGGTGTCTTGAAGGGTATACTTCTCCGCCTGATAGATCCCTGAATATAAAAACTGCAGTACTTATCCTTAATGATCAGCAAACTTAATTTTCAATCTTTGGTAAAAAAAGGGATCTGAAATAGCTACCTCTGACTGTCTTAGTGTAAGACAACATCCAACATACTCAATAAATGGCTTATGAAATATGTTCAGAGATATCGATAAATGCATGTATGTTACTCTAACCTAAGCATACACATAAATACGCGCGGGCGCGCACGCACAGCAGCCCATACGCAAATAAGCTCTAAAAAAATTGGTATGGTGTTCTACTACAAACTCTTTTATAAATACGACCCTTGTGGACAATGGCGTTCATGATGTCACCTGCTTCGAGGTCCCAATTTCCAGTCGTATCGATGTAGAAAACACTTTTTCTACATTTTCACAATTTTTAGTACTTTCGTTATTGGTTTATAACATTTGTGATTCCGAAACAAAACTTCTTCAGCTACTTACTTTGAGATCAGATATGCGATGTTGTCCGTTTATATGTAAGTATTTATATGTTACAAAAAACATACAAAATACTCTATTACTCTTGTATAAAATGTTATATTATCAATATAAATATAAGTTGACAGTTTTGTAATAGGCGCTTCACGTTTAAGTTGCATATATTTATCAAATTATTTATATTATGTAAGACAAGACTAAAAATATTTCTGCATACTTCTTTTTAATAAGTCTGTATAACAGATTGTCAAGTTATCAAAATGCAAAGCATAGTACGCTGCAAAATTCCACGACAGCTGAATTTTTAAGGGTCCATTAGAGCACTTCCAAGGTGCAGATTGAAATTATGATAAAACTTCAACTATGACATAACTTAAATTTCGAATCAATTCAGTGATTATTTTCATAGATAAGTATAAGTTGAGAAACACTTCAACTAAATTAGAATCGACGTGAGCTGACTATAAAAGTAAACTTTAATAGAAAGATCTAAAAATAAGATTTATGTTTGTGTAGTCATAACATTATGCTGTATAGTAGAAATTGAATATCGTTTCGTATACTAACAGCATATTTCGATTTCGTATATCCTTAGCTCGCAATACCGTTTGGAAGTCGATAAATCTCAATAAAGGATTTACTTGAAGGTAGATTGATACTTGAAGGTACTTGAATCTAGATTGGTTATAACAACACTATCTGTTCTTTTATATACAAAGCTTATTTAAAATTCTTATTGGCTAATTTATGACATCATTGATAGAACTATTATATTTAATTAGAACTATTATAAAATTTGAGATGGAAATATTGCCCAAATCAGTTTTAACATATTGAAGTAAATTCAGCAAAGCTATAAGCATCTGCAGCGTCTAAGATTCAAAGTTGTGTTGGGATTAGAATGAAAAACGATCTAACTATTCACATGGTGGTTAGTAAATACCACAATTCGAAACAGCTGGAAACTATTTCAAAAGATGTAGGATATAGTTGCGTTTTCATCCCCGATGATTAAGATGGAATAATTCATAGCCCATGATTACATCGGCTCTCTATACCCCTTAACTTGAAATGCAGTAGTTGCAACACCACTATTTTGTGGCAGATATAAGTAAAAGTTTGGTTTAATACGTGACCGTAGGAGACATCTCTCCAGGGAAGGAGTCTACCATGTGTTATTTGTGTCAAATTAAAAGGGATCGTTTAAGAACTGTGAAATGAAAACTATGAATTGTAACAATGTCATTTATTCTACAACTAATTCCATAAAATAAATAAATCAACTACAACATGAAGACAGTTGAAAATGACTTAAAATTAGATAACAATATTTACAAGGCACGGCGAACAAATTCAAACAGATGCGAATATACATTCACTAGGTGATCGTGATCACCTAGGCCTTAGTGACCTTTATGATGATGAATTGTCTTGTAGACGGGAATCTTAACGGGATAAGGCTGTGGAACGTGTACGGTCACAGTCTTCTCCACTCTGATCGGAACGTGCTTTTCGACAGGGTAAGGAACATGTTTTACAACGGGGTAGGGTACAACTTTCTCAATTGGAATCGATATTTCAGTTTCAACTGGAACAGCTACGGGCTTGTGTACTGGTACTTTTACAGGATAAGGCTGTGGTACACCAACAAGGATAGGTTTTGGTACGTTCACGTGGATTGGTTTATGAACAGGGTAGGTGACATGCTTATATAAAGGAACGGCTACTGGATGTTCTTCGTCGACATGCTCTCCAACGGGTATCGCTTCTGAGTGACCATATCCTTGACCATCAAATCCAGATCCACCAAAACCATGACCACCCTGGTCGCCGTACTCATGACCAGCGTCTTGGAGGACGAAAGATTGATCGCCTCCGTGTCCACCAGAGTTTCCTCCATAACCACCTTCATTGCCGGAGCTGCTGGTAAAGCTGCCATGGCTTCCTAAATCACCACCGTGGCCTCCTAAATCTCCACCCTCTCCGCTTAATGCACCACCATGAGCAACAAACTCCCCAACATGTCCACTGTATCCACCACTGTTACCACCAAATCCACCTGCATGTCCACCTAAATCTAGCGATCCACCACCATGACCCCCTAAGTCGTGAGCAGCTTGAAGATACGAGTCTCCACTGAAGCCTTGACCTTCATAAGATCCACCTCCATGACCTCCAAAATTGTATCCCTGACCACCATCCTGACTTAACTGATTTCCAGAAAATTCATGTCCCTGAGTTAGGGCTAGAGTCGTGTCATGTCCGCCATGACCTCCGGAAAAATCTTGTCCGCTACCACTGATAGGTACAAAGTTTTCGTGACCACCTCCGGAATTCCCGACAAAGTTGTTATGATCCCCAGCCCCACCACTTGCGTATCCGCCTGATTCATAGCCGGCCTTGCATGACGCAACTGCTAACGCCAACAAACACACCTGAAACAATTAAATGTTTATAAGAATGGAGCTAAGACAGCACACTCATTAAGTTTTAAGTTAAATGTATCTAATATTTCCGTTTATATCTATATTGATAATTAGAATGCGTAAATATTCTGTTGAAAGAATCCTATTGTACACTTATGTACACTTATGTCAAATACACACCAACGCCCTCATTCTCATTTAATATTATTACTTATTATCGATGTTGTTTTGCACCGAGAAATCTGATTTCATTGAAGTAGCCACTCTTAGATAATACATTACGTTGTGTTCTCTCGTCGAAATCAAAAAACAACAAAATAATCAACAGTGAACATTCTCTTGCACAGTCCTTTCACTTCGCCAAAACGTCTACAACATTTCTTATAATAACAGAGCAGTAACAGCATCACCATTAGACTTATACGCGATAGATTTTGGATAATTTATACGTTATGCATTCTCAATGAATGATAATTTGTCATGTACGTCTGTCTGCTAACTGTCTGCAGAAACAGTCTCTTGTTCATTCTTGGATTAAGGAAAGATAATTTAATTTATTGAAAGTATGACAAACAGACCTACCTAAAGGTAGCGTCTCTGTCTTGAAAAAGCTAGGGTTTGGATTTATATCCCGTTACGAGCTAACATTTATTTAGTTAATATTAATGTTTGCTCTCAAATCATGGTACTTTATACAAATATTTTTCTATTTGAGTACATTGTATCGTAGCCTTGCACAATCAGACGGCGACATGCTCACCACTTTTTACGATGACCCAAATAAGCTTCTGTGAAATTTGGGTCCAAAGAACCCAGTTTAGGGAAAATGCTTGAAGAGAAAAAAATACATTCACGCCATTCCCAATACAGGGGTAGACAAATATCTAGTCTAGACAATTAAGACATTTTTCGAGACAATGTGACATCGTCATAGCCAACGATATAATCATACATAACTTTTTATAAAAACCCATTGGTACGAGTCGGCCACCTAGGGACCGAACTCAGCTCTCATGACTCGAAATCCGATCAGCCAACCACTCGGCTATCGTGACGTGAACATAATAATTCTCTTAATAATGATAAACTGTAACGGTTAACAGTTAATTGCGTAATAATCTATGATAAAAAGGTCGTTCTAAAAAAGTTCAATGGCACGGCTAAGAATGTAACGAAGCGTGACTTAACGTTTCTTTTATAAGCAACTATCTGAACCGCGATTTTGTTCGCTTTGACAATAAAAGTTGAGTAACTTTAAAAATAAGAAAATATGAAAACTCTTAATTTTATAAAAGTAAAGAGTCTGTATTGTAATGTGGTATCGGTATAAAAATCTATCAAATGATTTTTTACCGATGAAACATAATAAGCAACTGAGTGAAGCCTTAGAAATATCAAGCCGAAAGAAACGGGGCCAAAATTGAGCTACTGCTGTACAGTGATGTTACTACATCACATACACTGTGATCTCTTACTAAGCATGGCGATTTCAACGATAATTCCCTCGCAATCTAAATTATTTAGCGGTTTTCGACTCTCTTCGACTCAAGAAATCGTTCAAAAGTGAATGACCCTATTCGACCCCAAGACATAGACATCTATTTTATGACTGAGTAATAAATATTTATTTTTCATTTTCCCTAGCTTTAAGGCTTTTCCCATGTTAAGATGATTAATTCTTATCAAACGTCTAATATTTAAAGCTATATTATATAATGTAAATATGTGTAAACAGCCGAGTGACAGTTATATTTGTTATCACCACACTAATATTAGTAGTTAGTGGGATTCGAACCCGCACCAAACACTTTCCCGTCATTCTAAAACACGGCTTATATCAACCACGCTATTCCCCCAACTTTTCTGAATCTTTACTACCTAAATACATAAAACTTTCTGCGCAAGTAACTTTCAATTAAAATAAAAAAGAGTATTTTCAAAGACGTTGTGAGATTCAAAAGAAATTTTAAAAGCCAACCACATCTGCTAATGTTCAATTTATTCGAGCGTAAGTCACGTAGTACATTATCACGACGTTTTAGTTACCTTTCGAATTAAATTAAAATTTGAATCGAAACCTGAAAGATATTCGATTAATGTTATAACATTACCAAATTTAAACCTTGGTTAACATGAAATTATTTTTATTGTTTAAATTAAAAGATAAAAAATAACGTTATGCTTTAATAAAAGACCAGTCAATGGACTGCTAATATTTGCATTTTCGCTTCCCGCGGCCATTACTAAGATTGTTCGCAGACAACAAATACTGTAATTTAAATTTAAAAAATTGTTATTCTTATGGTTGTATTCTTAAAATGTTTGAACAAAATAGGATATTACAATAAATTTTAATATACACTGTTATATAATCTTCTTGCTAAAATCGACTAATTATATTATTTGTTAATTTTGATATGTACAATTCATAGCCAAATCTAATTAAACAAAACCAGTATTTATGTCTGCTTGCCTGTTACGCTTACATAGCTGAACAGCTGAATTCATTTATATATATTTAAATAATACGTTTATCAACCTTTTCGGAATTACATCCTGTGGAAGTGCTAAGTTTGTACATAAAATGCACATATGTTAGTTGGTAAATGAACTGATTATAGTTTATTATTGCTTTTTATTATATTCTACTCCAGGGTAAATCAGGAATGTCTAGAACAGGTGAATGAAATTGTATACTTGGGGAGTGCGTTTAGCCGGGATGGAAGATGTGATTTAGATGTGGACAGGCGTGTCGCTGCCGGGAACAAAGTCAATGGTGCCCTGACTGCGTTAATCAAAAGGCAAGGCGTTGTGAAAAATGCACGCCTTGCAATACATAACGCAGTGTTGGTACCGACTTTGTTATATAGCAGCGAAACCTGGGTATGCCAGAAGAAGCATAAAAGCAGGTTGAATGCAGTGAAGATGCGATCTCTTCGTAAAATGTGCGGCCTTACCATGGCCGACCGAAAGCGAAACGAAGAGATTCGCAATATGGCAGGTTTGAAAGATGACCTTGTCTCAAAAATGGATAAGGGCGTGCTTCGATGGTTTGGGCACGTTGGGCGAATGAGTGAAGACCGAATGGTGAAGAAAATATATAGCGCGAAAGTTAATATTAAAAGGTGTCGAGGTAGACCGAGACTAACTTTCGAAGACCATGTGAGCAAATTGCTCGAAGAGAGGAGAGTCAAGAGTACTCGGATACCTAGACGTGCATGTATGAAGAAGATGATGAATCTGAAAGAAGCGAAAGAAGTATGTAGGGATCGTGACACTTGGCGATCTGTTCTCTCTGGCTACCCCGTCAGGGATTGTGCGTGAAGATAAATAATAATAAAAATAGAATACTACAGGCAAAAAAATGTTGACGTTAGAGACAAGATAAGAGATGAATGTCCAGCAGAGATCACAAATTATACTTTTATGGTAAAACCGTACGAGGCTCTCGATTGGTTCATGACCTCTGGTATCTTAATGTGGAACTAAGTGTTGAATATCCTAACTGATAAAAACTAAAATAAATAAATTATCAACTACTCACTGCTCCAGGTGCTCTGTGATGAATCACATGTTATTTTCTGACTGTAGTCAGAGTAATGGACACTATTTTTTTAAATCCGCTTTACACCAGAGCTTTTTAGGGACAAAATGACATATATTGAGGCTAACACCAGGTTACTGTTTAAAAAAGATTCAAATGATGATTAATTTAAAAATGTCATTAGTACCAGTCTTACATATGAGGATTAAACTCCTAATTCGAATTCGGATCACGCAACCACTCGACTAACAATTTTCGACTAAAAATTTCACTCGACTAACAATATTTCGTAACCAAAAGCGCCTGTCAGAAAATAATATGTAGTTCTCGTAGTTAAAAGTGAAAGTTTTCGCATACACCACAAATATGATCATAAAAACAGATAAGTTGAAAGTTAATAAATGGTTTACAGAATATCAGTCCATTGCAATCTCATTGAAAGCGCAAGTTCCAGAGGAGCCACGAGAGTGAATGTCCCTTTTACTCACGACCGGTTTTGTGATTAATGTAAAGTCAAGCCCAATATTGTTTTTGTAGCTCTGCATTCATGATATTGATAGCTAACTTCCGGATTGTCAACCAATACTTGCAAAAAGCTTTCGTTTAGAAGTTTTAATAACGCAGTACAGTATATTAAAAGACTAAAGTGTTCATGTTTACACATCTCCCTTTATTGGCGTTGAGATCAAAAGCATTTATTTCATTTGTAAAAAAAAGATTTAACAAATATGTTTTATATGTGTAACTATTGAAAATGAATTGTCTTTAAAAAATCGAAAAGCTTCTGTTTCTACCGCCACATCACACTCTGTCAATGATTGAAAGCTACAAAAAATAAAGTAAATTTTTCAAATGTTACCAGTCATTTATGAAAAAGAAGGATTTTGGTATAAACGCAGAGTCATAATGTCCTAAATAAACCTTTTCTTGATCCGTAGTGATGTGACATAGACTAAACAAAAGGCGATAGAAAATATTTTAGAAATTAGAATTTTAGAAGTTATGTAGTTACTTAACCATTTTTGAAAAAATCTCATAACCTATAAAATTCCAAAGTACATTGGTCTCTAATTAGATAGGGTTTACTATTTTATAGCTGTGGTCGTGGTTTTAAGGGACCCTACCTTCGAGGAATGCAGATTCAAATCGTGCTAGCCGTGAACATTTGTGTGATAAAATTTATCCCATATCCCGTATTTAAATCATGTTTTTTTTATAAGTATAAATTAACATTTATCTATTTGATTGTGTTTCTATTTAAGTATATTGTTCAATTAGAAGGTGATGATAGGCTTACTACCTATCACGGTGTCCTAAATATTCTTCGGTGGAAATTAGATGAAAAGCTTAGGATTTTCGAAACCTACCCTGGTATTGGAAATATGCGTAAAGATATTTTATGTTACAAAAATTACCCCTAGTCATGTTTTAGCAAAGTAGGAATGTTTTACAATGTTCAAAACTAATGAGAACGAATTCAGTATTCAGGTACAATATATTATCATATGATTCATTATCATTCTTCTGTACGTTAAAAGTATGAATTTATATGGTGAAATTATTTTATTTAAAAAAAAAATGTTTAACAAACTAAATACAAAATGTTTATAAAAGACACAAGGAAAGAAATATATCGATGTGTTTCTCATCTCTAAGCCCTGATTGGAAGCAATCCATGAAATATGAGACTTAATTTGCGCATGAGTGATTCTTCAGCCAGGCGTCGGAATTCGCATTATCGTCCGCAATGAGCTTCGGGAGTTTTTGCAAAATTAGTTCTTAGTGAATTTACCAGTGTACGTGTTAGATACATTTTCGTAATAGTGATAACGTCAGCTTAATGTGCTTAATTTATATGACGAGAATATTTTTTATATCCTAGCAATTTTATATACTGGGGTAGGCAGAGATCTAGATGATGAAGTCCTTTCGATCCCCATTTAACCGAACCTTAACCGAAGAACATTTATAATATTTATTAAAGTGGAACTTTTTTTATCACTAAACTTTTTTATTTTTTTATTTTTAATTTGTTGCTTACGCGTATAAAAAGTATTATATTTTCTGCCATATAATAACCATTAAAAAATGAAAACAAATAAAAAATATCACAAGCCTCCAAATGGGTAAATATTGAAAATATAGAGTACAATATTACGCTCTTTGCGTACTAATTTATTTTGTGTTTAATAACAAATATTGTTATATAAGTTGAAGAGCTTAATGGTTTTTACTAACTTGAATATATGATTACTGTAATTAGACTCGGCACTAAACAAGCAAAACTTATGTTACGTAAGTGATAATCTTACTAATAATGTTCCAAAGTAGTACGCATAGAGGCTTAAGCCTCACAACACTATGCTTTTGAAACAAACATTATGGATCACTTTCTTTCTTAATGGCCAGTAAAATTCCACTGCAATTCATCGGTCTTTCCCATAAACCTGCTTGGAAATTGGTTAACACCAGCAGGACATGACACCACGTACTTTATACGTCTAAGCTTTCAACAGAGCAACGACTACATAGCGAATAACCATCTCTAGATATAATAGACCAAAATTAAGGATGACAGGCTGCAGGGTCCAAGGTACAAGGAACACAGATAGCCAATCCGCTCCTACTTATGGAGGATGTCTATCTCATGCAGTAGACTTTACAGACTGTTAAGTAAGTTCTCTTAAATTAAAGAGAAAAATAATCTTTACGCAATTCCCAACACAGGGTTATACAGAGGTTTAGTCCAGACAATTACGAGTAAGTCCCTTCGACCAACCTTCCACCGAAGATAATTTCGGGACAAGGTGACCTGTCACTTTGTCACGTAAATATCCGCCCATCGCCGTCTCAATGTCCAAGCAAACGATAAATTCGTACATAAGTTTTTGAAAAAACCCATTGGTACGAGCCTGCCACCTGGGGATCGAACTCGGATCTCTTGACTCGAATTCCCATCGCCCAGCCCTCGGATATCACGATATTTTTAAAAATAAATTAAATAGTGAAATTAAGATAAACACTAAAATTTCGAATATATCTATCGTGACTTATTTGTCTTTTATAATTAGAAACTTGCGTGTTATTCAATTTGTATTGAACAGATATCCTTACGCGATCAAAAAACTACATAGTAATTTAATTACATTGTTGTATGAGCTAATGAACGTAGATCACGTTTGTCTTCTGTTTTATGTCTTGGTATATCCTAATGTAAACTTATTAAAAAGTCACGATAGCCGAGTGGTTGGGTGGTCGGAATTTCGAGTCAATAGACCCGAGTTCGATCCCCAGTTGGTAGGCTCGTACCAATGAGTTTTTCAAAAACTTATGTACGAATATCGTTGGCTTGGACATAAAAGCGGCGATGGGCTCACCACCTGTCACGTTGTCCCGAAAATATCTTCGGTGAAAGGTGGGTCGAAGGGACTTAATTGTCTAGACTCGACCTCTGTCTACTGTATTGGGAATTGCGTGAAGATATTATTATATTATTATTATAAACTTATTAATTGAACTAATTGGCTGGTTTTAGATCAATTTGTCATTAGAACCTTAAATTTAATGTAACACTACGTATGTATCTGTTAAGTCCATCACAATTAACACGAGTATATGTATTGGTTCAAATAGATTACTTAGCACTGATAAAACAACTAAACAATTAAGACGAAGGATTAAATTAGCTTAAGATTAATTAGATTAAATTAAAATAAAGTAAAATAAATAAATATGTTCACGGAATTCCCGCTACAAGGCTAGACAGAGGTCTAGTCTCGACAATTAAAAGTCCCTTCGACCCACCTTCCACCAAAGACATTTTCGGGACATCGTGACAGGTTGTGAGCCCGTTGCCGTCCTTATATCCAAGCAAACAATATAATTCGTACGTAAGTTTTTGAAAAACCAATTGGTACGAGCCTGCCACCTGGGGATCGAACTCAGGTCTCTTGACTCTAAATTCCGACCACCCAACCACTCCGCTATCGTGACTTATTAGATACTAAATAGATTACATAACATGTATACATAATGACCTATTATAGTCCACAGCGGGACATAAGATTCTCCCATAATGAAGATTTGCTAGAATTGACACGCTTGGCAGATTGCCGATCGCAGGACCTGATAACTCACTCTTCAGACACTACTTTTCTTCTTCGGTCTGATTATTTTGGTCTGGTATTTTTAGAGATGGTTATATCGTCATCTGTCGGTTGCCATTTAGACGTTTAAAAACTGGAAGTCTTTTGTGAGACTTGAGACAATATTATAAATAAACAAATAAACATCCACGGCTCAAGAACAAACTTTTATATTAATCAAGCAAATCACCTAGCAGGATTCGAACCCTTAACTTCAAAGGCATGATCATTATCAACTACGCTATCGGATAGTCTACTCAATTTACTTATTAAAAACAGCTCAGAGCTAAAACACAAACACACACATTTTATGTCACTTCCTGAAAATGAATATCACAAACACACATCTATTTAATTTATCGATAACTCCTACACGTCACTATTTGTATATGAATTAATGTAAATTGGTCACTCTAAATCTATTTAGCTAACATCGATACCAAAATGTATTTCTTCAAAGTGTGTATCAATCGCGAATTACGTAATAATATTAATAAAAAAAGCACTTACAAAAGTCTTCATGTCGGTATTGCTTAGGATGGCGGGTGTAAAACCACGCTTGGTAACAAGCAGTGCAATGATGTCTCTGCGCAAATGCACTATCATTTTATATTGACCGGAAGAGATTGTCGGTGTAAGGAGGAAGACGAGAAAGGCTGCTTTTCGGAGATGTAAAGAGCAGTTACAAAGTTAGATAAAGGTTCTTTTTATTTTTTATTCAATTACCTCGTGAGCCATTCAGTGTACGATGTAGAGAATAGGTTAGTTTTAATTTAATGTAAATAATTTATTTTATTGACTTTATTTGGTATAATAACTTTATTTAGATGAGAAACCGCATACGTTTTAGAACGTAACGAAATATGCATTTCTCAATCCTAATATACTTACCTGTGAAAGTTCAGGAAATATTTTTACAGCAAATGCTACACACTTATTCTGTTTTTCATATTATTTGAGTCATTACTTAATCAAACCACTGTATAATAAATTGCGTATATGTCCCGTTGCCAAAAAAAAAATCTTGTTAATAAAATAAATGATACACCGTTTCAAGTAATATTTGCGGTTTTTTATTTGTGTTTTATGTTATTTTTAGGTGTTCTCCGTTCCGTGTATTTTGCTGTATCCATGTACCCATGGATGTTTTTATTTAAAACAGTTTTTATTTTAATTTTTAATTTTCGCGTAAATAAAAGAAATCATAATGTAAGATGTCATTAAATATTACACTGATTTTGAGAAATGTTTACTAAATAAAATAGGGGAAGAAAAGTAACTAAATAAGTAGTAAAAAAGCTTAAAGCAGTTAATATGTATTTTCTGTCAATACAAAACTGATTTTGTCTTTATACCAATATTAAAGGTCTTAATGAATTTAATGTTTAAGTGCAATAACATTAATGAGAAATTAGAATTTCCGCCTAGCCAAAGCGACGGAGATAATAAAAATTCCTTTCTTCTCGTCATTGTCGATAGAGATGACTGAAAAAAAGTCGTGAAAATCACTGCCGACATATGATGGTACAACCATCCTGAAAAATCTTGGACCAAATTTTAGCAAACTAGTGACGGCGAGTAGCGATCAAGTTGTAAGGAACCCGGTATTATATCAAACCCTATGAACGGAGAATATCTCTGGCAATAAACCTTTACAACCATTAAATAAGTAACATTAGAATTTATACTCAAGTTCAAAGACTCAGTACGCATACGAGCTAAGCAAAGCGAATCTTTAGAATACCTTTGACTCACCTCCAAATTGCATGCACTCCAAATTGCTCTACAACCAACAATCAAAAATTCTAGTACAGTCTTGAAGTCCCGGTGAAATAGCCTGAAATATTCTATCCTACGATTTTTTTCATAATGAAGAGTATAGAGTAAATAATAATAATAAATAATTGAATGGCAAAGAATTCTTTAAATTTACGGATATATCGCTTACCTGTTCTAATGATTAAAAGAAATCCGTAAATTTTATTTTGTAAAGGACTATATTTTTAGTGATGAAGATTTTATATGTAATCAAAACTTGGTCTATCACGTTCTGCAGAATAATATATCTCATAGTTGCTATAAAAAACTGCTGAGTGTTTCTCTACGTTATAGAATCCGCAGCGAAGATACGCATATCGTAACTGAAAGTAACAAAGAGCACCTGCATATTGAAATATTAGCAGGCCTGCCATATAGCTCTTTAACCTTACAAGCTTTGAGAAAGAAAGATTCTCGAGTGGCAACCTTGTAAAGGCAAACGCTTTGTGGTACAAGATGTGGAAACCTGAATCATGTTGAGAAGAATTAATACATACAAGTTTCTTAGAAATGATTGTTACATTTTTTTGGGGATAGATGTTTAACAGTGATCAATACTCTTAAGAAGAAAAAAAAGAAGCTTTGATGCGATCAAGAAAGCGAGATACGTTTCATCGTCTTCCTTAATTTATTACTGTAAGCTTACTTTGACAGCCTAAAAATAATTCACTTTGAAGTTAACTATCAATATGCATCTACCGTAAGAATTATCAGTCATAATCAGTCACAGCCACAATACCAGAGACTATCTATACATGTTCCGAAGTCAACTTTTACGAGTACAACACCCGCAGGAAAAAGTGGACTACAGATTCTCTTATCGTACGAACAACTCAGGAGCTTTCGTTTATGTAATCTTTATTGGAGATCTATTTACATCAACGAATAGAATTTAAGAAAAATTAAAAAATTTCAATATAAAACACATCAGTTAGTACATCATGAAGTACACATCAGTATGAAGTACTTGACAGAATATTTCATTTAAATTAACAAGTTTAGCTAAAAAATATTCTTTGCCTTTTATTTTCTATTTGAAAGCGATAACTATTTTTTTTAAAGTTTTTATTTTAATTTACATTTAGAATGTTCCTTTTACTACATCCAGCCAGTCAATACAAATCTTAAATTGCTCTGAAAGTGTAAGCAAGCGGAGTGTAATTATTTAATAGCAGTACTGCATTACATCCGTTCACCTTACGTTCACATTACTTTCGTCTCTCTAATAAATATACACTAATAACTCAGATGTTACACAAGCGTGAAATTTGAGCAATGTAATATCCTATTTATATCAGAAAAATATACATTTCTAAAGTCGCTTCAACGCTATTCGATATCTTTCTGAAACTTTTATTTTAGTGTATAACGTATTTCTTTAGAAAAAATAATATCAGTTTAAGATAGTTAATTGACTCAGGCGTTACTTTGCGGAAATTCATTATAAAGTTGTTATTGAAAAAATTACTTCGCAACCCTCCGCACGCAAAACAGCGTTTTGCTTGAAATTTGAGCAATGTAATATCCTATTTATATCAGAAAAATATACATTTCTAAAGTCGCTTCAACGCTATTCGATATCTTTCTGAAACTTTTATTTTAGTGTATAACGTATTTATTTGGAAAAAATAATATCAGTTTAAGATATTATTAATTGACTCAGGCGTCACTTTGCGGAAATTCAATGTAAAGTTGTTATTGAAAAAATTACTTCGCAACCCTCCACACGCAAAACAGCGTTTTGCGTGCGGAGGGTTGCGAAGTAATTTTTTCAATAACAACTTTAATATAAGTTTAATTAAGATGCTATTTTTTCATCATTAAAACAACAACCAGATTTATTATCTCAGCGCGACTATAACAAGTATGAAATGACTGATTTTTGATATATTTATTAAATTAAAATTAAATTAAATATCTTCACGCAATTCCCAATACATGGGTAGACAGAGAGCCAGTCTAAAAATTAAGTCCCTTCGACCTACCGTCCACCCAAGAAATTTTCGGGACAACTTCACAGGTTGTGAGCCAGTCACTGTCTTTATGTCCAAGCCAACGATATAATTCGTGCATAAGTTTCTAAAAACCCATTGGTATATCCTGCCACTTATGGATCTAACTCGGGTCTCTTGACTCGAAATTCCGACCACACGACCACTCGGCTACCGTGACAGACGGAAAATAATAAATAATTATTCATTATTGTTTCCATGATGATATATATTTTACTTAATTTTGGTTTCCTTACTGTTCAATTTTCTTATTAATCTGCTATTCCTATGCATATATTTTATTCCACTGATAAAGCTAATTTGTGTTTCTGTGGTGTTTTATTGAATATATCTTCTTATATAATATGTTGTTGAAAATACCTTCGGTGGAAGGTGGGTCAAGGGGACTCAATTATCTATACTAGATCTCTATCTACCCCTGCATTGGGAATTACGTGAAGATATTTATTTATTTATTTATTTATTTATTTATGAATAAAAAACAACAACAAAATCACATTTAAACTAGTATTTGATTCTCGATTACATACAAATGATGGCATTCTGAATCGAATTTCATAAAAACGCTATTCCGTATGATATATAGAAATGTCTGCTGCATGGTTTGGACGTTGGGAGAAACAGCCAAACGATGTTTGACGTTAAAACAAAAGCTGATTGTAAGTAAAGGGGAACCTTTTTTTTAAACGTGGGGAAATACCTCACTTATACCCAATTTCGGGGGCAAGGACTAGGTCCTGGACACGCCGAAACACGGACACGCCGGAACATGGATACGTCTACCTCCTTGGCTTCCAACTGCATTTCAGCCGCGGAGGCAGATAGAGCGACGCCTCGCCGTACCGACGCCTCCTCCACGACACCACCCCGGCTGCGGAAGGCATGGAGAGCGATAAAAAAAAATATCTTCACGCAATTCCCAATACAGGGGTAGACAGAGGTCGAGTCTAGACAATCAAGTCTCTTCGACCCACCTTCCACCGAAGATATTTTCGGGACAACGTGACAGGTGGTGAGCCCGTCGCCGTCTTTATGTACAAGCCAACGATATTCGTACATAAGTTTTTGAAAAACCCATTGGTACGAGCCTACCAACTGGGGATCGAACTCGGGTCTATTGACTCGAAATTCCGACCACCCAACCACTCGGCTATCGTGACTTATTACTATTACTATCGTGACTTATTACTATCGTGACTTATCAATATGGAGAGCGATACAAAGGCAATAACGCAAACACTCCCTCCACAGCCTACCAACACGCATTACCAAGCCCACTTGAAGTGTCACCTTAGGCCGGCCATACCCCGCTAAGTTAGGCCGACCATGTGGGTTCCTATTGGTTCTCCGTAGGTGTCCAAGACACGTTATAAAGTCCCACTGCCACGACAATGCAGGAACCCCTTCGGGGGGTTAGTAAAGGTAAACCTAACTGTCTTCTTAAGTCGAGACACAATAATTTCTGGGAATGTTTTTATTATAGATAATAAAATCTTTCTCTGCCTACAAGTATTCTAGGTTGCTCACTCTTACCTATCTCTGACTCTAAATAATATAACAGTTTTTATGTTCCGGGATAAAGATTATGAAAAACATAGTATAAATGCAAATATTTTGCCAAGTATTTGGTGTAGTTTCTGGCGTACCATTATACAAACTTTTATAAAAAATAGTTCTAGTACTCGACTTCGTTGGAAATCTCCGTGACACTTTTATTTTTTGGGGAAAAATATAAAATTTTAATGGATTTTTATACTTCTTACCCCGAGAAATAATACATCACACACAATGATACTTAAATTCTTTTTCTCTGATACTTAATTTTTTTTTTGGATCAAAGTTAATAAGTGATATGGTTATCGTATATATCATTTAATTGATTCGTGAGAAACAACATATGCAAATTGGTTCACTATGTAATATGTAAACATCCAAATATATAAACTTTCAAATTTATAACATAAGCACAATAGATGGATGAATAATTTACAAAAGTTACATTTGAAGGGAAACATTGTTAATTTCAGTTTCAACGTTTACTCTGTTTTTGTTGTTCCTTTTCACGAATATTCAAATGATCATTTACCGTTCCAAATTAACCGCAAGAAATAATAACATTGAATGGGAAATGGCACTTCAACTTTAGTATTAATTGTAATTTCAATTAATACGTAAGTCCAAAGTTTCCTATTGTCTTATCATAAACATCATTTCTCGAATTAAAAAGTTAGGATGCCTACAAACTCATAATTTTTTTTAATTTTTTTACTCGGGTTATATGTAATATGACTGGACGAAAAAGGAGATTTTTTTTACTATTTTTTTTTATATTTTATCTAAGACTAAAGTTTTATTTATGAAGTTATCGCTTTTCTAATTCTTGATTGATTTCTGCCTCATATGAATTTCATAATTATGTTCCATCTTTAGTTATCTATATATTTATTTTATTATCTATATATAAATTACAGCCATAAAAAGCCCATTTGAGAAGCGTGGACTTTCTTGCTTACTGCAAGAAACGAGACTTGCCTCTGCTAAATATTTGAAAGTAATGCCCCTCAGTGTATATTTAAATGTTGGAACTTTACCTTTTTAATTGAAACAACGTGACTGTAGGTAAACTCTTTGAAGTCTTATTGTACAAGAAATCGTTTGTAACTTTTAAAAAAGTCCTTGGCACTAGCTTCTCTCTTGGAAATCAAATTGGAAGAACCTTATATGATTCAAAAATATTCGAGTAGGAATCGTAGAAACTTACAGCGTAACATTTCCATCAAATATGTCACAGAAGTGTGTAATTACCCTAAAATTTTATTGTAATGAATATAATACAACAGTCAAACACAAAAGGCCTTGATAACTCTCTCGGTCAAATAATTTACATTTCGCGCGCTTGGAATAAATTACCATTTTCCGTTCATGCTCCTCTCGAAATTGTCTGGGCATTTATTAATTCAAGTCAGCCTAGGGACTACTTTATTATGTAGATTTAAATCGATATCTAATACTATGTTCCTTAAAAATAATTTTAAACTATATAGAATAGCAAATTTAAATAAAAGCTTACAGTTAAATTCATAACTTCTGATACTAAAAACGATTTATTAAATGATTATGTTGTCCTCGGGTAATTTGTCATTGGATTAGATATTGCATAAATGTTACGTTTGTCTATTTTCAAGAAATATTTTTAGAAATATGAGATTTACTCGTCTTCTTCTCCTTTACAGTCTATCAAGAGTCCACTGCTAAACATAGGCCTCCCCCAATAATGTCATGAGGGCTCTTATCTCAATAAATATTTTCTCGGTTTTAGAGTCTTATGCAATATTAATGGATACCTGTAAGGGATCTGCCCGCTTCACTTCAGTACCTTGAAAAAAGGGTGAAATTCTGATATTGGATGCTCTTTTCGGTACATTCATTCGGCACATTAATGTGAGGAGCTACTCTGATAAAGGCCGGACAGCATCAGACTCTTTTAAGGAAAACTTTAAAGACTGTTCCATTTGCCCAAGAAACGAACGATCCTTAGGGTTCTAACGCGATACAAAGTCTTAAGGAATTATATCCGCGACTGGTTGTAGCTTATGGCGATAAGAGGGCCATTCTTTCCTCGCTCAGTCTATCCACTCCAACTTGGAAATACAGTCAGCGTTCTTGATACCATGCCACAAGGATTATTGCAGTTTTTAGTTAATAAGTATTTTAAATATAAACATAATTTTGTTTTTGTAAATAATATAGAAGTATTGAACATGAATTCTTTAACAAAATAATATTTTTTTTATTTCAAAATTCATCAAAATTTTTTATTATGGTGATAAACAACGTTTCTTCAATCATGCACACAGATGTTATATTTTGTATTACTTATACTTTTATAATGTTATAAATGATCAGCCATGATCAAAATTCTGCTATATTTGCAATTTTTATCATATTAAAAAAATCATTACTTAAATTTTTTTCTCTCTAAATATTCACGTCTTTCCGAATGCTGACTGAAAATGTGACAGACAGACAGACTGAGGTTTAAGACATTTGTAATTATACTGCTGTTTTTAAAATTAATGCTAAAATTTGTAACATTGTAAACCGCATTCGCAAATGTATTCAATAAATTGAATTTCACAAACAAAAAACTCAAAACTTAATTCTTCATTTAAACTTGACCTTTCTACTGCACGTTGACTTAAACTAAATAGAGTTCAAGATGTAAATTTTGTAATACTGAACCGATTTCAATCATTCCCGCATAAGTTTTTAATTTAAAAAAATAAGATATTGAGCAATAGAAAACAGAATTAAAACCCGTACATTTGTTTTAGCGTTAAACTAACAGACAGGAATTCTAAAAGTTATTGTATTGGGTTCTAGTAACCCATTTAATTTATTTTCTATCAAATATCATCAACTTTTGTAGTATCTGTATTGCCTCAGTACATATTTTTACAGTACATTGTTTTTGCCTTTAATGTTTATTTATAAATTATAAACAAATTAAAATTAACTTTTACTTATTCCACTATTTATTTATTTTAATTTAAATACCTGTTCGGTTTCGCTGTTATGGCATTATCAAATTTTATTATTACAAACGAGACGCGCTCAACGATCACCTGCAGCCATCAACTACAATTATGTCGAAGGGGTGCTGACTTGCGCTCAATGTGCTCGCACATTCAGCGCAAAAATCGGCTACGTCAGTGACCTGCGAGCACAGGAACGACACTCGCAATAGTCCAAGTCGCTGTGGCCGAAATCGGTCGGAATACTATATTACAAATATAGTATACCGAGATGAAAATCATATCACCCATTTTTATCTTTTTAACTGCGGGTATGTGCTTTTCGGATGCTGGCTGGAATTCGAAATGTTCGTGGATTTGTTTCCTAAGGGTAGAGCAGAGTCAAAAAGATTTTACGAAACTTATTCGCTTTGTATCGAAGGTTTGGACAATTAAACAGTAACAGGATTTGCAAAAGTGACATTGTCTCAAATAATTAAAAACATGGTAAAATAACAATAGTTTCAATTGATGACTCCATAGACTAGTTGGTTATAGCCCTGCTTTCGATGCTTGTGGATTCGAACTGCTAAAAGCAGACTTTTGTAAGATGAATATGCATATCGAGTCTTACATGTTTTTACGAGTATTGTGAAAGGTTGGTCGAAAACACTGAATTCTAGACCTTTGCCGACACAATATTGGGAAAACGGCGTGATGTTATTAAAATACGTACATATTAGGAAGATACGTATGCAAGGAAATGTATACCTAGTTACAATTTACAGGCTGCAAATTTATTGCCTTCGCCGATACCTAATTTATAGGCCCATATTTACGCAATAAATCATTCCGATGTAAGTGAAAGTCAAGGAAAGCTGTTAACATAAATTTATACGTTCTATGTACTGATTTTAATACTTAATACAGTTTGTAAAAGGAAATATACATAACAATTTGCTATGAGTTGTCTGTTTATCGGTTTGAAATAAAGAAAATATGTTTACTGGAACCAAACAAAATAAATGAACTAAAAGCAAATTAAAATATATTTAAGACTACGGACGAAATAGTAAAAGAAGAGAGAAAGATTCACGCCATTCTCAATGCAGGGGTCGACAGAGGTTTAGACAATTAAGTCCTTTCGACCCGCCTTCTACCGGAGACATTTTTTGGGACAACTCGACAAGTGGTGAGCCCGTCGCCGTCTCTATGTCTAAGTTAACGATGTAAATCGTTCTTAAGTTATTTAAAAACTCATTAGTACGACTTGGTGCCTAGTTCTTAGTGACCCTTCTTCGAAGCTTGTTTCGTAGCTTAAAGTTGAATATGTTTGTACTAGAATTATGATTGTATATTTCTATAGGATATCTATTAACGTATATATGAAAATTTATCTATTTGTTAATATACTTCACCGTGAGTTCGGACACTGCGACGGCAACCGGTTCACCACTTGTCACGTTATGAGAAATAGAATTCAATTAAAGGTGAGTGAATGGACTTAATTATCTTGACCTTTGTGTGCCTCTGTAATGGGAATAGGCTAAAAGATATTTACTCTTTTATTTTATTTCCTTGTGACAAAGACCTTTGCACTGTATTGTCATTATTCACGTGTTTAAGTAAGTTAAGTAACGTTAAAACAGACTTGATTAGGTCAGCGTCAAAAAATTGAAGCGGTTTTCCGTCGAGAGGTGCCGCAAAATTTTATTATATGTCGGTCAGTCGGATAATACAATTCTGATTGCAAACTAGGTAACATTTGAAACAAGTAATAAACTTCTTTAACAAAAATAAAAAAATAAAGTAAAAAGATTGTTTCACACAAGGAAGTTGTTTTAGTTTTCTTGATATTCTGGATACAGATTTTATGTAATAATAACCTACTTTTACTTCTGTTACATTGTGAAATATCAATATGATTTTAATGATAACGACTTTTTTTTATTTGAATCGATTGAACACGTTTCCTTAAAAAAATAAGATTTGTACCGCACTGACATCGTATTTCGTCACCTTGCGTAAGTACTATAACTCCTTAGTTTTATTAACTTCTTTATAGTTAATTTATTATTTGTTTTATTAACTCAGTTTTATTAATATGTTCTTTTTATTTAAGTTCAAATGCTTGTTAATGATTTTTCTGTGAGTTTAAAAATTACTCGACAAATCTAGCAAACGGTTCCCCTAAGTTTCAAATAAAAACACTTTTTACGATATTGCCATCCTACTAATAAATGCCAAAGTTTGTGAAGACAAATGTATGTTCGTTACGCAAAAACTTCTGTACAGTTTTGTGATGAAACTTTACTGTAATATATCTTATATCTCCGAATAACACATAGGCTACAATTTACAAAGATTTTGTGAAATTTGGCCATGAATTATATAAGTATCAAGTAAGTCAAAACAAATCCTGCTCTCTAAGAGCTATATTGGCTTGCGCTGGCCAATCCGTTGGGAGTTATTGGAAGATAATCCATTGTGGGACTGTTTGCTTAGAACAGTTCAAAATAAAAGTCCGCGACAGCATATATCTATTACTTAATTTGAACGTAAAGTTGCAACCCCTAAATTTATTATATTGACCTGACCGGAAGTCGATACCAGAACCTTAGAGCTAGTGAAACCATGAACACCCGGTAAGCGTACGCTAATTATGGAGGCAGTGAAACGTATAACGTATACGTAAATTCCTTTGCAGCAGATTATATTGTAGTCACGATAGCAGAGTGGTTGGGTGATCGGAATTACGAGTCAAGAGACCCGAGTTCGGTTCCCAGGTGGCAGGCGCATACCAATGGGTTTTTCAAAAACTTATGTACGAATTCTATCGTTGGCTGGGACATAAAGACGGCGACGAGCTCACCACCTGTCACGTTGTCCCGAAAATATCTTCGGTGGAAGGTGGGTCAAAGGGACTTAATTGTCAAGACTAGACCTCTGTCTACCCCTGTATTGGGAATTTCGTGAAGATTTTTATATTTATTTATTTATAGCAGATTATAAACCACTTCCGTAAGGAGGGGATAGCCACTCGAGAACCTGAAGGCCGGTCCATTGCCACTAGCGTAAGTCTATTACTCTTATACAGCTGTCTGTCAGCTTCGGGCTGTCTTCGTTACGGATTCTACCAGAGATTCATTTCAGCTTTCCTTGTCATAGCAAAGGTGGTGGTCATAATGAATAAATAATAATAAATAAACTTATACATATATAGGGACAGCATCGCACACATTGCTCTGATTCCAAAGTAAGTAGCTAAAGAACTTTTCCTGTGGAATCCGAAACAACGAAGGCATAAAAAAACCCAGACCTGAAAAAATGTAGAAAAAATGGTTGTTCTACATTGACCCGGCCGGGAATCGAACCCGGGACCTCAGGGATAGGAGGGACGGAGGTCGTCAGTTATATCTATAATCAACTTTTACATCCTTAACTACCTTTCTATAGAATTAAAAGTTTTTACCAGGTAATAAATCTTAATATAATTAAATTTATTTACGATAGGGATCGAAAACGGCACTCTGGCGCAATCACATTACTCCTTAAAAGTTAAAAGCCTTTATATTGCTTGCTTTATATGCTTTTTTTATTTTATTATTAATTAATTAAATAATTTTACTTTTATCTTCACGTAAATTATTTTCATTTACCAATTTCGGGGTAGACAAAGGTCGGGAAAATTTAGTCCTTTCAAACCACTTCAAACTTTTCACCGGAGCTCGTTTGTGCCACTTGGCAGGTGGTGAGCTTATCGTCATCTATGTGTCCTAGATAATGATACAATATAAACACATATATAAACACGTATAAACACCCATGAATTAAGCACAATGAATTCATCACACTAATATTTTAACATAGCGGGGTTCGAACCGACAACTTTTAGCGAAAGCAGGTTCACAACAGGTTCGATGTAATAATAAATTGATAATTAAAAAAGAAATAGATGATTTTGAAACGCCCGTGTAGTCCCTCGTAAATTATTAGAAATGTATTAGCTAACAAATTTCTCAATCACACACACAGTAGTCAAACTACTCTTCCGGCTTTTACGAGTCATAGAGAGACACAAACGTATATACATATACATTCAACTTTAAATACCCCAGTTTTTGTGTTGGGTACCCCAAACAAACCAATCGACAATTTTCGGTACCATCTGAGTTCCGTGGTGTCTTTTTTTATAGAAAAGGGAGGCAAACGAGCAGGTGGCTCACGTGATGGTAAGTGATTACCACCGCCCATGAACACCCGCAATACCAGAGGCATAGCAGATGCGTTGCCTCCCTTAGAGTGCTCCCCCCCCCCCCACCCCAATTGAAATTGGAGGACGGGCGGTGTGTGGGCCACACAAACGCAGAAGTTTGTTAGACTTCTACTCCACGCCGGTATTCTGTGAGGTCGTGGTACTTCCCCGGTCGAGCCGGTCCATTCATGCAACAACAAAAGTTGATGCGTGGCTCTACCACTGTAAAATGGTACTGCGTCTGTTACTGCGATCACCACCATGCATTCGCCATCATTGGTGACGCCTTGTTCTATTGGTGGGGTCTTGATTCTTAGCATTTTTACAAAATAAATAATATTATTATATTAAAAACATAACAACAACATAGGAATTAACATTCAAAACAACACTAGAATATTACTTATTCCGATAAAACTTTTTTGTAGGCATTAAAAAAATTAAAAGTAAAAGATCAAGCTTGCCATAATCGCCATACTAGGCGATGGCAGTACTAGAAACTACGCACTTTGAACGCAGCTGCTCGCCATCGGTCTTTTTAATTCTATCCCCATGTGTACACGACAATATCGTTGTTAGACATAAAGACAGCGGCAGGCTCACCACCTATCACGTTGTCCCGTAAATATCTTCGGTGAAAGATGGGTCGAAGGGACTTAATTGTCTAGATCAGACCTCTGTCTACCCCTGTATTGGGAATTGCGTGAATATTTATACATATTTCAAGAGTTATCTCGTGCCATTTGTCGTTAATTTTAGTTATGATCAGTTGACATTAAATAGGCTAATTATTATAAATTAATATCATTACATTGTAAATATATCAATAGTATGATAAATTATGTGATATTGTTAAAATAGCTAGGATTACCTTGACATACAATCTTGGGGTATCAATGGCTTGAACATAAAAACGGCGACAGGCTCGCTACCTGTCACGATGTCCCAAAAAAAATGTCATCGGTGGAAGGTGGATTGAAAAGGCTCAATTGACCAGACCTCTGTCTACCCTATTTTTGGGAATGGCGTGTAGATGAATATGTTGTAATATAATTTTATGACAGTTACTTTTTATACATTTACACATGTTCTGGCACACAAAAACACAACTAAATAATTTAACAACTGATTTATGGTTAAACCGGATTTAATGGGAACAAAAACTCCAACCAAGTATTATACCAGTTTTAAATTTCTTCGCATCGCGTACACCGGAAAGATTTCCTTCGACACTCGCATTTCTTCCTTGTTTTTGTTCGGATCTCATAAATATAGCTTACGAAGACTTTCATTTTGTGACATACCCATTACTTAACACTACTTTACTTCATAACTGTCAATTAACAGGATAATTATGTACAGCTTTGCTCAACTTTAGATTGTATAATATTTTTTACTCTTGTATTTAAATAAGCATGTATTTACACCTCTCGACTCTTAATCAAGATTTTAGAGAAATATTCAAATACTATTCAAATTACTATTATCTAACTGCCAACTAACACTCAAATATACAAGTGTTTGTTTAAAATGTATAGTATATGTATGTTAAGTATGAGTATGTATAAAAAGACGTACAGTAATAAAAATGTTTTTAGTCAATTAATGAATATCTAAATTAAAAATCCACAAATACATATTATTAATTAAATTTTATTATTTGACATTTATTTTATGATATAAAATATATATCTGTGATTTTTATCTCCTTACCTCTAGAAATGGGAGTGGAGTCCAAAGGGTGTGGCAATATTTTTACAACGTTACCATTTACGGTGGTAACGGTCTCCCTTTCTAACCGTGGATGTCGTAAGAGGCGACTAAGGGAAGCACCTTGGAAACAGCCTTGAATATCGTAATGGCAGCCGATAGATGTCGAGATAACTATCTCTAAAAATATCAGACCAAAATAATCAGAGCCACGCTTGCCAAGCGTGGCGATTATGGCAAATCCTCCCTATGTATATTCTAGACCTCTGCCTGTCCTTCAGTGGACTTTAATAGGCCGTTATGTTATGTATGTATAATATAATTCTGCTCTGGTTAATGATAAGGATTTTGACACTTTAGTCGGATTAGCTTCTTAATACACTTCAATCACCAATCCGCTCAATTGTGACGGTGTTATGTAAATAAATAAACCGAAATTGACGACGCTAACGCAACGCCACTCGCGTCACTATTAATTTCTAATAAGTATCACCTAATAATCAGAGCGTATCTCAATACATTTCTGCGGTTTTTATAATTCGCATTTTGGCGCGGAAGCGTTCTGACATTATTAGCAAGCAACGTACGGTAAAATAACGTTCCGATTATAGAATTATAGACCTAGTCTTTATATACCGAAAAGAGATTATCCATTTTCTATATATACTTCTTATGATTGTCGACGAAAACTCGAAAGTAGGCAACGAAATAGTTTCTTTGTTTACTTATCTGTACACACAAGTTAAACAAAAATATATATGACATTGATAAGTAATTTGTAAAAAAGTCCTTCCTGCATATTTTTTTTCGAATCTCTTCCAGTATACCCGTGATTG
This sequence comes from Sericinus montela, assembly GCA_029286605.1. Lineage (NCBI taxonomy): Eukaryota > Metazoa > Arthropoda > Insecta > Lepidoptera > Papilionidae > Sericinus > Sericinus montela. The sequence continues at coordinate 1,078,785 of JAGSMR010000096.1, read as the reverse complement.
GAGATTGGTAATTAACGGTAGATACAGCTTGACTTCTTTTTATTGGGTATTCTGCTAAGTAATCTTTGGCTGCCACCTTAGCTTATTAGTAATAATATGAGTTGCGAGTCTGTCAACGTATTATTATTTAAGCCAACGATACACATCGTATAATATAGATTTAGAAAAAAGACATTGGTTAAAGCCTGCCTGGAGATAAAACTCTGGCCTTCTGATTCTAATTCCGATGACCCAACTGCTTGGGTATCGTGGCTTACTAATAAACAAAGTACATAAGAAAAAGTTAAACAAAATAGCATCATTCCAAAAACAAAAACTCGACCCCGGCCGGCCTTTCCGGTCATCCAAGTCGACTGGAGTCAGGGACTTTAAGAAACTATAAGCAACAGCTGTACGTGATAGAGATTTTTTATTAAAAGAAACTTTTTGTGCACACGCCTTGCTGTCTTTGTCTTGGCTATTAAAGGAATGTTGTAGTTGGTAAAACTTCTTTCAGTTTGTTTTCAATTCTCTGTTTATCGGGCTGTCCTTTTTTATGCAATCATTTAATGATACAATATTTAAATATGTAAATGCAGCAAAGATATTGTCATATAACTTGAAAAATAGTAATTGTATTGACATGAAATTTTTAAACGACTTTGGATGTTTACAATAGTAAAATGAACAAATAAAAATATTATGCCATTCCAAAATATGTCATAGACAGAGGTAATTTCTGTAGAGGAGAGTACTTTCGACCCACTTTTCATCGAAGCCTATTTGACAAAACCTGGTGGTAGTGAGCCTGTCGCCGTCTAAGTGCCCAAACAAAATTGTGTCGTAGCACAATATAGTTTCATAAATATGTAATTACATGGATAAATATTAATATGTACATTATAAACATTACTGAGTAGAGTACTGTTAAATCATCATAAATGTTTGTCCCTTCGAGGTTCCAATCTGCGATCCTTACGCTTCAAATGCCGGGTCGCTACCAACTAGGATTCTCGTACATGTCTAAGTCATCGACTCCAGGAATTTTTTTACAAATGTTCGTAAACACATATAATTGTTATCTTAAGCCTACACATTCTCTACTGCTCCACTACTAAGATTACTTTCATATTTTTCATGGGAAGTTTCAAAATTTTCATTTGGTCAATAGGTATACATAGATAAAAGAGTTAAGTAGAGTGTTTTACCCACAAGCACTAATATGTTAACTTATCTCGAGTCATCAGTTACTTTTCAGTAAATATACACACCTTTTTTGAAGATTATTGACATACAATTTTTTATAATTTTAGAACCTTTTCGCATAATAATATAGTTATAGTCATTTATGACATCGTGACATATATGACCATTAAAAACAAAAATGCTACTGTTGTACACACATCTCTTTGATTTTCCTACGCGATGCCCTTAATTTAACTTTGTTATATCTAAAAAAGTTTTCGTTCAAGTAAATTTTTTTTCTATTACATAAAATAAATATCTTCACGCAATTCCCAATACAGGGTTAGAGGTCTAGTCTAGAAGTCCCTTCGACCCGCATTACATCGAAGATATTTGGGACAACGTGACTGGTGGTGAGCCCATCGCCATCTTTATGTCCAAGCCTTTGATATAAATCGAACGTAAGTTTTTGAAAAAATCCATAGGTACGAGCTTGCCACCTTTGAATCAAACTCGGGTCTCTCGACTTGAATTCCGATCACCCTATCTATCTATACTATCGTTACTATTGCATAACAAAGGTAAATGAACTATTTGGTTAAATATAAACAGCAATAAGTAATAATAAACAAGTCACGAAAGCCAAGTGGATTGGTGATCGGAATTCAAGAGAATTCGCACTAAAGAGTTTCGAACTCGGGTCAAGGTATTTATGGTACCTTCGTAGTTAATAATGCCGTAACAGAAGTGCTTAAACTACTTACATTGGGATCACAGCAATTTTTGTGATGTTGTCCATATCTATGTAATTATTTTAGAAGGGATGGATCATTATGACATGCTCTTAATTTAAAAATCCTAAATCTTTGTCTAGTTTGAGTCACAGTAGCGGAATTTGAGTCAAGTGACACGCGTTCGATCCCCAGGTGGCAGCCTCGTACTAATAGGTTTTTGCAAAAACTTGTGTACAGATTATATCGTTGGCTTGGACATTAAGACGGCAACGTGCTCACCACCTGGTCACGTTGTCCCAAAATTATCTTCGGTGAAAGGCGGGTCGAAAGGGCTTAATTGTGTAGACCTCTGCCTACCCCTCTATTGGGAATGGCGTGAAGATATATTTATATGTTTTATATTATATTTATATATAAATCTATGTGTACTTATCTTAACATGTCATATAATAAGCTTTGTTTATTGTTGAATTAGGTATCACGAACTAAATTCGATCCGATGGCTGAACAGCGCCACTTGGTAGCTCTAACGAAGCGTCTCTTGAACGTCTTTATTAATCCGCTTTGGCTAATCAAAGCGATCACCATTCCGTAACAAATTAATTCGTAATCGACTGAATTGCTGCTGTTAGTGAGCCTACACGACTATATATTTTTTCGTGGCATAGAATTTTGTTAGTTTTTAGTTCATGACGTTATCTTTTTTTTTAATCTGCTTAAAAAATATAGCATTATAGTATTCAGGATGGATGTATATAGAGTCGAAGTTTCTTTATTCCATCGTAAACTTCAAATGCTTGGAAAATTTTGAGTTTCCCTGGGTAAAAAACACGCTATATCTTAAACCCCAATACTACAAACCAAAATCAGCGAAGCATGATTCATTCTCCACGTCTTTCCCATAGAAGCTATGATTATGCACAGGATTTTTTATAAGATTGTATTATTGTTACACACCAAAACACATGTGTACACAACAAAAACTCAAATTAAAAAATATTTTGTTGAAACATAGTTTATAAACTCTATGCCGATTTTCATAAAAATCCGTTCAGCTGCTTTGGAGGGATTAAGTAACAGACATACCAACTTTTACATTTATAATATTAGCTGAATAAAAGGGTACTTAAACTATGATTCTGTTACTTGAAAGGGACGAAGATAGAATGAAGTATGAAACATGGATAAATCTATAAATAAATATATAATATCTATAAATAAATAAATATCTTCACGCAACTCCCAATACAGGGGTAGACAGAGGTCGAGTCTAGACAATTAAGTCCCTTCGATCCACCTATCACTGAAGATATTTTCGGGACAACGTGACAGGTGGTGATCCCGTCGCCATCTTAGCCAACGATATAATTCGTACATAAGTTTTTGAAAAACCCATTGGTACGAGCCTGCCAACTGGGGACCGAACTCGGGTCTCTTGACTCGACATTCCAACCACTCAACCACTCGTCTATCGTAACTTTTCCTTTTTTAATTTTATAACAAAAAGTTCAGCATAACTTATATGCTTTATATCAATACAAAATTCAGTATAAGTACTTGCATTTGGCATTAAAACCAACGAATGTACCACAAATACTAAAACCCGAGAAAATGTAGAAAAATGTTTCTGTATTGATCTGACTGGGACCGGTACTGAGGTCCCAGGACTTCAGAGCTGGTGACACTATGAAAACCGGTGTGTCCACCACTCCTCCACAGAGTCGGTGTCGCTCAGCTGGTTATCTTCTTGTGTACATCACTCATCGATGGGCGGAGGCAGTAGAGAGAAAGGGGGTGGCCCTGGCAGTTAGCTTGGACATAGCAAAAGCCTATGATCGGGTGTGGCACAAAGCGATTCTCTCAAAGCTTCCACCATATGGGCTTCCAGAGAAATTTTGCAATTAGGTCACTAGTTTTCAATCAAGTCTTAGTTGACGATGCATGCTCGGACTCCAAGTCTGTGAACGTTGGTGTCCCACAAGGCTGTTTGCTATCGCTAACCCTGTTTCTTCTGCATATCAATGATTTGTTACAAATTAGAAATATTCATTGCTATGCAGACGACAGCACTGGTGATGCCCTATACACCGGCCGTGCCAATATTTCTCGGGAACACGTCCACGAGTACCGGAACAAACTTGTGTCTGAAGTCGAGATTTTTTTGGACAAAATCTCGGAGAGGGGCCGACTAACTTTAGTCCAGTTCAACCCTCAAAAGACACAAGTTTGTGCGTTTACTGCTAAAAAGAAACCTTCGTCGTGTCACCTTATTTTGACAGCACTCCCCTAGTTACCACAGCCAGTATCGGAATCCTTGGCGTCGACATATCGAGCGACATTCAGTTTCGCGGTCACTTGGAAGGGAAGGCCAAATTGGCCTCTAAGAAGCTTGGCGTGCTCAGTAGAGCACGACAGTACTTTATGCCGGCTCACCGCTTGCAACTTTATAAGGCGCAGTTTCGGCCGCACATGGAGTACTGTTCGCATCTCTGGGCGAGGGCACCCCAGTGTCAGTTCACCACCATTTGACCGTATCCAACGAAGAACGGCTCGAATCGTTGACGACCATGTTCTATGTGATAGGCTAGATCCCCTGGCATTGCGAAGAGATGTTGCATCTCTTTGAATTTTTTACAATATTTACTTCGGGGAGTGCTCCGAGGAATTGTTCGGATAAATCCCAGCCGCTGAATTTCACCATCCAACCTTACTGCATAGTCAAAAATTCCACCAACACCATCTTGATGCTTGGCATTCCACCACAGTGCGTTTTTCGCGGAATTTTCTGCCACGCAATTGCACTTTATGAAATGTGCTACCGTCAGCGGTTTTTCCGGACCGATAGGACTTAGGGACCTTCAAGAAAAGAGCCTATACCTTTCTCAAAGGCCGGCAACGCATTCGCTAAGCCTCTGGTATTGCGGATGTTCATGGACGGCGGTAATCACTTACCATCACGTGAGCCACCTGCTCGTTTGCCTCCCTTCCCTATAAAAAAAACATAGGTCTTCGTCGAGAGGCGGTAACATAGCAACTTCAGTTCTAAAAGGATTTCTATCAAACAAAATTCAACATTTCCATCATAAGTAATGAAAAGTTGAGGTGCTAATTATAAATTTTTGCTCAAAATGAAAAGGGGGACCCTCATCGCATCACTTCTTTGCTTGTCTGTGTGTCAAGTCAAGACGCTTTCTCAACGCCGCAAGGCGTCCAGTTAAAATTAATTATAAATACGTAAAAGACCGTAGCCCTATAAGCATAATTTTTAATTTAACTTACAGTCAATGCAATAAAAAGTACGGGTATTTAAAGAGCAGTATTATAAGAAAGTAATACGGGTTGTATTACCACTCTTGCTAATGTATGCCACCAAACAGCAGAGATGCAGCTGTTTTGTTACGGTTTGAAAGGAGTAGAGGGCCAGTTTAGTTAGACCATGAGGCATTCCATCCTTGTCCACGGAGGCAATGACGCATACATAAATAACAATAAATACATAAACAGATGGAAGGGAGGGAGGGTCAAGAGTACTCGGATACCTAGACGTGCATGTATGAAGAAGATGATGAATCTGAAAAAAGAGAAATAAGTATGTAGGGATCGTGACACTTGGCGACCTGTTCTCTCTGGCTACCCCGTCAGGGATTGTGCGTGAAAATAAATAATGATAATAATCAAATAAAAAATAATAATATAACATACACAGATAGGGACAACATAACATGCTTTTTGCAACTGCATTTTTACTCTGATCCCCGAAGTAAATAGCTTAAGCACTTTTGAGCACTTAAGAACTTTTGTTATGGAATCGGAAACAACGAAGATACCTACATCAAATCGAGAAAATGAAGAAAATGTGTTTTCTACACTCGACCGGGAATAGAACCTGGGACACTTAGATCTGGCGAAACCTTGAAAACCGGGGTAAGCTACTTGTCCACGGCGGTCATCATCGTTACGCATCTATCACATTCTACGTTTCTTTTTACTTACAGATTTCGGGGAAAGTAGGTTGGCTGCTTGGTGTTTTTCCACCCCACTGTGATAATAAAAAGAAACTATACGACGTATTCTGATACTCGCAAATTAATCAAAACCACAGTACTTTGTAAATTTGGCAAACTGCTAGGTCTCACCGTTGCATTTACATAAATAAAATACATAAATATGCAGATATTTAAATGTCTTCACGCAAATTGTCATTACAGGTGTAGACAGACGTATAGACCATTCAGTTCTTTCGACCAACCTTTCTCCAAAGCCTATTTAGGACGTCGTGATAAGTGGGGAGCCGATCACCTTCTTAGTGCCCAAGTCAATAGTACATATGCATACATAGACGGATATACATTTATTCGAAAATCATTCTTAAATTTATAGTTTAATCAATTAAAAAAAATATTTTACGATTACAAACTTAAATTTTCTGTTAGAATCTGGACCGTGTTACGAGACGATTTATGGCAGAACATTTCTCCGTAAACAGAGTAAAGTCTGCACTGCAATCTTATCAATCTTTTAGTCAGATAATGTTCGGTGCTTTCAAAAGCTAGTCCTGCTTATGAACTTCAGTAATTACCTTTAATTAGTTTGGTGAAAGTAGCTATATAATTACGTACCTCGATACTTACACCATTATACGTAATACCGGTAGCCTAGTAGTGAAGGTGCCTTCGAAACTAAGGGTTGTGGGTTCGAGTCTCGGCAGACGTAAACATTTGTGTGATAAATATGTTTATATGTGTATACGCAATTAAATACATAGTCGAAGTACGTATATAATACTGTTGGCTTGGACACCGAGACGGTAATAGGTTCAACACCAGTCACGTTATCCAAATAAGCTTCAGTGAAAGGTGGTTCGACCTATGTCTACACCACTATCGAATAAAAAAATGACGGGTTGCACTTCGGGAATGCCGACAGAAGTGAAAACTTATTTTAACGCGATAGTCATTTTTTAGATGTGTGCTTGGGTTATTGGGTTACGAATTGCATTTTATTTATGAATTATATTTCATAAATTATTACAAACTTTGAAATACATTTAATATCCTTTTATGAATCATCGTTAACAATTTCGACAACTCTTATCATTATCATTAAAATTTTTACAATCTAAAATAGAAACTATGGGTTCATGTTTAAAGTGTTTGATATTTGTTGTTTAAGCGACCTTATATCTATATTTAATACGTGTAGAGAAAATTTTGCAACATTTATTAGGTTACATAGAGTGTGATTTTGTATAGTAAGTTTAATTATAGAACGAGTGCATAATTTATATATAAGTCACGATAGCCGAGTTGTTGGGTGGTCGGAATTTCGAGTCGAGAGACCCGAGTTCGATCCCCAGGTGGCAGTACCAATGAGTTTTTCAAAAACTTATGTACGCATTTCATCGTTGGCTTGGACATAAAGGCGGCGACGGGCTCACCACCTGTCACGTTGTCCCGAAAATATCTTCGGTGGAAGGTGGGTCAAAGGGACTTAATTGTCTAGACTTGACCTCTGTCTACCCCTGTATTCGGAATTGCGTGAAGATATTTATTTAACATTACAAACAAACAAGCTTGGATATAAAGACGGCAACGGGCTCTCCACCAATCTCGTTGTGCCAAAAAAATGTCTTCGGTGGGTCGAAGACTTAGTTGTCTAGACCAGTGATTCCCAAAGTGGTTTATATCGACCCCTAGGGGCCTATGAAAACAGCAAGGGGTATACGTCAGCGAAAAAAAAAATTGGGGGACAATGAAATGAAAATGGGGTTCCACGATAGTGGATCTCAACACATACACTGATAGTACCTATTTACTTACATCTTATAATATCAAAACATATACATTATTTATAATTGTACCTATGAAGTAAGAAAATTATTATATATGTTTATAAAATTGCGTAAGTTGTAGGATGTTGGTATTTGCTTTGTGGTCGCAATACATATGAACTTGTAAAAAACAACAACTCAATTCGTCACTCTATAAATACGAATGTGAAGCATTAGGTTCATCCTTCCCACTAAAAATGTTGACTTATTGCTTATGTAATTTTATTTATAGTTTATTTTATCTTTATTTCCCGTTACGTATATTTTACATAACAGATACAACATTTTATTTTGAGTAGTTTAAATTTAAATTCAATTAATAAATGTATAAATTAACATGTATTTTACTTTAGTTTTTAACACTAAACTTCACTACAGTTAGAAATTTAAAGGAAATCAATATCAGGTAATAGGGTCTACCCAACACGGAAAAACATGACAAAGGGTCTACGACACAAAAAAGTCTAAACCTACCCCTGTTTTGAGAATGCCATGAATATACTTACTTTTTTTATTAAGAATAAAACATACAAATTCTGTTATAGTTCATCATTTGTTCACATTAGAAAATTACTACAAATGCATCAATTGTTATTTTAACAAAACTACGTTCTATGAACTTTCTAAAGCCACGGGCTACAGTATCAGTGATAAAAACTTAATAAGGCACAGAATCAAGAGCTGAACAAAAATAAGAATAAGTTTAAAAATAAACCTATTATAAGAAAAATTTAATTATGAATTTTTTAACGCTTGATATAAATACTCATGATTGTGGTATTTTGGGCGAAATTCATCGTTAAATAATACAAATTCTCTTTTACTTATTCCACTAATTATTCACTTTAATTTAAACACTTGACTGGTTTCGCCCTTTATGGCATTATCAAGTTTTATTATTACAAATAACATAGTTACTGTGATCCAAAATATATCACCCATTTTTTCTTTTTAACTGCGGGTATTTGCTAATAATTACAACTAAAATGTAATTAAAACTAGTGGGAAGAATGACGTGTGTATACTATTTAGAGTTGCCCTCCTAGAAATATTCACTAGAATTGAGGTAACATAAAATTTATTACATTAATGAATTTAGTTGTAAATTGATTGAATAATTTTTATAAATAAGTATTTTTTTTTTTCATAATCATATATTTTTTATCTTCTCGCATTTTCTCTGATATGGGCTACGCAGAGGTCTAGACAATTAAGTCCATTCGTTCCACGCTGTACCGAATTTTGGGTCAACGGGACAGGTGGTGAGCCCATTTCCGTAATATTTTTCATAGTAACATGCCTCCTAACATATTCCCAGTATAGGAAATTGCATTAAGTTAAAACTAAAACCTGTTGCTACCAAAACTTTTCATTTTAACCGTTTATTCTTGAATCAAAACGTATAATTCGATGTTGCAAAAATTTTCTACGCCTCCATTTGGAGATTTATCAAAGCTTATCAACTTTTATGGCGACACTTGATTGATTGATACGATATTATGCAAAGCCATCTACCGGCGAACTCCGTTAAAATGGTTTTCGTAAAAATCTATAGTAAATACATGCATTTATGTATTTACTGTGAAACTTTCGTAACATTCGTTGTAAATATTAATGGATTCACAGTTATAACACCAATATTTTTATAAAAAATAAGACCTCCTTAGCAATACTCACAGAGAGATAATAAAGTATTGTAAAACACAAAAACTTTTTTTATACGTATGCACAAATTGCGTATGAGTACGTAGACTAAAAATCAAATGAAGTTTTAATTACCTCTTAGTTTATAATAATATGCTTATATAAAAAATATTTCCTTTACAATGTTTAAGTTTATTAAAGTGCCATCTATGGGCTTATAGTGGAACTAAGCAAGTTGTACCATTCCTTTAAGTAAACGTAGTAATGGCGATATTTAACAGATCGCAGTGAATCATATATTTTTAAAATAACTTTAATAAATGTGGTTTAGTTCAAAAATATTTTAATTTGGTATTTAAGAATTATTTTTATCATAATTAATTTAATTTGCAACTATTCTCAATATATATCAGCTCACTGTTGACGGTTTCCTTGAGTAGACAAACTTAGTTACGATAAAAAAATATAGATGGCAGTAAAATGAAATAAGTCTCATTGTTCATTGTGAAATTATATTTTTGATAATATGGAACTTTTTGATTAAACAGAAAAAGTATCTTCAAAAGTAACTTTTAACAAAAAAAGGAGGATATAAATCCGTTATATGTGAATCGATTTTGGATATTCTTTTTATTTTTTGAAAGTATATCATCAACTCTTATTCTCAAACGTTTGCGTACCAAACTTTCGAATGATATAAAGATAGTGTATATTTTATAGTATATATTTTGTTACCTTTTATTTTTAAACTTATTTTTCTAGGTACAAATGTGCTAACAGTTTACCTGATAGTGTCTTCCAGGACGTCATATACTGTCAATATAATTTTATATACTAAAAATATTGTCTTAAAATACAAACACATAGTTTTAAACTTTTCTCATTAGACATTGTGACCTTTATTACATGGTACAGGGGAAGAAAACTTTTGCATAATGAAATAACTTGGAGAGTGTATGTTGATCTTGCTAACATCGTGGTCTTAATTTGTTAAGTGCTTTGATGGGTGTTCATTAATTTAAAGTGCTTTGGTGACTGAATTTCACAGTCTCTATATTAGTACCCTCTTGATACATGAATTTATTCTTGACATTTCCGGTATAATTTTATTGACTTTCTTGCAGTAATTTTATTCTATTTTTTATTTTAATGGATATAATAAATTTAATATGGTAGGGTTCATATTATGCTTTGTATAATATACAACTTATTATTAAATTGTTGTAATATTTAATTGTATGGCATTTTAATATAATGAACATTTCAAAAAATCAGAATTGCTTTGGTGAATCGTGTTAATATTAAGATATTTTTTAGATCCTGTCATAATTTCCTATATTAGGGTGGGCATAGGTCTATTAAAAGAAATTAATTCGACGCACTTTTTATAGATTTTAATTGACAAAAGTATATTTTATTGTATATAAAATAAATATCTTCAAGTTATTCCCAATAGTGGGTTGGACTGAGGTCTAGACATTTTTTATGGAATAGGGAGGCAAACGAGCAGATGGCTTACGTGATGGTAAGCGATTACAGCCACCCATGAACACCTACAATACCAGAGGAATAGCAGATGCCTTGCCGGCCTTTGAGAAAAGTAGAGGCTCTTTTCTTGAAATTAAATTCTGTCAACTCATCTTCCACCGAAATTCTTTCTATTTTATGGGACAACGTGACAGGTAGTGTGCCGTCGCCGTTCTACGGTCTTTTGACCCGAATTCCAATCACCTATCTTCTCGGCTATCGTGTGGAATTCTGCAAACTGGTGACGGGCAGCAGCGTCTATGGTGTGGTATGCCTGGTACAGCAATCGTCAATTTGCTGGCCAAGCTTAGCGATTATGACAAGCCCACGAATATGTACGCCTATATCCTGAAATGGCCTTTTACAGGCTGTTTTGGTGATATGATGATGGTGTCTCGCAATCCCGCTATCTCATCTTTTCCTTTACAACACCACGACAAGAAAATTGGGAACATACATACTAGTTACGCCTTTTAATAACACATGGCATTTATTCATTCATTCTTTTCTTTTGTTGGAAAAAATTAGAATGAAAATATTTAAATAATTACTAAATGACAATTAACATTAATAAGTTTTCATCGACACATTATAAACTATACACATTATAGTAAACTACATTCATGTCATTCCCTATACAGGGGTAAACAGAGGTCTAGACAATTAAGTCCTTCCACTGGAGACATTTTTTGTGACAACGTGACAGGTGGTGAGCCCGTCGCCGGCTTTATATAAATCGTACATAAGTATATGAAAAAACCCCTTGGATCGAGTCTTGGGGATCGAACTCGGTTCTCTTGACTCGAATTCCTATCACCCAACCACTCGGCTAGACAAATTATACTCCATAATGACAGATTACAAAATATACTCGCACATCGTTTACGTGTTTTTGCTTATGGAGAGATATTAGGTTATTTAATATCTTTTTATCTAAAAAACAAAATAAGTTTAAATTTAAATCGATACAACGGTTTAAACTTGAAAAGGTTACAGAGTTATTTTCACATTTACAACGTTGGTATGAATTATTGTGCATTTTTTAGGTGTGTAGGTGTCTAAAATGTGTGTTTAGGTGTGTAGGAGTTTTTGGCGGGTAGTGCCACGGATATAAAGTACTCTTATTAGTTTAATTCTCTAAATTAACACTCTGAGTTATACATTGTGTATAGTAAATATTTGCATTCATAACAGTGATTTTTATATAATTTTCACGAGTTTTAATGCAAAATCCAGAGTTGTGTCACTTTATACACAACTCTGGATTTTGCATTAAAACTCGTGAAAATTATATAAAAATCGGTTTTATCGTGTGTTGTGACGGTCAGCCGTTGAGATCAGCTGTTTCGTGTACCCGCTATTTACAATTTTTGTTTAACTTAATCTATTCTAACTTGCGTATAAAGTTATTTAAAAATAATATGTTATTTATAAAATCAATTTTTATATCTGTGTTAAAGAAGATTCAAATGGATTTATTATTTATTTGAAATTTATCTGTGTTCATTATATATTACAGTGTTATTATTAACGCCATCTAGTTCATTTTGCAAAAACTTCCTCCGTATCGACTCACAGTTATTATTGATCAACATTAACACGATGGCTAATAAATGTGGACATTGTGGAAAGTTCCTTTCACAAACAGATGGCGCTATATGTCTTAAATGCTCCAATGTTTTTCATCGACAATGTGTCCATATAAGTCCAGATACGAAAATATCTCCGAAATGGCTGTGTAAATCCTGTAAACCCAATAAAGCTTCAAAGACTGGAGATATTATCACACCGTATCAAAGTCCAGAATTCCTTGAGGCTGAAGATCTTCCGGCAACGTCAAAGGGTACCGATGCTGAGTTACAGGAGGGAATACTAACCCAGGAAATTAGGCTCCTTCGTGAGGAATTAAAATCTCTGCATATGGAAATGACTTGTTTTCGCCAGGAAGTCGCTAAACTCAACAGTGCAATGACCGAGTTTAATACGAGGTTAGATGGCGTCGAATGTCGCGTTGCGTCTTTAGAGTCTCAGGCAAAAGAAGAACGCAACTTAGCGCCGCAAAGTGACGTAACCGAGACCATTGTACAATTAAAACAAGATATAAACTACAGAGACCAGATTGCACTTCTTAACGATGTGGAATTGACCGGATTGCCTGAGCAAAACGGCGAAAATACTTTGCATATTATTAGTCTTGTAACAAAAAAGCTGGGCGTGGAAATTAATGAGTGCGACGTTGTGTTCGCGGAGCGAGCGGGCGTGCGCCGTGCTCGAGAGGGCACAGAGTCAGCACGTCCGAGGCCTATTGTTGTACGTCAGTCGCGGCGGGCTCTTCGCGACGAACTGCTACGCGCTGCGCGAGTGCGGCGCGGTGCTGATACATCGGGCTTCAACTCCGGCGCGGTTACAAGATTTTACGTAAATAAACGGCTGACATTCATTAATAAACAACTTTTCTATAAAGCGCGACAAGTGGCGCGACAAAATAATTGGCGATATGTCTGGACAAAGAACGGTGTAATACATGCACGTCGCGATAGTATGCCCAGAAAGCAGCGTATATGTATAGAAAGTGATATTGAAAGGGTTTTTGGTTGTTCGCATGTTTGATTTATAAATTTCTGCTTAGTTACTGTGTATGTCGCCTTTGTAATTTACTCTCAGACACATATATACTATTATTATACCATTATCATTTAGTTGCGTTAACAGTCTCTCGATTTACGTTTGAAAATGTTATTTTAATCTTACTTTACCTTATCTTAATTTTTTTACAATTAAATTATATGCCCATATTTGTTATGTCTTATGCTCGGGTAGGGAACATATTATTTTTCCCGTTATATAAAGCAATATATACCTATAACTTATACTTTATTATAGTTTGTGTTGTATGAAAATATTGTTTTTAATCATTATATATATTAAATACATCCAAATCATTAGGTCTTATTAGGGAGAGTGTGCAACATATTCCATTTTTGTATAAATGATAATTGATACTAAATTTAAAATTGGATTTCTTAACCCTGGCTCTCTTGGTAGTCGTCATTTGGAATTTCTTGTGGCGATGCAACGGCATGGTGTTGACATCACAGCCATTAATTAGACATGGCTGCGAGAGGGTGAAGATGGCCGCTCTCCCTCCGTGCCCGGGTATCGCCTGCGTCATATTCCACGCCCACGTGGCGCTCTCGAATGCGCTCTCGGGGTGGGGGTGTGGGATTTTACATCAGAAATGGAACTCCTGCTCGCACGTTAGTTCATCCCAACACATTCTCAGTAGAGCAAATGTGGCTAAGTGTGAATGTCAGCAGTAAGAGGTTAGTTATAGGGACAGCCTACCGGCCACCATGGCTTGACGTTCAACATTTTTTGGATGCAATACTTGAAACACTTGGTACAATTACTTGGAGAGATTATACTATTTTAGTAGGAGATTTTAATATAAATCTACTCAAACGAAATGAAAGCAGTTTAAAAAAGTTAAATGAATTTTTAAACGTGACTAACTTAACTCAATATATTATATTTTATATTAGGGAACCTACCCACAAAACCGTAAACAGCGAAAGCTTAATAGATCTCATTTGTTCTGATATAAATATTAATAAAATAGATGTAAATCACATACTCGACCTTAGTAGTCATGCATTCATAACATTTGAAATTAATTTAACTAAACCTAAATATAAGTCCCAAATAATATCCTATAGGCCTATTAAGGATATTGATGTAAAAAAATTCAATATTGATTTAAACAATATCGACTGGTCTGGTTTGATTTCTTCCTTAGACGTAAATGAAATGCTTACGTATTTTAATGCTGTACTCATTGAAATTTTTGATAAGTATGCTCCACAAAAGGTCATATATACAAAAGCACACTACTATCCATGGATTACATACAACATTAAGTTAATGATGAGGTGTCGTGATAAGGCTCATTTGCGTGCGCGAAGAACTAAAGATACGAGGCATATCGATTATTACAAAAATCTAAAGAGACTAATAAACATGGCTATAATTAGTGAAAAAAAGGCTTATTTTAACAAGTACATTAATAGTAACTTAAAAAAACCTAAGCTTCTATGGAAACACATAAAGCAGAATGTTGGTTAGAAACCCGACGAAAACATGTCTCATTTAGCTAATTTCGATCACCCTGATGTAATAAATGATCACTTTCTTAATGTGCCAGGAGAAAATAACGTTTTAATTTCAGACTTGACCTACTTTGAATTTCATAAACCTGAATCTTATTTATTTTAGTTGAGGTGTGTTAATGATGATGTGGTATCTAGAGTTATAAACTCGCTACATTCCAATGCAGTCGGGTCGGATGGCATTTCCCTAGAGATGGTTTTGATGACTTTACCTGAGACCTTAAATATAATAACTAAAATTATTAATACGTCTCTGGAAAGTGGAGTGTTCCCACGACAATGGACAACCGCTGTAGTTAGACCAATTCCCAAAATAAGTAATCCCACTGACTTAAAAGATTTATGACCTATAAGCATTCTACCATGTCTGTCTAAAGTTCTAGAAAAAGTTGTTTGTACTCAGTTGTCCGATTTTTTGGAGTCAAATAACTTATTGCCAGACTTACAATCTGGCTTTCGGAAAAATCGAAGTACCACCACTGCTCTTAGCACCGTGGTAGATGATATTTTGAGAGCTCAAGATAATAACGGCCAAGGTACTGTTTTGGTATTTTTAGACTATTCCCGTGATTTGATTCCATTAACATCCCTTTATTATTATCAAAAATGAGTTACTATGATTTTAGTTTAAAAACACTTCAATGGTTTGATAGCTACCTTAGTTATCGAAAACAATGTGTTGAGTTGCAAAAAGGAAATGGTGTTAAAATTTTATCCAGCAACAGGCATATTAAGAGAGGTGTTCCGCAAGGCTCAATTTTGGGTCCCTTACTTTTTATCCTGTATACTGCTGACCTTACAGAAAATATCAAAAACTGTAAGTTTCATACCTACGCCGACGATACCCAAATATATATTTCTTTTAAGCCAGATAGTTCCTTAGACGCCATTGCTAAACTCAATGCAGACTTACAACGTATTGTCTCTTGGTCGGATCGTAACACCCTTGTCTTAAATCCAATCCAATCAAAACGAAATTTATGATTCTGGGTACCACTCATCAAATATCTAACATAATTAAACATGATCTAAGTATATGCATAAAAGGGGAGCCAATCGAAAGGGTACAAGTATATAAAAATTTAGGTGTTTTGTTTGATGAAAAACTCAGATTTGAGGGTCACGTTCAAAATGTTGTACGCAACTGCTTCTATCGACTTAAGTTATTGTATCGAATTAGAAACCTCATTAACACTAATTTACGTATCAGGCTGTGTGATTCTCTAGTTTTATCTAAAGTAGATTACGGTGATGCTGTTTTTGGTCCATGCTTATTAATGCGTACCAAAAATTTAATACAGCGAATACAAAATGCTTGTGCGCGCTTTTGTTTTGATATACCTCCTCGTTCGCATGTTACTCCGTATTTAAATGAAGCCAATGTTCTCAAGATGGACAATCGTAGGTCATTGCACTTTGCAACATTATTATTTGGTATTATTAAAGATAAAAGACCTCCATACTTGTATGCTAAGCTGTACTGGATGAGCGAGCAAAACGATCACTACTCTACGAGAGCATCTGCCAATAAATTAGTTTTTCCTCTTCACTGTTCCGCTGCATTCCGGGGTACCTTTAGGTACAGCGCAACAAAGTGCTGGAATAATTTGCCCCCTCCACTTAGAAATCTGAATTCTAAAAAATATTTTAGAGTAAAGTATAAGTCTTGGCTTTTAAATATTCAAAAGAGAACTTAACTATCGCGATTGTGGTAATTCATTTTGATTATGAAGCTTAATTTTAAGTAGAAAATCTGTAATTTTATAGTGCTATGTCCCGTTGTATGATAATATTGCAAGCCATGTGCAACATTATACCTTTACTTTAGCTCCAATATTGCTTACTCAACAAAAGTCTCAAAATGATAATGGTATAATGAATATATACGTCTGCTTACCTTCGTAACATTAGCTGCTTATATTTGCTGTGTAATAATGTGTCCTTTTTAAGTTTCGTACATATTTTTTTTTTGTTTATGTTGTGTCATTATTTTTGTCATTATTTTTGTCACAATTATTTTAATGTTTACAATTAATATTTTAATGTTCGGGTACTACCTGTCCAATTCTGTTTGACGGGCTGCGCTGAAAATCAGTGTTGTGTCAACCCGCAACTTGTACTGAGCGCAGACCCTTTTGTTGCTGTACTGGAATGTCGCTAATGTAATATTCTTTGTTTAAAAATTATTTTTTTTCTTTAATTTTATTATTATTAATTTGTATGTTTTTTTTAGTTAAGGCACTCTTATTTTATTGTCACTCTCATTTTGTTTTTTTTTAATTGATTTTTTTTTCTTTTTGTACATCTGTGATTTCAATAATGTTTTTTTTTGTTCAGGTAAAAGAGGCAACAAATAAATTTTCTTTCTTTCTTTCTTCTTCTTTCTAAAACAAAAAATAAAAAGACAATCGATTTGCTAATTAATTTTATTTGTGGTTACAATGTTCTTTTCGGTTTCAGTAGGAATAAATTTCTTTAAGGAAATATGACTTTTCGTCACTGATTCGTTTGCAATTAATAAAATTTCATTTGCCATTTTTCTGGAGTAGTCTCGTTGCATTTCCGAGTCTTGTTCATAACTTTTCACATCCTGTAAAAGTAGATTATATATTAATATTTATTATAGATAAATAAAGTTCTACCAATCTTTCTTTCTTTATTCCAGACAATTCTTTCAATACGGCTAACATCATCTAGTAATTTCATTTTAAAAATAACGGTACACAACCCCCTTTTCTTTACCATTTCCGATCTACGACCGCCTTTAAATAAGACCGCTTTTTGTACTATTTTGTTGGTCCTTGCACCAAAATTCTCCATCAATCTCCTCATACGACACCGACAGGAAGAAAGCACTTAGAAATATATAGTAACATTTTTAAAAATAAAATAACTGCCAATAATTGCCAACAAATTTAAATTGTTATGAAATTGAAATAAGGAGTTATTTTTTACTTTAAGTGAAAATGTAGTTCGAATACAACTCACAAAGATGCTTTGGTCATCACTGCCAAAAGCTCGTCGCACTTCCGCATCTGCAACTTGTCTTGATACTTCGCGCGGGTGACGAACGCTTTTTGACATCAAATAATATTTGGGATATCTAAATATAATCTTTTATTATTACTTATTTTTTAATTATTAATTATCAGTACAGAGATATACATAGTTATACGTAGAAACGGACAACTTCGCACAATTTATTCTGTAAGTAAGCTAAAGCACGCGTGTTATGGAACTGGAAACAAAGAAGTTACCACAAACTCCCAGACTCGGGACAATGTAGAAAACGTGGTTTTCTACTTTGAATAAACCGGGATTTGAATCCCCAAAAACTTTAAAGCTGGCGAAACTCCCTCATCCATGGAGGTCATCATATTTTTAAATAGTCAACATTTTTAACTAATTTCCTTTTAATTCTAACATCAAAAAATCTAGCGTGGCTTATTTGTTATAAAATCAATATAAATGCATTAAAAATAAAATCAAAATGAATCTTCACGCCGTTTTAAATACTGGGGTGGACATAAATCATCTGTTTGTTATTTTTCACAACTTTACCAAATAGGCAGCTGTAAAAGGTGGTCCAAAATTACTTAATTGTCTAGACCTCTGTCTACTCCAGTATTGGGAATATCTACGAAGATATTTATTATTGAAGAATAAAAAACTATACTACTAATAATCTATAACTAGATAAAAAGTATCAAGCTCTAACAGTATAAAAAGTGTTAGAAAACTAGAGAAACGACTTGAAAAATCAATGAAAATGGCGCAACCCAAAACGTATAGGTACTTACTTCTCTTTGTAACCCGGTGGCATAGATACTTGAGCGGAAGCGAAAACAACGAATGCAAATAAAACGCAAACAACTTTGGAGTCCATTTCAAGCGGGATGTGGGATGGAAACTTCGTTTTGTTCTTTCAACGTGCCGGTTTGAGTTTCTGCACTAGCTTTTATACACACTCGTGTGCGGGGGAAGTACCTGTAACTGGGAACATTATAATGTCGTTTTTGCCGACCGGTAAAGTCCCTAGGACTATTACAGTATAGTCATACTTTGTCATGTTTTTTGAAGTCATGATAGCGGAGTGTTTGGGTGATTGGAATTCGATTCAAGAGACCCGAGTTCGATCCCCAGGCTCGTACCAATTGTTTTTTTCTAAAACTTTTGAATGATTTACATCGTTGGCTTGAACATAATGACGGCGACGATTGTCCCAAAAATTTCTTCGGTGGAAGTGGGCCGAAACGAGTTAATTGTCCAGATCTCTGTCTACCCATGTATAGGAAATGGGGTGCAGATATTTATTTTATATATTTGTCATACTTTGAATCTGTAACCTACTTTGTTTGAAATTGTTTGCAGATATTATAGGTTAGGCTAGGGCTAGTGCTATGTTGCTTTTCACACTAATTTCATCAAAATATGTAAGGTCCCACAATTTTTTTTTCACGTTACATCAAAACATACATATTACCAAACCCATTCCGGGCTGTTTTTTGATCACCGAGTAACTTCTCATGGCTATAGCTAGAACGTAGACAATGTTATTACTCAATAGATAAAGATAACATCACATACATTGCTCTGATCCTAAAGTAGGTAGCAAAAAAATCACAAACACCCAGACAAACTTGTTTAACAAGAAATTTAAAGAGCACAACCTTTCTTAAGTATCGCAATAGTTTTTTAATGTTACATCGCGTCTTTATATATACTTGGGCAGAAAGGGGATACTAAACTCTAAGGCCCACGGCATACGTATAAATGCTCAGTTCAAACAATTCCTGGTTAGAATTTTAGTGAAAAGTATTCGACGTGGGATCATTACGTATATATTTTTTTTCTTCAAAATCTGATACTACTGCTATAAATGCTTAATAACTTTGCTCGTATTCCTGTTAACCCATCCAACTAAGTTCTTAATGCTTATGTTTGTACTAATATTCTATGCATATTTAACAATATTCTAAAATTAATCCATACTAAACCTACTAAATCTGGAATACCGCTAAAGTTTTTTGATCGTTGATTTTTCACTGTTCCGATGCCACTCAAAAAATAAACATTTATTTTATAATAAAAATATCGATTAAACAAGCAAATTGAAAATACTATTTACTTGGCCAACTCTAAAAAAATATCTCCTACAGTAACTCGACCATTTCGAAAACCAGATAACAAATAGTTCAAATATGCAGTAAAAACAGAATCAGTTTGGCTACAATAGATGTGTACTTTCGTTAACATAAAATAATACTGGTCTAAAATAGAGTTGAATATGAAAATAAATTGTATGAATATATTTTAAGCGCTCTGGGTAAATTATATATATCGCTCATGTCATTATAATCTACGAGCCATGGTGAGTGCTTGCTATAAATTTCATAATGCTTAAAACGTAGTCATTACCTAGTCTTTGCGTTACATAGTAAGCGAGTAACCCAGGTTAATTATATCAGTTATGTTAATCTCATATGGTCACTTACCACCTATCACATTGTCACATTTATCTGCGGTAAAGAGTGGCTTAAGTAATCTTTGATGTACCGCAACTTCTCCGTGTGGTTACAGAATAAGACTGTCATGAGAGGCGATTTATATATGATTTTTTTAGACCCCTTAGTATTCACAATACGTTTTTTTGTATGGAAACGAATCTTTGCAGAGCTGAAGTCTGTTTAGATTAATTTTAATGTAAAACACTATATAAATAAAAAATATTAGCCATACTGTTAATACCTGTATTCAAGATTGGCTCGTAATAGTAAGATTAATTAGTAATAATATATCGTTAGCTTGGTCATAAAGACGGCGACGGAAACACCTCCTTCCCACCGTCCCAAAAATATCTTCGGTGGAATGTGGATCGATAGGACTTATTTATCTTAACCACTGTCTACCCTTGTATGGGGAATGGCGTGAAGGTATTTATTTGTTTATTTTATTTACTAGTAATAAAATGA
Source organism: Sericinus montela (assembly GCA_029286605.1). Lineage (NCBI taxonomy): Eukaryota > Metazoa > Arthropoda > Insecta > Lepidoptera > Papilionidae > Sericinus > Sericinus montela. The sequence goes on along the minus strand of JAGSMR010000096.1, from coordinate 1,057,748 downwards.
TGGGATAAGTGCTGTATGTAAACCAGGTTAGAATGAATATTGACGTTTCGAACTTCTCTAAATATACCCTGTGCAACATTAGGTCATTAAGACACTAGTTAGGACTTGCAAATACGTAGTAGCATGTGTATGCAGTAACACGAGTGTTGGAGTGTTTGCAGTTGTTGGATAAACAGCGCGACATGCGGGAAACGCGGAGTGTTGGATTTGGAATGGCGGATTCTCAATGTTTACTGTGTACAGTCAGCATAATTGTTAATTGTAAGAAAAAACTATTTTAAATAAATATTTTAAAAAGCCATAACGAGAGAAATAAGATAGCCGACTGGTTGGGCGAACAGAGGTCGAGTCAAGAGAGAGTATGTACGATTTATATCGTTCGTAAAAAGATGGCGACAGGCTTACCACCAAGCCTGTCGCCATCTTTTACCAAGATGGCGACAGGCTTTTTTATTTCTTTAGATAAATATCGTCATTACCAAGTAATGACGATATTTATCTAAAGAAATAAAAATGGTAACTAGAATCCATACCGCGATATTATAAAGGTGATAGTACTCTGTCAGAGTCTTAAATTGAACCCTGTGGAAGGACATAGGGTACTATTTATTCTGGGGAAATGAAGGATATTTATGTACATAGATGAAAATTTGTGTATGTAGATAAGTATATTGTACTGTTGTATTAGACATTAATATAACGATAAAAGCAACAACAATAAGTCACAATAGCCGAGTGGTTGAGTGGTCGGAATATCAAGTCAAGGGACCCGAGTTCGATCCTAGATGGAAGGCACGTACCAATGGGTTTTTCAAAAACTTACGTACGAAGTATATCTATTTATATAGTAGTTGGCTTGGACATAAAGACGGTGACAGTCTCACCACCTGTCACGTTGTCCCGAAAATGTCTTCGGTGGAAGGACGGTCGAAGGGACTTAATTGACTAGACTAGACCTTTGTATACTCTGTATTGGAAATTGCGTGAAGATTTTTTTTTATTAACTAGAATAATTAATTCTTTTCTTAAGTTTTAAGGTCTAGACAAGTCCTTATCCAAGTTTGTCCAAGAACTGAGAATATACGTAATGGTAAAAGAGTAAGATTAAAAATGATTTTGATGCTGACAGTACGTAAGCTCGCATTTTGAAACTATTTGCAAGTGTAATTCTATAAAACATGCACTACATAATGTAATTAATAGTTATTTGGAAACTTATTTTTTAATTAATAAAAAGTAATGGACATTAAAAAAAAGGAACACACTTAGTTCCTTTTTTTAATGTCAATTACTTTTTATTCATGTAAAACATGCTAACATAATTTTTTAATAAATAAATAAATACATACATAGATATATTGCTCTGATGCCCATGTAAGATGCTAAAGCCTCTCCCGTGAAAAGGTTTGCTATAATCGTCACTCGCAGCAAGCGAATCGGCGAGCGCAGTACCAGAAGTATGTTGCACGCTAGATAGTGCCGCCTCTTACCGGTCTACTCATTTAATCTATAAAAAATAAAAAATAAATATCTTGACGCAATTCCCAATAAAGGGGTAGACAGAGGTCTAGTCTAGATAATTAAGTCCTTTCTACCCACCTTCCACCGAAGTTATTTTCGGGACAACGTGACAGGTGGTGAGACCGTCGCCGTCTTTATGCCCAAGCCAACGATATAATTCGTATAAAAGTTTTTGAAAAATCCATTGGTACGGCCCTGCCACCTGGAGATCGAACTCGGGTCTCTTGACTCGAAATTCTGACCACCCAACCAATCGGCTATGGTGACTTTCAATTAATCTTTTTTTTTTCCACATCTCCCATACCCTCTTCATCCATCTATAGTCATTGCTATTTTCAAGACTTTTAAGACACCCATGAGAAGTATTCTTGGGTCGATAACATCACAGACAGTAGAAACGGAAATATTTATTGCTCTTAATTACACAGGTGCTCTATATCTATAAATTCCGAACTTAACTGATGAACCATTTTGAAGGAAAATAGTTATTTTTGGGTAGAAATGGGTATCGTATAGGACACGGTAGCCGAGTGGCTGGGTGATCGGTACTCGAAATCAAGAGACCCGAGTTTGATCCCTAGGTGGCGGGCTCGTACCAATGGGTTCTTTTCAAACACTTAAATACGAATTATATCGTTGGCTTGGATATTAGGAAGGCAACGGGTTCACCTCCTGTCACGTTTTCCTAAAATATGTCTTCAGTGAAAGGTGAGTCGAAAGAACTAAATTTTTTAGACCCCCTGTATTTGGGATGACGTGGAGAAATGGGTATGTGTATGATACTTATCTTAACTTAGATAAAGTGTTTCACGCAATTTTCCGGTAAACGGAGGTCTAAAGGATGAAGTCCTTTTAAACCCACTTTTCACCGAAACATATTCGTGACAATGTAACTAACTATGGGTGAGCCTTTCGCCATCATAGTGTACAAGGTAACTGTATAATATAGTAGTCTATGACTCTACCTTGGAGACAAAGGGTCAGGGTAAGGTAAGTGGTAGGACAACGTGACGAGTACTCAACACTCGTCACGTTGTCCCAATTAGACTTCGGTGAAAAGTGGGTCGAAAGAACTGAATTGTCTAAACCTCTGTCTATCCTGGGATTAGGATTATGCATGTTGTCTTCTTCAACATATATAGTAGTAAATTAAAGCATTTGTCGGTTATATAAGTTAGTTCGTGTAAACTAAATCCATGCATTTTGGGAAACGGACCCGCACCGGACATGTAACATGCTTCAATCACAGAGCACACTCGAGAGAGCTGTATTTACTCCGTATATAGTGCTATATGTCCATGGTAACTCACGTCAGTTTAATGGTACAACTGTGTTCTAACGATTTGAAATCCGATCCGACGAGACGGTTTGAAATAATAGATGGCAGTTGGAACTTAAAACTATTCCGCTTCGATACTTTTTTTTGAAGTTAGAAATCTTTTTCTACTGTTATGTAGAATTATTTTTTTTAGAGAGGTCATATGATAGTTATTCATAAAGCATAAAAGTTATGCAGAACTTTATGTTATTAAATATAAGGAAAAATGTTTTCTTTTCTCTTTTATTTAAAAACATAACGTAATATTCATAAATCCAAGAAAAGTAGAGATTCAATTTTACTATAAGTCGAAAATTGAAACTAAATATCATTTAAAGTGACACAAAAGTCACTTTTAAATATAACCATTTTTATACAGTAGTTGGTTGATCTGATTTCGAGTCAAGAGACCCGAGTCCGATCCCCAAGCAGAATCTTGTGCCAATGGGCTTCAACAAAAAATGTCTTCGGTGGAAGATGGGTTGAAGGGACTTAATTGTCTACCCCAGTATTGGGAATTGTATTGAAGTTTTTTTTTATATAATTACACATGTTTAGTTACAACGAGCTAAATATATCTGTTTTTTCTTTCGCACACTAAGAAGGACCCTTGTAGATATTTATGTATTAACAAGCTACTGTTCGGTTCGGTCACTGATCTATACGTATAGCTGTATATGATAATATTTAACGGTCTTTATTCAAAACATTGTAAATGTAGGATCTGTGATCGAAGAGCAGACAGACAAGACAATGAATACTATTCCTAGGGTTCCTTTATTTTTTTCCTGAAGACTCCCGAAAATATCTTCCGTGAAAGGTGGGTCGAAGGGACTTGTTTAGACTAGACCTCTGTCTACCTCTGTATTGGGAATTGAGTGAAGACGTTTATTATTATTTATTTGTAAAAACAGATTAATGGGCAAGCCCCTTAAAACTCTAATTACTATCGTCAGATTATAGGATAACTATTTTAAGAAATACTATTAGTAATAGACGTCGTCGTACTCCAATCCGAAATTTTCTTACGGATGTGGCTATTTCATATGTAACTAATTTATACGCGCCCTTACGAGGGCAACAATGAGTTAACTGGCACCAATCCCAGACCCTCTCGTCTGTCGTAGACAGCTCCTCTGTCTCCAGCTGTTTGCTATAGAAGTTATAAATATTTATCGAAATAAAACCAAACACGTATACGAATCGCCATGGCAACAATTTAAATATATATCAAACGACGTGACGTATCCGACATTGGTCCCACACTACTTCCCGTGCACTGCCGAGTCAACATAATGGATGAGCATTGCATTTGGCGAACGCCCAAAATTTACTGCTAGAAACTGTATGTACTCCCGCACGTATGTTGCGAGTAATAGATATGGACTCATAATGGCAGCCAGGAGCCAATATTGCTGATATGAAATGAAGTTTACTGGAAAGTAATAGCCATCGTGTATTATTTCAATGGATATTCACTGTATATTTTATTGAAAATTGCTGCTGATTACATAATTTTTTTATTTATTTCCAACTTACGTTATCCGTGTAGTAACGGTGTAAGAATATTTCTACTACCTTCCTTACCGTGGATGTCGTAAGAGGCGACAAAGGGAAACCGCCTTGAATATCGTTATGACAACCGATAGACGGCGGGATAACCATCTCTAAAAATATCAGATCAAAATAATCAGATCGAAGATGGGCAACAGCGTCTGAGGTGCGAGTGGTCTGGAACTGCGATCGTCAATCCGCTTGCCAAGCGTGGCGATTATGGCAAATCCTCCCATAGGGAGAGGACTGTGTCCTGCAGTGGACTTTAATAAGCCTTTATTTATGTATCTATGAATGTATGTATGTATGTACGCTACCCTTAAAGGAAATAAATCTGCGAAGTCACGATAGCCGAGTGGTAGGGTGATCGGAATTTCGAGTCACAACTATATAACTAACGATGACTTCTGTGAACGTTTTTTTTTTTTCAAAACGGTTTTCATGGTGTTGCCATCTCTGCTCTCCTAGTTCAATCCCCAGGCGAGTCAACATTTTTTTATTGTATAACTCTTTCTACATTGTCTCGAGTCTCGGTGTTTGTGGCATCTGTATTAATTGTGATTCCATAACACAAGTGATCTGAAAATAGTAGATTAATTTCAAATGTGGACTATTCTTACTAACTTTTCTCTTCTATCTACTACTAGATTTAATTTTTGTATCTCTATATATGAGTAAAAAAATTTTAGGTACAAAAGGTACAAATACCGCTTTTCTCATTCTAGGTGAAAATCACAACATTTCAGCAAGAACAGAATTACCGTTCGTGGAATTTTGCCAACGTACGCTGCCGTGATTCTAGATACAACAATGTCGAATGTTGTTTCCATTTTAAAGTGATAAACGACTATGACTGAGTTTATTTGTGAACGTTTAACAGAGATTGTTGGAACGAATAATGTTCTTTGTAAAATGTAACATTTTAGGTTTTATTTAATAACGGACAGACAATGGTTAGCCTAAAGATGTGGCAAAAGGATAAGCTTTTAAAATAGCACTGACTGACCAATCAGTGCTATTTTTTGACACATCATAGACCAAACCGCAATCAAAATAAATAAAACCGGTAACAGGTAGCAGTACCTATCGTGCAATTTGTCTGGTAAAGGGATTGTCAATCCGGTTGCCTTGCTTGGGAATTATGGCATCCTCCTTAAGATAAAGGTCTGAGAGCCCCTGCCTGTAATGCCCAGTGCTGGACATATCCTATACTTAAAAAGAAGAAAAATTTATATATAACACCTTACTTTAACAACATATTTTAATAGAAGTGAACTTCTATAAGGAGTATTTGCCACAACGGTCATGTTGGACAAGCTGATTTGTGATTAAAGTGCCAGAAATACAAAATTTTAGAAGCTAGAGTATAATTTTTTGTATTTTTGGAAAGGGATATGTCGTCTTTCTTATTGCCGTATTACACACATCTTTATCTGTCCGTACAATCAAATTTACGTAGGCTCTCACTGTTTCTTCATGGAATACCAGACATTTATCGACAGGCGGAAATCGCACATATTCAAAATAATATTTTTTCGAATGCAGCGACGACCAGGGAGTCGACATATACAGGCGACTGAGGACCGTTCCTTGTGACTAGGGGAGGCTTATTTACAGCAATAAACTATTGATATATAATAACTATTGATTAATAAATTAACCACTTTTCTATTAACAAGTTTATAAATGCCAGTCTGAGGATTGAACATGGGTCATTTGCATATGAAGTACCGTCTGTCTTAGTAGACCCATCAAATATTATGGACTGAAAATATAAATACCTGCTACGCTGTTGGTATTTAGGTCAATGTGGACACGGATAGTATCATTTATCAAGTAAAATGGAATAGCATTTAAACGTCCTCGTTACTCTCCCTGTATCGCTTACTGGCACCATTCCACGGCTCGTTGGTTTTGCCTTTTTACTTTCCGTTTGTACTTTTACTAAATTTAGGTGATAAGGATTAGGAAAGTAATAGTATCAATTTGTAACACCATTGCATTGTAATGCTATTTTATATAAAAAATATATAAAAATCGAATTTGGTATCTGTACGAGAATTATTAATTTAAGTAGGCACTTGACGACCTCCGTGGACGAGTGGCGTATACACCGGTTTTCAAGATGTTGCCATCGCAAGGTCATGGGTTCGATTCTCAGTCGGGTCAATGTAGAAAAACCTTTTTTTATACATTTTCTCGGGTCTGGGTGTTTGTGGTGCCTTCTTTGTTTCCGATTCCCATACCACAAGTTCTTTAGCATCTTACATTGGGATCGGAGAATTTTTTTAATTTTTATTTTATTTTAAATGTATGTGATGTTGTCCCTATCTATATATGTATTTATTATTATACTTAACATGTGTCGGTGAGGACTATATTGTTAAGATAAAGGTAGAGAGTAATGTTTTGTAGGTGTAGTTAAAAAATTAAATTGCTATATAGCAGTAATGCATAGACCGATATCAAAATACATGTATAATTTATAGAATGGTCCCTGAGCAAGAACCAGATTTTTTTTATCTTGACATTTGACTTAATCATATATGACTCTATTCTACACACAACTGTTCGCCTCCGAATTTAATATATTCAGCTTCACCTTCAGTAAAAAACCTTCGCCTAGCATTGAGCACTTTACTTTCCATAACTAATCAAATCACGTTATTTTCAGTTTAGTTAAAGCACTAAAAGTTACAAGTTGTGATAGCCGAGGTGCTGAGTCACGATAGCCGGGTGATCAGGATTCCAGTCAAAAAGACCCAAGTTTGATCGCTGTTCGACCGAGGAGGTAGGCTCGGACCAATGAGTTTTTCAACTATTTACATCGCCGGCTTGAACATGAAGAAGGCGACAGATTTACCACCCATGACGATGTCTCAAAAATAAGCTGTGCTAGAATGTCGGTCGAAAGGACTAGATTGCCTAAATCTCTCTTCACCCCTGTATTGGGAACGGCGTAAAGACAGGGTTAAATTGTCTTGATCTCTGGCTACTCCTATGTTATAGGACACGGACTGCTTTCATGGTTTGAGCACGTTGAACGAATCAGTGTAGACCGAAATGCGAATAAAATTTGTAGTGCAAAAGTTTACATTACAAGAGGTCGAGGTTGGCTAAGACTAGCTTTCGAAGACGATGTGAGCAAATTTTTCTATGAGGGAAAGGTCAAAACTACTTGGATGCCGTGAGATGTGCTTGTATGAAGAAAATGATTAATTTTAAAGAAGCGATAGATGTATTGTAAAGATTTTGACATTTGGCGATATCAGGCGAACAGGAATGCTAATTCATGTCAATTAACAATCCTGGTATTCTTTAAAAAATATAAAGTGATTAAATTTATTTTAAAGTAAAATTCAATTTTCATAGAATAAACCGCATAAAATACATTTTCCTAAAACGGGGTTCCATTTCATAGAATCGAAATTGCGATGGTCCGTATAAAGTTAGGCGTTCAATTCCGCTGGGAAAGTTAATGTAAGCGCTAAAATATTCAGAAATCTAAGTGGATTTTTCACATATTCAGCTAAAATATTACCATTTGAAACTAACATTTGGAAAATTAGATGGATAATCAAATAATGAATAATTTAGAGTAATTAAGAGTATATTTGTTAATATGGGATGGTCACAGCTCTTTTATGTTGAGCCTGTGGCGTAATGACGTCCAAGCAAAAGATACTAATGCTACATAAGTTTCAATAAACTGATAAGTACGAGCTTTAAACGTGGGGATCAAACTCCAGTCTCGTAATTCGAATTGACATCTCCCAACCGCTATAAAATCTAGAATTTACTAATTTGATAAGACTGCTTAAGTTCATTTGCTCACGAAGTATTTATGTTGTAAGTATGTTAACTGTAAAAATATTTATAATGTTATCACAGTACTTAAATTGTAATAATGTTTAATTGAAATAAATCATATATTCAGTCACTCAATGTTTGAAAAGCGTGTGGTTCGTTAAGTTTCTCAATTCCGACTGTGTGTTGGCCTTCACCGTCTGCACTTACCGCCTGTTACGACGTCACTGACTCAATACTAGATAGAATTTAAAATAGTATATATAAGTGCCTTCGAGCGTTTGCCATACTCACCATTCGAAAACGGAATTGCCATCGCAGTACTAGAAAGCTTCGACGCTGCTGTTCGTTACAGGTCTGCTTAATTTTGGTGTAGTTACTTAGGTTTGGTTTAGTATATCTCGAGATGATCATTCCGCCATCTGTAGAGAACTATTTTCAAGTTTAAGGTTCTTCCCTTAGTGCCACTTACGGCATTCACGGAAAGAAAGCGGGTTATAAATTTTTACGCCGCTATTATAAAATAGGAAAATAGGCAACCAAGCTTCGGATGGCGCTTAAATACATTTTTAATCTTTTTTTTTTATTAACAAATTTTTTCAGTGAATTTTACGTTACAAGTCTTTTTCTCGAGTCATGTATGTTTACAGATTCGACATTGATGAATTTCGAATTTGTTTTGACATTTTTAAAATATATTCCAAATATTAATTACTTTACAATTTATCGTGGCTTTTGGGAGTTAATTGGGCAGTTATTATAGCAGTATCGAGTGAATTCACCACGACAGTAATAAATCAACATGACTGTCAATTGTTTATCTCGCGCTCTCAGGCGCACCGTTAATGACAATATTAATTGTTAATTACAGATAAGATTTAATTACAGATTAACTCATAATGTTAGTAGAGTTATAGTAACGCTTATTACTGTGATACATATAACAATATTATTTTATTGTTACTAATAGTTACACATAAATACTTTTAATTTTGACACAAGAACGAATAAATATTTGCAAAGATCAAATAATGGTAGAAAATATACTAAGAGAAATATCGTGATGTAGAATTTTCGAATCGTAATTGCGAAGATTTTATTAAAAACAAATGGAACCAATGTCTAAATATTATCAGAATACTTAAGGAGTATTAGGATAAAGCAAGTAAGTATAGCAAGTAGAAAACTCATTTCTCTATGCCGTCCCGGGTCTGGTGCTTTAGCTACTTAATTAACACAAGTGCTTTAGCTACTTAATTTGGGATCAGAAAAATGGGTGAAACGTTTACTTATTTAATTTTCGAGAAAAACTCTTGGTCAACGAAACATAATGTAATAGCATAGAATAGAAAAATAGCCAATTACAAGTTTTTACATATAGCTAAGTTAAAAAATTAGTACAAAAATAAAATAATGTGTAATAAAACGTACGCACGAAAGTAACACACACATAATTATGTAAATCATATGTAACTTTTATAATTAAATAAATCAAATGTAACTTTTTTTAGTTCTTCTGTACTAAATGTAAATAAGTCAATGTCGACATGTTTGACTGCAGCATTGAAAGTATTACACGCCCGTACGACATAGGAGTTTTGACGGTATGAGCTCCTAGTAAATGGTACGTATAGGAGACTTTCTAAGATAAGTTGATGACGTACGCAGTCCAACCTTAGTTCATGTTGACGACATTTATACATAATAAAACAAATATTTAAACGACTTTGCTTTTCTACGGTGGCGACGGCCGGCCTTGTACATTCAAATATTCAACATTAAAATCGAGGGGCAACGCTCTTGTGTGGGACGGTACTTGCGTCGATAAATTAGTGGCCACGCACATCCAGGATATTTCGATAAGGGCTAGGGCGGCGTTAGAGGCTGCTGAATTCGATATGTGGAGTAAATATGAGTCTTCGAAAAATATTCATTTGCGTTACTTAAAATAAATAGCGGCGACGGGCTCACCACCTGTCACGTTGGCCCGAAAATATCTTTGGTGGAAGGTGGGTCGAAAGGACTTAAGTGTCTGGAGTAGACCTCTGTCTACCCTTGTATTGGGAATTGTGAAGATATTTATTTATTATTTATTTGTTACATAAAATCCATCACGTTAAAGTAGTAATCCTTAACTGCCCTAACCATATTTTCTGTTTTACCTAGGCTTAGATGGCAGAGAATGCAGTATAGGATTAAGCTCGCCTTTTGTACAATTTTTTGGTGCAATAAAGATAATAATAGAGCTTTTAATAAAGAGAAATAAATAGAAATATTAATTTCGTTATTCAAGAAACTATTGTAGCAAAAGGACTCGCCGCTGTGATACAATTTGCAGCTCGAAGGCTTTTAATACAAGCGAACAGAGTTGATTGACTACTGTAGTCACAGATTTCTCGACGTCACCGGATATTGCAAGCAGCGTTCGAGTCCATATCCGCCAAGCTAAGTGGATGGAAAATATTTTATAAATATAAAAAAGAAAACATATTTATTTCAGGGTGACAAATTGATGGCTAAGATATCGATTAATGCACATGCCTTCAAGTGGGAGATAAGCAATTTTTGGCTTACTTCGGCAGTACATATACTGAAATTGGAACAATACAGAGAGGATTAGTATAGCCCCGGTGCAAGGATGAGACGCAAAATCGTGAAGCATTTTTAACTATTTTCTTACTTTTATATTATTTTGAGGTCCCTATTTGATAATGACCTATGGGGACATTTATAGCTCTGTCTATCAGAAATTTCATTCGCTTATGGTTCGGAGTATGTCATGAAGTCATATGTCCTTTTCCTATTTTCAGACCTTCGCATTAGCTAGTCTAATTCAATGAAGCTGAAATGCGACAAGGCCCATAGTGGAGAACGTGGATGAGTAGGATTTATACGGTATTGCGCTTGGATCTCCCTAGAATACGATTCCCTCATTTTTAGCCAGTAAATCGTATGGAAATAAAATTATAAAAAATTAAACCTAATGAAAACAAGGGCTTGGTATACACACTATTATATCTTTGCCTTCACGAAAAAAAAAAAACTTTGGAAAATTTTTTGAAACACATTTACTACTACTAACTCTGATACTTCTTTATATTTGTACAATAGAATAAGCCGTGTGATATTGGCAAAAGAATGTTACCAATCCCTAACTGTGTAAGAGTAAAGGGAAAAGCTTTGAAAATGGCAACGGCTACTCACAGACGATTTATTAGAGATAATTTTTTTTACACAATTTAAACAATTAATTAGAGAGGCAATGTGGAGCTTTAAGTAAGATGCGAGGTATCTGATACTGCGATCGCTAATCCGTTCGAGGTTCGTTACGAAGATAATCAAAAGATTTAAATATGAAATTCAATACCAGCATATTTAAGAGCTCAGAAGCCCAATAAGTTACTATTTTTGTTTTATATATTCACAAAGTTGTTTTTTTTTGCATGATATGAGTTCGAACTGTTTTAATAGTTCTTTCCCAGCCTATTGCATTTTTAAGGTTTTATGCCTTAATCGCCTCTCATAACTGAGATAGTATGTTTAAAGATAATAATTGACCATAGCCACATGATCATCTTTAAATTATAAACAAATGTTATCATGCTTTTTTTATCCTGGGTTGACTGGCAAAGAATACAACGAGGCATTAAGTCCACCCCGTGTAAAGCATATTTTACAAAAAAAAATTAAAAAAATCACAGCAAAATTCGGACGTCCTCCATGGACGATTGGCGTAAACATCAGTTTCCAAAGTGTCGCCATCTCGAGGTCCCGGGTTCGATTCCCGGACGGGTCAATCTAGAAAAACCACTTTTTCTCCATTTTTTCGGGTCTGACTGGTTGTGGTGCCTTTGTTGTTTCTATATTCCATACCTCATTGCATTGCGATCGGAGCAATATATGTAATATTGTACCTATCTATATGTCTATTTATTTACTATAAATTAATTAACAATTACAAAGAAAAGTTAACTCGTCAGTTTATGTTCGTTAGGATATTTATTATTTACGCATGACGGCCTTCCTTCTACAAGAAATCGAACAAGAAATAAAATAACAAGAAAAGTTATAATTGCGTTGAAAGTATATTCACTCATCAAATAACGAAGCAAAATCATCAAAGTGTTATATTTTGTTTTATATATTCACAAAGTTGTTTTTTTTTTGCATGATATGAGTTCGAACTGTTGTTTTAATAGTTCTTTCCCAGCCTATTGCATTTTTAAGGTTTTATGCCTTAATCGCCTCCTCATAACTGAGATAGTATGTTTAAAGATAATAATTGACCATAGCCACATGATCATCTTTAAATTATAAACAAATGTTATCATGCTTTTTATCCTGGGTTGACTGGCAAAGAATACAACGAGGCATTAAGTCCACCCTGTGTAAAGCATATTTTACAAAAAAATTAAAAAATCACAGCAAATTCGGACGTCCTCCATGGACGATTGGCGTAAACATCAGTTTCCAAAGTGTCTCGAGGTCCCGGGTTCGATTCCCGGACGGGTCAATCTAGAAAACCACTTTTTCTCCATTTTTTCGGGTCTGACTGGTTGTGGTGCCTTTGTTGTTTCTATTTTCCATACCTCATTGCATTGCGATCGGAGCAATATATGTAATATTGTACCTATCTATATGTCTATTTATTTACTATAAATTAATTAACATTTACAAAGAAAAGTTAACTCGTCAGTTTATGTTCGTTAGGATATTTATTATTTAAGCATGACGGCCTTCCTTCTACAAGAAATCGAACAAGAAATAAAATAACAAGAAAAGTTATAATTGCGTTGAAAGTATATTCACTCATCAAATAACGAAGCAAAATCATCAAAGTGTTATATTTTGTTTTATATATTCACAAAGTTGTTTTTTTTTTGCATGATATGAGTTCGAACTGTTGTTTTAATAGTTCTTTCCCAGCCTATTGCATTTTTAAGGTTTTATGCCTTAATCGCCTCTCATAACTGAGATAGTATGTTTGAAGATAATTAATTAGTCCTTGTTTCTCGCTGTCGTTCGTAAAAAATAGCTTCAGTGACAAACACTAATTGAATTGGTATATTCAAATTGTTACCCTGCTACGATACGTATGTATATATTCTACATTAATTTGAAAAAAAAAATATTTTCAAGCTATTTCCAATACTGAGAAAAGATAGAGGTCCAGACAATAAAATCCTTTCGATTATCCTTTCAAGAAAGATATTTGTTTTGAAGGCACGCCACAGGTGGTGAGCCTATCGCCGTCTTTATGTTCAAGCCAACGATATAATCGTACATAAGTTTATGAAAAAACCCATTTTATTCAACACATAGGCATTCTCACCCAGTCAACCAATGGTATGTTAAAATGTGTGTTAGGTACAATAAAGTCAAAGAAATCACACCAATGTATAATCCATAGACATGAATTTTTCATTAATCATATTTTATTACAATAGCAAATCAAATTAAAAGTTTTATTCACCGACACAAAAAATATAAATTTTAGTGTTCTCTTAAAGTTCCCAAACAATTTTCCAGACTAGGGAAAGAAGAGGTCTGATCTGACATTGAAGTCTATTCGGCCCACTTTCCAACGAAGCTTATTTGGGACAACGTGACAGGTGGTAAGCCTATCGCCGTTTTTATGACCTTAGAAGCTACTTCCTGTCGCCGGTCTGCTTTATTTTGGTTTTGGTATTTTTAAGGCTTTTCTCTTAGTCGCGTCTTATAAAACACTCAGAAAGAAAGGGGTTAGGGCTTACACCAATACCACACGGCACAGAACCTACATACCTCGGAGGTCATTACGGTCATCGTGAGATTTATTTAAGTACATTGACATAGCAGGTTTGAAAAATGATCTTATCTCTAAAATTGATAAGGTCGTGCTTTGATGATTTGGTCACGTTGAGCGAATGAGTGAAAACCGAATGGTGAATAATATAAATATAAAGCGCGAAGGTAAAAATTAAAAGATATCGAGGTAGGCCGGGACTAACGTAGGGACACCACGTGAGCAAACTGCTCCAAGAGGGGAGGGTAAGGAGTACTCGGATACCTAGACATGTATATATGTAGAAAATTATGAATATAAAAAAGCGAAAGAGATATGTAAAGATCATGACAATCGGCAATTTGTTCTCTCTGGCTACCCTGTCAGGGATTTTCCGTGAAGATATCTACATCCACATTGTTATCGCAACTTGGTTTAATAAACTGAGAAATTTTGTCCAATTAAAAATGAAAACCAACATTTCAGAGTTCAAAACTAAATTTTCTTGTCGGGAGTTCTTTCCATTAGTTTGAGTGGCTTAGCCCAGTTTTTCCGTAAGTCACACTCAAAATGAACGAACATACTCGTACATGTCACGTCCGGGTTAGTTTATTATTCTCAAAGTTTGGCTAACATCTAATGACGTTATGTTTTTGTAATGTGTATGGCACCGGCGTAAGAATCTGTAACAATTTATTTTAGGAAAAGCTTTGAATATGATGATATTATTGGGTGATCGGAATTCGAGTCCAGAGACCCCAGTTCGATCGTCAAGGATCATACCAATGGGTTTTTCAAAACTTATGCACGATTTCATCGTTTGTAAAGTTCGTCATAAAGACGGCGACCGGCTCACCACCTGTCACGTTGTCCAAAAAAAAGTAATCGGAATTCAATTGTCTAGATCTCTATCTACCTGTTGGGTTTGGCGTGAATATTTCTTTTTAAAATGGCAATTTTTGACGATACATGTTCTGTAATAGCTTGGCAAAGGTCTTTCGCGGTATGGCCGGACATTTGCGTGAAATAAAGGATTGAGATTCGTACATAAGTATTTGAAAAAACCCATTGGTACGAGCCTGCCATCTGGGGATCAAACTCGGGTCTCTTGACTCGAAATTCCAACCACCCAGCCACTCGACTATCGTGACATAATAATCATAGATTTTGAATTCATGTTTATATGTTGATTTTCCATGGGCTTTTTATATAAAACTTTTCGTGGACACTGAGACGGCACAGTCCCACCACCGGTCACATTGTCCCAAATAGTCTTAGTAACCACTGTCTTCACCTCATATTTAATTATTATTTGATCATCAATCGATTTTACAATTCGCCGTAGCAATATAAACGACAGCTTTTTTTACATCAAAAGCCAAAGCGAGTTTTGTAAAAAATAGAAAACAAACGAATTACAATACAACTTTACGAATGAGGTTTTATTCATTCCGTCCTTACTGGCCAATAAATAAAAATGAAATTGATTAAAGCACTCCAAAGTTATTTTATATCACAGTTAAACCGATTATTCCTGAACTCAATTCACTTATTCGATGCGTACGTATACAAAAAACGCACAAAGGTTAATGTTTTAACGTAACTCGGGCTGTATTATTCCATGAACGCTAATAAATGTAAGTTTATGAATCTCGTAAAAATTTGACGTTCTGCATACCTTTTATGTAACGTAAAGTTTTCTTTTGTGAGCATACCTGTTTTCACTTGGTGTCGAAAAGAAAAACAGTAGTCCTGATGTACTCTGTACATTTTGTTTTAAGGTGGTATCGACAGAAGAATATCTCACTACCTTTTCTTTCCATATTCCATAGCCTAGAAAATAGCCAACAGAATGCGGGTTTTCCTGCATTCTGTTACCTATTTTCTAGGCTATCTCGAAAAAAACAAGACCAAAATGATCAAAATCAATTAAAACAAATATCATCCGTAGACACTCTGCCTTTTTAGTTGAATTCCGATCTTAACTCGGCTATAATGTTATTAATTTAATTGAACATGTCACTAGCATATAAAGCAAAAGCCCTCTTAGTTTTAGTAGACCCATCAAATATTATGACAAAACTTCCTTGCGAAAAGACCTTTGTCCTACAGTGGGCTTGAACAGGCCGGTCTACTAGTGCTCGGGAGGTTCAGTTTTATTTCATGTACTTTAGTGACTTAGCTGCCATGTGCTGCTTATTAAAGAATTACCCTAACCCTACCTATGGATGTCGAAGATGGCCAAATAATCTCAACAACTAGATGTCTGCAAAAATTTCTAATTTTGTTTCATCCCGTGAGTGCTGAAAAACTGGAAAAATCATTATGTGCTGATTTAAATAATTTAAAACTACATTATTATATTACTTACTTACTATTTTTTTTAAAATACATTAAAAATGCGGTTGCCAACCTGCCATAGTTACAACGTATTTAGGCCATGTCTCTAGGTAACTCTCCCGTAAGGATGATGAAGAAGTCTCGGGTTTAATACTTCGGTAGATAAGACATCAACAATAACATAAAATACAGTATTGACCCCTACATGTACAAGACAACGGATAAAAAACACATACTATTTCTAGGATTTTTATATTATTTTATATTATATTATTTCTCATATTATTATATGTTTTCTCTATTATTATATTAATTCTCATTTTGCAACATGCAAATAGAAAAATAATATAAATTAGAAATGTATATATAAAAATATAACACCGAGGTATCCCAGCTCCAATCTCTCTCAAAGAATCATTAATTAAATTAACAAATTGGACATTTTTATTTTTCTTACCACGCCCTAAGGCATCAAGCAGAATGCATATGTGTTAATTATAAGAAGTAAATCATCTAGCATCATATTACTATTCAGTACATATAAAACTGAATCTATTATATAAAGAGTCGTATTCCTCAGAATACTTTAGTTTCAAATAATGGCATCCACTGGATCTATTACAGTGTTAAATGTCTTAGCTAATGAAACTGCATATTCTGACTCTGAAATACTACGTCGACATTGTCCCCATTTGTTATTGTCTGTGAGTTATCTCCTCATTAAAATAAACATGTTTAAAACTAAATAGAATAAAATGAAAGGAACAACTTCTCTTACATATTGCCAACTTCCGTAGACATGTGCCACTGGTTTTAATAGTGTCGATAGCTCTGAGGTCCCGGGATCGGTGGTCGGATGGCTGTATCGTCAAACAAACCACTTTACTGCAATGTCTGTGATCTGGATGCTTGTTGTACCTTCGTGGTTTCTAATTCATAACACAAGTTAGTAAGTTTTAGCTATTTACTTTAGAATCATGTATGTAAATAACTGTAAGACAAAGGGTATGCCTCGCTAAGCAAACAGATTGGCGATCGAGGTACCAGATACATTGCATCTCAGACAGAGCTGCCCGTTACCATTCTGCTGATGGTCTGCTCTGGTTGGTCTGGATGGTCTGATTTCCGATGCCAAACGAGACGCGCTCGAAGGCTAGACCACCTGCAGCCATCCCCTCCAATTATGTAGGAGTGGTACTGACGTTCTGCGCAAAAATCGGTTGCGTCAGTCACCTGCGAGCACACGAACGTAGCTTATAATAGCCCAAGTCGCTGTTACCGAAATAGGTCGGGGTGATATATGTTATATATCCTGTCATCCACAATGCTAGCTTCAAGTAAAAAGCTTTCAAAATGTTAAATACATTTTGAAAGCTTTTCCCTTAGCTTTTCTTTCTTTCTCAAAATAACCACGGTAAGAAAGGGGTGGTATATTCTCAAGCCGTAACTGTACTACAGAGGATAATGGCAAATTATTTAGGGCAGCTGCCTAAATTATAGTTATAGTTGTTATTTTAGATTAAAGAAACAGACAGTATTGCTACGGAATAGAGTTGACTAAGAAACTAAAGTTTACAGACTGAATTACACTAATTGAATGTCACTGAGTTTGTAATACAGCGTTGTATCCTAAACTAAAATTAGATTTAACTTCTGTTCGTCTTGAATTTATTACTACCCATTTAACTTAAAGTTAATATTTGTATTATAATATATCAGCCATTTTTATGCTTTTCTTAAAATCTTGTAAGAAAAGACGAGACAAGGTAAATGGAAAAAAACTCCAAAAGCTAATTTACTACAGACAGATGGCAATAACTACCTATCTTGAAATAATGATAAAAATTTAGCTGGCTTATAGTCAGCAACATCTGAGGTACGAGGTGTCTGGTACTACAAACATTAAGGTGCTTGCTTATCATGGCCTTCATGGCAAACACAGACCAGAATTCCTTACGGGAGAATTTTGAGTTCTGCAGTGAACTTTCACAGGCTGTTACATAAGTGTACATACCAGATTTTTCCTCGCGTTTTTGAATAGAATAGAATAGAATAACTTTATTTGCGCATAAACAACAGCATTTTACAAAAAAAAAAAACAGTTCAACTTACTTAAACACTACATTACACAGGTTATTTCATAAATAAAAAATAAAAATTTTAATTTTGACAAGCCGTACATTTTATACTGCAGCATATACACAAAAAGGCCCTCACTCAGCATTAGCTGCAAATACAGCACTGATTTTCAGTAAGTCCTTGGAGTGTACTTCGGACACTAATTTCAGCATGAAGTACACGATTATACATTAAAAAAAATATAACACAACCAATAAATATTCACACTTCTTTAAAAAGCATTCTTGGAATAAATATCAATTTAAAAAAAAATCTTATATAAGTACATAGGTTTTTTCTACTTGCTATAATCATTATTACTACACTACGCAGTTTAATCACATGAAATAAAATATCAGATCTATCCTCTATTGGCAAATACTTCCTTCGAAACTAATACAGCGTCTATAAAAATATATTTTGTAACAAATAATAATAAAAAAAATAAAAGAACACAAAAGAATGGATGATAAATTAGTAAACAGTATGAGCAAATTAATTGTCGCCAAAAATTTTTATTACGTCACCCTCATTTCTAATAAGACAAGCTGCAGAGCCGGTTTCTCTCCTGGCGAATATACGTCCGTTATGAGTCCATACGAATTGCCAACCTTTTGTTTTCCTTGATCTCGCGCTTTATGATAAAGCTTATGGTTTGCATGCGTAAGGCGTTCATTTATAAAACCGCCTAGGAGACGAAATCAAACCTATTCCAGACGTATCGACGTCTCGACGTTTACGCGCTGCACGCAGCAGGTGATCCCGAGAAGCGTGACGGGAAAGTTTTACGACGATAAGACCCGTCCGCAGCTCACTGTTAGCATGCCCTACGCTTACACCCAGTCTTCGTCGCCTTCTCAGTCGATCGGCGCATATAATATCGCGTTCCTCTAGGTGAACATCTAGCTTTTTCGCTATGGATGTGACTAAATTAAATGGATTTTCGTCTCTCTCCTCTGGGATTCCCGATATAACTATATCATTGCAGTAGGACTTTTGCTCACTATCATTTATTTTGGTTTGTAGTTGTACAATTGCGGTATCTATACTACTGATTGAATATGCGGATTGTACTTTAGAGGTGTTTTGTTCCAACGTTTCTACCCTTCCTTCCATGCTGCGCAACCTCTTACTAAATTCTTCAAAAGTAGAATTCATCTTTGTTACTTCTTATACGTAAAAGTTTAATTTCTTGAACCAAGGTCTGAGCAGTATTAGTAGCAAGGGTGCTATCAATTTTTGTATCATGGAAATCTGAGTTAGATGAGCTGCCGGATTTTGGGGTGGCATTTTTTACAATGGATAATGGCTTTGGCATTTTTTACAATGGATAATGGCTTTGGCTGTGACAAAGCCACTTGGCAGGGATTCGTGCTTTTGGACTTAAGAGGGCACATTATCGATGATACAGTGACATACATTTACTACACTTTGCACCGTCTACTAGTGATAAAAACTTCGCACAACTGTTGCACTTGATTGCCATGACTAAACGGTTATCGATAGTTCGCACTGCATATACACTTACAATAATTTCATATGTATAATTTTTTGCAGATTTCAGTAAACACAGTCTATAAATTTAACGATAACAGTTAACTTAAGTCCGACAACTACTATTGCGTAATGCAACGCAGCTAATTTGTGTGAACACAATTTCTTGTTTAAAACAGTTTACACTAAGTATTGATTGTTAATAACACTGTATGCACTAGTCCCAACTATATTGACAGTAAACAAATACTTTAAAATACGTAAATAACACTTTTTTATATTAAACATAAATTGTAAACAAAAATACGTTTGCTGCAGCTAATGTCCGAACTACCTAATAAAGAATGGTAATCCATAGATTACAGTGTATTTTTACATCAACAAGTTCTAAGACGTGGTGGTGCACTAATGTAAGTATTTTATTTTTACTTTGCTTTTAAATCAGGGTTTCTTCATCAAAAATAACGCGTCATCGCAGATATAATCAATTTCACAACATTGATTGTACAGTAACCTACAAACGATATTCGCGCAGAATGCCAAAAATCTTTTAAATAAATTAAAATTTACTAATTCCACAATTTATATAACTCACGTAACGATAAAGTTCAACCGAGAGACCAAAATTGTGAATATTCAGTATATACTATACAGAGTGAATAAGTGAATAATATAATTTTCTTTTTAACTTCTTAGTAATAATTGTTTATCACGACTCTACTTTCAATTTAAATTTATACCGCTATGGTATAAAATTTAGACGTAATTTTAATCGGCTTAGAGAAATAAATTTGTTAGTATATTAATGCTTTCGTAAATTTTTTCATATACAAACTTAACTTGAGCAAAATTTACGCTTGAATATTTCAAATGTAGGTAGAAAAAGTGTTACTTTTCGGTTACACAACTGCGCGCTTTGCGAATGAGCTCTCAAATTGCGAAAATGCAAAACTTTTATATGCACCCTGAAATGCCTACTGCGGAAGTTTTTTTAAACGTTAAAAAACGTTACATTTTTCAACCTTCGGTAGGTACTGAATTAATGGCCTTTAAAAGTCCATTGTAGGACACAGGTCATTAGTCTGCTCAATTTTGGTCTGATATTTTTCGGGATAAATAAGCTGTCAGCTGACCTTTCAAAGTGGGATTTGATTCCCGGACGAGTACAATGTAGAAACTGGGTATTTGTAGTGCCTTCGTTGTTTCCGAATCCACAACACAAGTGATGTAGCTACTTACTTTGGGATCAGAGAAATGTATGTCATGTTTTATCCATCTTTAGACGTCTCCTACGATACCCATGGAGAAGAGGAAGGTGAAGAATTTTTGTAATTTAATGTTACTCGAACCAGAGTTCGATCCTCTTAACTTGAATTACGATCACTTAACCACTGGGCTATGTGATGTATGAGTTTGAAGAAAAATAAGTAAAGAACTAAATAGCACGGAATAAATTACTTTGCCTTAAGTTTTATTTTAAATTTATTATCGTTTTAAAATTTTAAAAGATGTTTCACTTTGCGAGGGCAATTAGTCAGAAGCGTAAAAAAGTTCTAGTTTAATTTCAAGTGCTTTGCGCTATACGTTTCGGTCGGTTTAAAATATAATAGTAGCAAAAGTAAACTTTATAACTATTTACTTATTTTTTATATTGTTATGTGTATTATAAACTTATTTTAAATGTTTGATTTTGGAATTTAAAACCAGTTATGTGATTAAAATTAAGAGAAAATTAAAACCAGATTGTCGTAAATGTTTCATATACGATAATCTACTGTTGGAAATAAGCCTCTCCCATAGGCAGGATTTGCCATAATCGCCACGCTTGGCAAGCGGATTGGCGATCGCAGTTCCTGACCACTGGTTCCTCAGATGCTGCTACCCATCTTCTGATTCTTTTGATCTGATTTTTTTGATCTGATATTTTTAGAGGTGGTTTTCCCGCCATTTTTAGGTTTCCATAACGATATTTAAGGCTGTTTCCCTTAGTCGCCTCTTACGACATCCACGGGAAGAAAGGGCAGTAGAAAGTATTCTTACGCCATTACCACATGGTTAGTCGTATATGTAATACACAATAATGTATTAGTCACGATAGCCGAGTGGTTAGGTGCTCGGAATTTCGAGTCAAGAGACCCGAGTTCGTTCCCCAGGTGGTAGGATTTCCTACTAATGGATTTTTCAAAAACTTATTTACGAATTATATCATTAGCTTGGACAAAAAGACGGCGACGGGCTCACCACCTGTCTGGAAGGGACTTAATTATCTACACTAGACCTCTGTCTACCCCTGTATTGGAAATTCCGTGAAGATATTTATTTATTTATATTAAAAAAATTTTATATATTTATATATTACACAACCTTAACCGTTTCAGAGTGCGAGTACACTGGCTTCTCAAGAGTTATTTTGCTCCATCATAGACCTCATCTATGCCTTTACACTCGACGGAGGTCAAAAGAGTAACTATTTTTTCAAATAAAAAAAAAATATTTAAATTGATATTTTAACCTTTACATTGGGGGTCATTGTAGAAGCGTGCTCGTCGCGACCCCTGCCAGCCCTTTTCAGGGCTGCAATTCTACAACTGCGCACCCATGCCAACGAGGGTTAGGGCGTCCCCCAAAGCGACGCACACCAGTTCGTCCCCGTTGGTGTGAAATGCAGCGCGCAAAGCGGCGATGGGGACCGCCACCGTCACGCACAGCCCGACACGACGGAAGGTGGAGGACGGAGTGCAGAGTTGGCACGTGGAATGTTAGAGGAGGCATGAGAGATAAGACGAATGAGTTGATTGAAATAATGAAAGAAAGACAATTAGATGTCGTGTGTTTGTCGGAGACCAAGCGGAAGGGCAGTGGTACTGAAGAGCTCCCTGGCGGGGGGTTAGCTCTATGGTCCGGAGTCCCGGAGAGCGAGAGCGCCTGCCAGGGAGTGGGGGGGCTGCTGTCGTCTCGGTTGGTCGATGTTACGACTGAATATAAGGTTGTGAACTCGAGACTTCTCTGGGTTCGCTTTAAATTGGGTCTGACGAAGTTATTCCTTTTGGCTGTTTATGCGCCGGTGGCTTCGTCGTCCAGAGCTGAGCTGGAGGAGTTTTGGGAGAATGTAAGAGAAGTTCTAGACTTGGTTAGAGGAAACGAAAGAATTGTTGTATGTGGTGATTTGAATGGATGGTTGGTACCGCTCGGCCAGGGTACGAGTCGGTGCTTGGAATGTTGGCGATAAAAGGGTTAACGATGCTGGCAAGCTTATACTGTCTGTATGCAAGGAGAAAAGGGTCTTCTTGTGACAAACACTATGTTTAGTCACAAGAAAATCCATATGTATACTAGAAAAGAGAGAATGAGAGAAGTATGATCGATTTATTCCTGGTGGATGACCGACTGCGAAAACAGGTGATGGATACGCGGGTGTTCCGAGGTGCTGACCTGGGAACGGATCACTACCTAGTGATTACTAGATTTAGGGTCTGTTCGCGGGTTGGCGCCACCGGACGGCGATACCAGAACCACAGTCGGTCGGTAGCATCCGAAGCTGGAAGCTTCAGGAAGCGGACACTAGGAATAAATATCAAGCAAGAGTAGCCGAAAAGCTGGACAGCATTGGTGTTGGGAAAGAATGTGTGGAAGAAATATGGCAGAGCCTTAGAGATGGAATGGTTAGTGCAGCGGAAGACGTGTCTGGAACTGTGAAAAGAGGTAGTAGTAAAAAAGGGTGATGCATGGTGGAATGACGAAGTGAAAGAAGCTGTAAATATGAAGAAGAAAGCATGGTTAGACTACTTGGCCTCTAGTAATGATAAGGATATGAGAGAGAAGAGGAAAGAAAGATATAAGCTCCAGAAAGTTCACACGAAAGCATTGATTGAGGAAGTGCGTGAAAGGAGTAGAATGGAAGCGGACGAAAGGTTGTCGCACAACTTCAAGGAGAACTCCAAACTCTTCTGGAAAGAGGTTGAAGGACCCGGAGTGGTGCGACAGCCTTAAGAATGAATAAAGTGCTTTCGGGAACCAATGACGTCCTCTCAGAAAAATCGGACGTCATGCAGCGATGGAGCGAATTTTATAGAGAGATGTATGCGTGTGATGATCTTAGTGAGGATCCGGGGTGACGCCGTGACTGGTACGCCAGACTCGGACCTCGATGACACTGAGGTCATCAGTATGAAAGAGATTGAATGTGCGATTAGAAGTTTGAAATGTGGTAAGGCTGCGGGACTAGACAGAGTTACTGCTGAAATGGTCAAGTATGGTGGGCCACGCGTCTGGGACAGATTTCATCTGCTGTGCAATTTGTGCTGGCGAACGGGGGCTGTTCCGGATGATTGGCGATCCGCGGTCATTGTGCCTTTATATAAAGGTAAAGGTTCACATTATGACTGCGGGTGCTATCGGGCGATCAGCTTGACCAGTTTAGCAAGTAAAGTTTACTCGAAGGTTTTGACACGTAGGATGCAAGATAAATCGGAAAGATTTCTATGGGAGGCACAATGCGGATTTAGACCTGGAAGAGGATGCACGGATCAAATGTTTTCTCTCCGCATGATCACGGAGAAGCTTCTGGCTGCTAACCAGAAGATTTTCTGTGCTTTTGTGGATCTTGAGAAAGCATTTGATAAGGTTGTAAGGAAGAAAATGTGGGAACTGTTGCCGGGGTATGGTGTGGATGGTCGATTGCTAAGGGCTGTGCAGTCACTTTACTGTGACTGTAAAGCCTGTGTGCGGGTAGGGCATGACCTGTCACCCACGTCATACTGTATCTCGACAGCTGTTTACAGAAGCTGAAAGATAGCTGTTTGGGTGTGAAATTGGGTGACATTAAAGTAAATTGTCTGCTTTATGCTGATGATGCAGTGCTTATAGCACCATCAGAGGCAGAACTGCAGGCATTAGTCACGTGTATGAAAGAAGAATGTGAAATTAATGGTCTCCGTTTGAATGCTAATAAAACTAAGGTTCTGGTATTTGAAAGGGACGAAGAAAGAACGAAGTGCGAAATTTGGGTAAATCAGGAATGTCTAGAACAGGTGAATGAAATTGTATACTTGGGGAGTGCGTTTAGCCGGGATGGAAGATGTGATTTAGATGTGGACAGGCGTGTCGCTGCCGGGAACAAAGTCAATGGTGCCCTGACTGCGTTAATCAAAAGGCAAGGCGTTGTGAAAAGTGCACGCCTTGCAATACATAACGCAGTGTTGGTACCGACTTTGTTATATGGCAGCGAAACCTGGGTATGCCAGAAGAAGCATAAAAGCAGGTTGAATGCAGTGGAGATGCGATCTCTTCGTAAAATGTGCGGCCTTACCATGGCCGACCGAAAGCGAAACGAAGAGATTCGCAATATGGCAGGTTTGAAAGATGACCTTGTCTCAAAATGGATAAGGGCGTGCTTCGATGGTTTGGGCACGTTGAGCGAATGAGTGAAGACCGAATGGTGAAGAAAATATATAGCGCGAAAGTTAATATTAAAAGGTGTCGAGGTAGACCGAGATTAACTTTCGAAGACCATGTGAGCAAATTGCTCGAAGAGAGGAGGGTCAAGAGTACTCGGATACCTAGACGTGCATGTATGAAGAAGATGATGAATCTGAAAGAAGCGAAAGAAGTATGTAGGGATCGTGACACTTGGCGATCTGTTCTCTCTGGCTACCCCGTCAGGGATTGTGCGTGAAGATAAATAAATAAATAAATATAAACCTTTTACATTAAGTCACGATAGCCGAGTGGTTGGGTGGTCGGAATTTCGAGTCAATAGACCCGAGTTCGATCCCCAGTTGGTAGGCTACTTATGTACGAATATCGTTGGCTTGGACATAAAGACGGCGACCGGCTCAGCACCTGTCACGTTGTCCCGAAAATATCTTCGATGAAAGGTGGCTTCGGTTCGGTCGAAGGGACTTAATTGTCTAGACTCGACCTCTGTCTACCCCTGTATTGGGAATTGCGTGAAGTTATTTTTTTTTCTTTTACATTTTAAACTTTTTTTGTTTCACAGAGCTGATGTCACCATAAAGACCGATATGTCAATCACACTTCCATTGATCGTAATGCACCATTTGTTTACTATTTTACGTGATGGAGCCAATCATAAGCAAAGCTAACCACGCTAAAATGCACTGATTCGGATGGAGTTTCTCGGGTCATAGAAAACCGTACTGAAGCAAATGCATTTGAATTTCTTCATTTTGTCCGATGAGAGAGGTAATCGGATACTAATTCGTATTTCCTTTTCTCAATTTCTTTTTTAGGTGTTGCGTCTGTAATCACTTACCTAGTTATTCTTTTGTTAGTCTTGCTTCATTTTCCTAAGAAAATAACCTTAATTGTAATAAAATTATATTCGAACACACATAAATTCGAAACTCATGAAACATGAACGAGGACAATAAATATTGGTAAGTCAATTGTAAGCAGACGAAATCTTTAAGATATTTCCACACCAGTTCGCTCCTCTTCACGTTTGCTTGTTTTCAACTCAAGTTTACACAAGCGAAATCAGATTAAATCAAGAACAACGAAAACAACTTCGACTGTGCCCGGGAATACTAGGTACGTTCTTCTTATATTGTCGTATAAAATGATAAATGCCTAACGTTGTGTTCGTTTATAGCAAACATTATTTAAAAATAAATGTTTTACATAAGTTTAGTATCGCTTCGTGCTGACGTTAGCATATACTACCCCGTGGTATCATGGATATCGTCCCAAGATCACCCACTGAGCAAATAACGGGATATCCATCCCAGATTAAGTATATCTGTGATGAGGTAGATTCTAAAATGCGAGGTGTTTGGTACTAACTATCCATTTAGCGAGCATTGCTATTATAGCTAACTCTTCTTACGCGAGAGAGCTACAAGGACATAGCCCTATCTCGTAAGGAGACAGTTACAATCCGTTAAATAAGCAAGCTTTTTATTAGTAAATAAGTAAGTGTCAGTCAGCTAGTTATATATTGTTATGTATTAATTATTATGTTTATAGACAATAAATTTTATATGCTGATAAATAGACTCTCTGTAAAGCAGTCCACAATGTAGTGGGATGCATGCAACGAGGATTCGGGTCAACACTATGTATCATATACTATGCAAAACTACAGGTTTAGATAATTTACCCAAACATCCGGCTAACTTGATTGTAATCACCTATAAAATAATTTCACATACCTAAACATAATACTATCAAGAACGAAAATATTAATCAAATGTTACTCTATCTTAAAAACATGACTGAAAGCATCTTTTACTTAAATATCCCAGTAATTTTTTCACAAGAAATGCGGTTTCATTAAAACTAGAAAAATCCGTTTAAAATAAAATCCTACGTACGGTGGGAGTACAGAACTAAAACAATCCAAGGGATGCTCCATAAAATTTTTAAAAACCTACGTCGAGACACTTTTTTCTGCTAGTCAGCACTGCGCATGGAGTTTCGAAATGCTTAAATCTGCGCTTTAAAACCCTGAGTGTACATTCTATTAAGGCGAATATTCAATTGTCTACAGTTACACCATGTTTAGTTTAAATCATAGTCTTACTGTGTGATATTGGCGTAAGAATAACACCACCCCCTCTCTTCCCATGGATGTTACAAAAGGCGACTGAGTGCAAAGCCTTGTAAATTGGCTCCTGATAGATAGCTCAAGGAAGTAGCAGACCATAATTATGAAGAACGGAGACGGGCAGCAATTTCCACGGTGCTAATGTGTAATACTGCTATCGCCAATCGCCTTGACAAGCGTAGCGATTATTGAAATCCTCCTAAATAGAGAGGCCTGTGTCCTGCAATGAAATTTTACAGGCCGTTAATAAAGTAAATGTCCAACATAATAGTTTCACAACTGCTTATATCGTTTAATATAAGCGGAGATCTTACTTTACTGCACTATTCGTATAGTGTACCCAATGAAAATGAATCACAGAGGTTACGAACAATATCCTTAAAAAAACAAAGACATGCTACATCATTAACTTATTGCAATACATGTAGATCGTTATTTTACTTTGTTTTTATAAATTTATAGTTTATTTAATGACAAAAAACCCAGCATGGCTCACATGCTTCTAAAATTTATAAAAATACATTCGCTCATAAGAGTTTTTGGAATCGAGAATCTTATTCCCCATTTGGTTGCCGACCATTTGTCTTACTAATATATACTATTATTATAAATAAATGCTAGAATAAATATCTATATCTATCATCCAACATTGCATTTGCCTGTACGAGGTTGCCACTTGGGAATTAAAAAAAAAAAAAATTGGTTAATATGTTTTAATTCTGTAACATATTTAAAATATTCATCAAATTTAACATTATAAAATAACTTCTCCTTAATAAGCGAGAGCGTAAACCGTGCATAATTAATATCTTCTACCGGACACACACTGCATATTCATGAGAGGAACGCCTCAGTATAAAACTAGATTATTAGACTGCTTCACAAAAAGAAAGTATTTTCATCGTGTTCATTTCATCTGTATGTGCTTACACATTACACTAAACCAAAATATCCTACAACGAAAATATTCAAGCCAAGAAATAATAAAAATAAATATCTTCACGCAATTCCCAATACACGGGTAGACAGAGGTCTAGTCTAGACAATTAAGTCCCTTCGACCCACCTTCCACCGAAGATATTTTCGGGACAATGTACCAGGTGGTGAGCCCGTCGCCGTCGTAATGTCCAAGTCAACAGGTCAGGATCGAACTCGGGTCTCTCGACTTGAAATTCCAACCACTCGAAAATCGTGGTTCAAGCCAAGAAATATTAAAATTTAAATAATGTTATTAAATATGTGTCTTTAATTTTTTTTTCTCTGTCGCATTTCCTAATACTGATGTTGTCAAAGGTCTAGACAATTAAGACTTTTCGACTCACATTTCACCGGAAACTTATTTTACACCTAGTGACTGATGATGAACCTGTCGCCTTCATATACTAGTTTTCCACACTTCGAACAGATACGCCAGAACGGGGTAGCCAGTGACAACAGATCGCCAAGTGTCATCATCCTAAGAAAAGGTCATCTTTCAAACCTGCCTTTTGCGAATCTTTTCGTTTCGTTTTCGGTCGGCCAAGGTGATGCCGCACATTTTACGAAGAGATCGCATCTCCCCTGATTTTTTATACATAATTCATTGATATAAATAATATACTACGGTAGAATTATATTTACATCCATGTATTATACTATAGAGGTTATTCTTTTAAAAATCTCTCAAGATCTGTTTTATTCTTTAAATCTTCGAAATGCAACAAACAGAGAGACAGAGAAATAATATTGTTATAGATATTTGACACTATAATAATGTCTATTATAAGAGGCATAAGTCGGGCATAATTTTTTAAAGTATTTATTATGCGCGAATTTAATTAAGTATTATATATAAAAATTAGAAATTCAAAGTTCTCTCCGGAACCAAGTTTGAGACCCAAAAATTAAGTATTTAATTAAGTAAATAATACATCCAGGTGCTCAAAATATAGTACATTTGATGACTGACCAATAGTTGATGATGATGACAATTCAGAGGTAGACTTTTATTATTAAAATGCGTGAGGCCTTTTCCCAGCTGTGAGAATTTATATATGCTGCCTCTTTACTCTATTTTATTGTATATTTTTTATAATTCGAACGCTTTTACCTCTAGAATACTAATAAACACCTTACACAATAATAACATTTAAAACATTTCCACCATCGATAATAGCCTCCACAATTTTTTACTACTTTAAAAATCTAACAGCATAACAAATAAAAAAGTGTGATAAACATCCAATTAATAGCGTCCCCAACGTGACGATTTAAGTGCGAAAACACTTACAAAAACTGTTATACCATTGTTCATTATTGTAATGTAAATAAGCGAACGCATCGCCCTACGCGATGTTGTAATAAAATTTAAATGAAGTTTACTCCGGTGCTATTGTTTGCTATACCATCACGCCCGTCTCAACACTCACTGCATTTGCGCTAACAATCGCACAGTTATGGAACACTGCTTCCAGCATCACTTCACTTCACTTATGACTTTTTAAACTGACAATCCAGCGTAAGCTATACTAAATAGAATATCTTTATTATTTTCTCGCAGAAAATTTTTTCGTTCCTTTTTTAAGTCACGATAGGTTGGGTGGTCGGAATTTCGAGTCAAGAGACCCGAGTTTGATCCCCAGGTGGCAGGTTCGTATCAATGGGTTTTCAAAAACTTGTGTTCGAAGTTTATCGTTGGCTTGGACAAAAAGAAGACAAAAGTCAGGTCGTCCCGAAAATATCTTAGGTGGAAGGTGGGTCGAAGGGACTTAATTGTCTAGACTAGACGTCTGTTTAACCCTGTATTGGGAATTGCGTGAAGATATTTTTTTTTACTTTTTATGTAACAAAATTATAAAAAAAATAAACTTTAAAACAAAACTACAAAAAAATAATCGTTTAATAATTATGAGTCGGCACAATAGCGCAAGAGTTAGAGATAGATAGAGAGAGAGAGAGTAGAGATACCGATATAGTTATTAAATGGTAAACTTAAAAGTATAAAGTAAAATCGTGTTAAGTGTGAAAACGAAGATCGGGAACCGATTTATGTTTTTTTTACATACATAGGCACAACATTACATACATTGGTCTAATCCCAAAGTAAGTAGCTAAAGTAGCTTTGGAATCGAAAACAACCCGGGTGTCGAACCTGGGGCCCGAGAGCTGGCGACACCATGAAAAACGGTTTGTACGCTACTTGTCTGCCGAGGTCTGTCTGTCTAGGATGTCTGTCTGTCTACATTAGAATTTAGAAAAATAACCGCCTTTTTTGAAAAAACTTAAACCGTGTTAATTCTTCACGGATTTTGATATGTTTGAGTATTAACTGCTCCAGCTTTTATAACGGTAAATTAAAGGATCTCGTGAAAATTTCGATATTAAGCGTGGATACAGTCGAGGGTAGACTCCAGTAATAACTAATTGTTGAGCCATTTCACCAAATTGCTGATCAGAAATATATATTAGACTAAAACTTAATCCACATTTATTGATATTGTTATCTAAATATCCGCGAGAAGTTTTTATTGTGTCCGCGCAATCGCACAAATATTTGAGATTTCTTGTATAATTATGTTAATTTTAAATATTCATTACAGTATATAAATCCATACTACATGTTAATATTATAAAGGTGAATAACCGATCCGTCGTTCTGTTTGTTAATAGCTTGAAAAAACACATAATTCTTGTCATGTAAAAAATCTGTTTTTCGCGATGAAAGTCTCTCTATCGAACGAAGCTGCATGCAAGTGCTAATGTACGATCCAACCGTACATTTCTGCTGGCAACAACACTATACGCAACGCGATTAGCTATTAGTTTGTTAATTATACAGTCGTAAAATCAGTTCATGTATTAAACGCAAACGCGACAGATGCGAATTCATTAACATTTAACATTAATACATAACATTTAACATCATTGACTTCGAAATCTTGATTTTTTTTATGGATAAGGGAGGCAAACGAGCAGGTGCTTCACGTGATGGGAAGTGATTACCGCCGCTCATGAACACTCGCAATACCAGAGGCATAGCAGATGCGTTGCCGGCCTTAGAGTGCCCCCCCCCCATAATTGTGGGAGGGGGGTGTGTGGGCCTCCGGTTACCTGCACTCACCAGACGAAACGCAGAAGTTTGTTAGACTTCTACTTCACGCCGGTATGCTGTGAGATCGTGGTACTTCCCCGGTCGAGCCGGCCCATACATGCAACAACAAAAGCTGATGCGTGGCTTTACCACTGTTAAACACTGATAAACAATTTTAACATAAATCGTAAATTATTATTGAACATTCGTCCAGTACCGAACAGCTCGTATTTAACAAAACTAAAAATTACAAATAAATTATGTTACAATCTTAACACAAGACAATGTCTAAACATTTTGACATATATAGCACTTCCAATCTTCCTGTCAAGGGATTATAAAATTTTAAGTTTATAGCTACAGCTGTAAACAAGCTTTTCATCATAAGTATCA
This sequence comes from Sericinus montela, assembly GCA_029286605.1. Taxonomy (NCBI): domain Eukaryota; kingdom Metazoa; phylum Arthropoda; class Insecta; order Lepidoptera; family Papilionidae; genus Sericinus; species Sericinus montela. The sequence goes on along the minus strand of JAGSMR010000096.1, from coordinate 1,025,803 downwards.
GGACTTGTAATGCATCTGCTATAATGATTACTTAAGCTCAGGCACGCTAAATAATACGTGACAAAGGAATTGTGTAGGCGTAGGACGAGTATTCTAAAAAACTGTATTACATACATACACACATACATACATTCATGTAACATCCTGTAAAAGTCCGCTGTAGGCACGAACGACCTTCGAGGACGAGTGGTATACACACGGTTCTCGTGGTGTAACCAGCTCTTTGGTCCCGATTCCCGGTCGGTTTGATGTAGAAACCGCTTTTACTACATTTTTTTACTACATCTTTACCAATTCCTCGGGTATATGTGTTTGTGGTAGCTATGTTGCTTCCGATTTCATATCTTATGTTATGGAATCAAAAAACTTAAGCTACTCACTAAGGCATCAGAGCAACATATGTGATATTGTCCCAGTCTATGTATAAAAAAAACTTAATTTTTATTTGTTTATAAATAAAGAAATATCTTCACGCAATTCCCAATACAGGGGTAGACAGAGGTCTAGTCTAGACAATTAAGTCCCTTTGAATCACATTCCACCGAAGATATTTTCGGGACAACGTGACAGGTGGTGAGCCCGTCGCCATTTTTATGTCCAAGCCAACTATATAATTCGTACATAAGTTTTTGAAGAACCCATTGATACGAGTCTGCCACCTGGTCGATCGAACTCGGGTCTCTCGATTCGAAATTCCGACCACCCAACCACTCGGCTATCGTGACTTCTTTGTTTAATTTTATTTGTTTAATATCGTAATAGCTAACGAAAAATGACGTGGTAATCTCGACAATCTTGTAAGTAATAAAATAAAATTAAATGGATGTTTGTCAGGGTGCACAGTTTTATTTAAATATAGGCCAAGTTAATGTCTTCGCTCGTCAGCTAGGCGTTGTGTTAAATAAGCGGCCCCACGTCAGAAGAGAACGCAACCCCTATTTCTCTCATCTGGTCAGATGCGCCATTACAGCTAACTTCCCCGTCTCCTATATCAGAACTAAAATATAGAATTACAGAGAAAAAATGTTTATAATTTCAACCGACACGGGCCAGCTTCGGACCCGCGACCCATACCCTGGCAATAAAGTACAAACATTTTGTCTATTTAATTTAATAATAAAAAGTTCAGCATAACTTATATGCTTTAAAATCATGTTAAGTGTTAAAAATATTAAATACTCCAGATTTGAGATGCAAAAAAAAAAAAACAGTTTTTATTTGTTATCGGCTTTAAAATTAAAAAGATGTTTCACTTTGCGAGAGCTTTCAGAACGTCGGAAGCTTAAGAACATTCCAGTTTAATTACCAGTGCTTTACCATTACTTTCGAGTCGGTTTGAAATATACTGGCTTTTAAGAAAAATTTAAAATTAGGGCAATGTTCTATTAACTATTTATTGAATACACTATTTATTTCTTTTAACTGTACTTAGAGTATTAAATAAGTAGCTTAAGCTTCGTTAGCTACATTTTAAGAAGAAACTTGGAAATTATATTAACAATATTAACTAATTAAGTAGCATAAAAAAATTTCTTTCCTAACATTACTGGAAATGAAATTTATTCTATCGTTGAAAACTTTTAATTTTATTAAAAATTAAATTTTATGTGCATTTGTAAATTATATGTATGTAATCCATTTTTTAAATTAAATAAACGTTTGTTTAAATACTTAAATAAATGTACTCACGGACGATGTCTCAGAGGCAAGGGACCCCGTTTGATTCATACATGATAAATCCATTGACATTAAAGTAAAATACATGGTAAAGGCCTCTCCAGAAAGGAAGATTTACAATACAAGCACGCTTGACAAGCGGATTGCCGATCGTAGTTCTGAAACCTCACACTTTAGACGCTGCTGCTCGTCTTCGGTCTACTTCCTTTTGGCTTTGCGTTTTTAAGGTGATTATCGCGGCATTTATTGGTAGCTATGTTCATATTTTTACTTTAGTCGCAATCGTATGGCAACTATGGGAAGGAGATGGTTGGTAACTCTTAGGTGGTAAATAAACATGGTGTAGACAACGAATTACACTCATACATTATTACAGCAAAGAAATAAAATTTGTCATCTTATAAATAATTATATCCGGAACGAATGGCCCGATTAAATATATATTTCTTCAATAGGAAGCTACGAAGGTGAACCGATTGGAACTTCTCAATTTTCTACAAAAAAGTTGTCACCACAATTTGGATTCTACTGGTTGTTTGTCTTCTACTTGGTTTATTTGTGCAAATCCCTTAAGCTAGACTGCTTACCGAAATGAAGTGTTCATCGTAGACATTTTTGGGACAACGTGACAGGCGGCGAGCCTATCGACGTCTTCATGTCTACGCCAACTATATATATGAAAATACTCGTAAGTTTGAAAAAAACTCGTTGGTTATTCGAGCCTACCTCGATTCGGATCTCTTGACTCGAATTCCGATCACCCAACGGGCTATCGTATCTTACTTCAGAAATCAAAATTAAAAACTTAATTAGGTTTTGATTCTGCTTGCTTTTATTCTTTGCCCTACAAACTTTAACGTACATAACGGGCGTATTAAAGTGCGATATAACCAAACTACGGGACCGTAGACAATATCGTTTTGTTTTATGTCCAGAGCGATGGAAATCTGCAAAGCAAGCAATTTTTAGATTAAATTCTTCGAATCCGGGTCACAAGCGTGCAGAGTTATAAAAACGATGCCATCGCAGAACCAACCGACCCCAATCCTTTGTTTAATGAAAAGTTAATTATGATTTTTTCATTATTATTTTTTTATATAGAAAAGGGAGGCAAACGAGCAGGTGGCTCACGTGATAGTAATACCAGAAGCAATGCGGGCCTTAGAGTGCCCCCTCCCCCCTCCCAATTTGGGGGAAAGTGGGTGTGTGGGAAACGCAGAAGTTTGTTAAACTTCTACTTCACGCCGGTATTCTGTGAGGTCGTGGTACTTCCCCGGTCGAGCTGGCCCATTCATGCAACTACAAAAGCTGATGCGTGGCTCTACCACTGTTAAAAAGTTGTATTATAAAGAAAAATGCACACGCGCATAATTTAGAGAAGCAGCCTGTAGATTCCCATAGTTGGGCAAAGTCTGGCACTTAAAAAAATACTAAGGCACACTCTAGTGTGTAAGACTAATTCACCACCTATCACTTAACTAAACTTACTGCAGAACATAGGTCTCTCCCAAAGATGTTCACAAAGAACAATTTCCCCTCTCCCCAGTTTTTAGGTCGTCACTTCATCTTGTGCTGTTACATAGTAAGCGTTGGTTGAAAAGATTAATTATCTAGATCGAGAACGAAAAAGGACTGTCTAGATTTCTGACTTTTTAAAGTGCCAATATATGTAAGTAAATCACTATGTGCTATTGTGTACGTGTGTTTAAGGAACAAGTATCCAGTACAGCGATCGCCAATCCGCTTTCAAAGTAGCGATTGTGGCGAATGCACCTTATGAGAGGTTTATCAGCAATTCACTATAATTTAATATATTAAGTCACGATAGCTGAGTGGTTGGGTGGTCGGAATTTTGAGTCGAGAGTCCCGAGTTCGATCCCCAGGTGGCAGGCTCGTACCAATGGGTTTTTCAAAAACTTAAGTACAAATTATATCGTAGGCTTGGATATAAAGATGGCAAAGGCTCACCACCTGACACGTTGTCTCGAAAACATCTTCGTTGGAAGGTGGGTCGAAGGGAATTAATTGTCTAGACTAGACCTCTGTCTATCCCAGTATTGGGAATTGCGTGAAGATATTTAATTTATATTTTTACTATAACTGGGCGTTATGTAAGTAGGTATAGATAGACAATTTTAATGTATTCATGCAGCACATAAAATCACTCGTTCATGTTATTATGATCGAAATACTGCAACGCGGCAAATCGTTTTCTGACGCTTTACCCATCTAGAAAATATCAGATCAACATTTTTGCTCATCATATTTTATGAGACATTTCAATTTCCTATGGAACCAAATTACTGAATTTGATTTCCCGGAAAATTCTTTTACTTACGTATGTGGGTAAAAACGCCATATTAAACTGCCTGTAAAAATCCATTGCAGAATCACCACGCTAGGCAAGACCATGCACCATATACACTGAAGCTCGTCACCGATCAGCTGAGTTTTGGTCTGGTATGTTCTGAGATGGTTTTCACGCCACCAGTCGGTAGCCATTACAGTTCAAGGCCTCCGTTGTCTTTTCCGTTGTTTGTTCTTTTGTGAAAGTAATATTTATTAATAATAACCTATTTCTCATAACAATATTTTTTTCTAGGACGTCTGCCAAACCGCACGAGAACAGCGAGTAGCGCGTTGGACGTTCCCCAGCTCTAATATCTCCTTAATATCTTAATTTGAAAGTTTTGGTCGCTTGAGAAAAGTGTAAAAAGTTAAAAACGCTATAATTGTAATAACCATGGTATTGGCGATCGTAGTACCACCTTAGACGCAGTTGCTGTTCACCGGTTTGCTGAATTATGTACTGTTATTTTTGGATACTTGTTGTGGCGCCATGTGTCCGTAGCCACTGCATGTTAAGTCTTCACTTAAGTGTCCTCTTACTCTTACGTGAGTGTCCCATGGTGGTGCATATTTATGTAACTACATGGCATATGTATGCAAAAACAAACACGTTGTGTGGAGAAGAAAAAGGTACTTTGAATCACGAAGTCTCAACTTCACTTATAAAATCTGATTTAAAAATTAAAGTAGAGATTTAAATTTATATTTTAAAAACATACTCCAAATTAAAAATCTAAACTACTAATTGCGAAATCTGAGTATTAAAAAAAACTCAACTTTTTTATTACTTTTCATCTGAAAGCTTCATGCAATAGAGATGTTTAGTGCATGAAAAACAAAAAGTTTTCCTTTTGCAATCAGAGATCTGGTTCAGTCGCTCGTGAAGTCAAAAAGAATGACCAATTGATTAATTTTACCTACATTCTAAATTTTAATTTAAACTTAAATTATTAAAGAATAGTTTTAAATTTGTCTGTTATAATATATTCAATTGATAATTTTAAAATTCCTCGACGATGACATAACGCTTCTTATCACAGATCCTCATAAACTATAGAATGAATTAATATGATTGAATGCCGCTTGATTGAATGATTGAAAAACCGAGTCAATAATCATTAATAAAAAAATTGGTTCATTATTTTGAGAGCAACGATGACATATACATACAGATAAATACTTTTTTCTCCACTATATTTAGTTTCCGTGGGTTGTCTGGAAGAGATAAGGTATAGCAATAAGGCCGCCCTTCGTTATCCATTTGTAATTTACTTACGAATATGTCCTTGTGTAACTTGGTGTCAATAAAGAGTATTGTATTATATTGTATTGTATAAACATATTTAACGTATAATACTGGTTTAAAACTTAATAATAATAGCCATTAGTTAAGGTGTACCCATAATAAATCAGAACTGAAGCTATCTCATATTTTGCATCAAATTTATTAACTACACTAAAATACCACTGGCGAAAATTATGTAACGCTCCCTCAATGTAGTTTTAGTGCTACTGCTACGTAATTTAGAGTCAACATAATATGAGTATATTTTGTATTGAAATATTAAATAACAGTGTCATTCTGTACGTTGGTCGTGTGTTTACAAAATATAATTACAAACGCTCATACAATGATCGAAGGGGAAAATAGTGAAATATCTTCATTGAAAAAAAAAATTCTTCCTTGAAAGGTGGATCAATGTCAGGATCACTGTCTACCCCTATAATGGCAATAGCGTGGAGATATTTTATTTTAGACTCCTTAATTAACAATAACTCTTATCAGGTTGTCCCAAGTAAGCACTAGGGAAAAGTGGTTTCTCGATAAATACTCACCGTGTTCAAATTTTTAACAAAAATTTTTTAAAACGTGCGGTTTATGATTTTAATACAGAATAAACTATTGTAAAATTTAATGGGATAAATAATTATATAAAAAAAAAATAAATATCTTCACGCAATTCCCAATACAGGGGTAGACAGAGGTCAAGTCTAGACAATTAAGTCCCTTTGACCCACCTTCCACCGAAGATATTTTCGGGACAACGTGACAGGTGGTGAGCCTGTCGCCGCCCTTATGTCCAAGCCAACGACGAAATTCGTACATAATTTTTTGAAAAACTCATTGGTACTGCCACCTGGAGATCGAACTCGGGTCTCTCGACTCGAAATTCCGACCACCCAACAACTCGGCTATCGTGACTTAATAAAGGATAGGGATAAATAATTAATTTTTTAATTGAAATTTTCTGACAAGAAGTTTTTATTTCTTATTAAAATAAATAAATATCTTGTCGCAATTCCCAATACAGGGGTAGACAGAGGTCTAGTCTAGACAATTAAGTCGCTTCGACCCAGCTTCCACCGAAGATATTTTCGGGACAACGCGACAGGTGGTAAGGACGTCGCCATCTTTATGTCCAAGCCAACGATGTAATACGTACATAAGTTTTTGAAAAACCCATTGGTACGAGCCTGCCACCTGGGGAACGAACTCGGGTCTCTTGACTCGGCTATCGTGACTTTTTTTAAAGGCAGTTTATAAGGTGGAAGACGACCACGAGGAGAAAATTGTCCATTCAATTGTTTTATATATTTATAAAGACATGAACGCCAGCGCGCACGCACGAGCACACCCACGTACACAAAAGTCATTCACACATTTGATAATATAATGTTGTTTATATCTAACTGTGGTTATTGCTATTATTTGGTTACGGCGTAACATTATACCAACGCTTTCTTCCCGTGGTAGTCGTAATAGGCGACTAAGAGACAATTCTGGAAAGTGCAATTGGCTACCGATAAATGGCAGAATAACTATCGCAAAAAGTAATAGACAAAAATTCAGCATACTGGTGACGGGCAGACGCGTCTCAGGTGCGATGTGTCTGGGTTCGCCACCCAGCCTTATGGTCAACGATTGTGGCAAATCTTTTTTACGTGAGGTTTATGCTTTGCTGTTCACATAACTTTAAAAATAAGTTAAAAAAAGGAATGTTTATGAAATTAAACATTCAAGTATAACTTTCCATATTCTCGAATACGTGTAACAACACGCTGCAGAGTAGACTAAGGACTCTCCAGGGATACATTTATTCAGTATCAAAGCTTACACGCACAATAAATTTCAAAAACAATTTGCAGTTTACGAGTATAACATTCAAAATGTAGCTCAGACCACGGTAAAGTAGGGAAACACTTGAAATTTAGGGTTTGTGCCATAGACATTTTTATAGGATACTACTGATTTTACTATTTAAAATATTGTAAATAAAAAATCTTCATACCAAAAAATTTATATTTCGTATCCATGTGTTCACGAATCTCGAAAAATGTTAAGTAGTTTGCCTGTTAATCACTCCAATTAACTGCAATGTTTATATACTAATTTATAAGACTAATATCGGGCTCAAACCTGCGACATCATGTTTCACAGTCCGCATGTTAAACAATTATGCTATTGACGCTCAAATATATTAATGAAGTATATATATAGATTCGTATATTTTTTTTGAATTATAGTCACGATAGCCGAGTGGTTGGGTGGTCGGAATTTTGAGTCAAGAGACCCAAGTTCGATCGCCAGGTGACAGGCTCGTGCCAATGAGTTTTTCAAAAAACTTATGTACGAATTATATCGTTGGCTTGCGCTCACCACCTGTCACGTTGTCCCGAAAATACGTTCGGTGGAAGGTGGGTCGAAAGGACTTAATTGTCTAGGCTAGACCTCTGTCTGCCCTGTCTATTGAGAATTGCGTGAAGATATGATTTTTTACTTTTATAACTGTACTTCGCAAAGTAATGAAATAAATAATAATCGCAGGCCACTTCGAAGACTTCGATTATACTATGAGCTCAGCACAGGTAACATTAACTCAAACAATGTCACTTTAAATTTTTTTTTATTTTTTTATCTTCAAGCATTTCCCAATACATCAAGTCCAAGCAAACAATATAAATCGTACATAAGTTTAAAAAAACTCATTGGTCTACTTCCAGGCGATCAAATTCTCTAGACTCGAATTCAGATTACTTAGCCACTCGACTTTTATCTTTTATTTTGTAATATACAAAACGAATTTCACAAAGTTAATCATTATTAACCGTAAAGCTATTGTGGAGAATGTGAAATATATTCATATTATAATGAAATGAAAACGGCATATGTTGCGGAAAATTATAAAGTTATACAGTGTGCTGAATTTTTTTACGGGATTCATAAACCGACTTTACGAGTGTTCCTGAAATGATATTGCACGGTTCACGGTAAAAAGTTAACCTTTGAACGCAATTTTTTTTGTTGTATTCATTCGGAATAAGTGAATGAAATTTATATTTTAAATACGATCAGTTATGTAATCGTATTTAAAATATTTTGTTGGACGTAGACCTCTCTCGAGAAAGTGTTTGCCATAATTGCTACGCTTGGCAAACAGATTGGCAAACCCAGCACCAGACATCTAGACGCTCTTAGACGCTGCTGCCCTTCGCCGGTCAACTTATTGTGTGCTGGTGTTTTTTCACGATGGTTATCCTGCCATCTGTCGGTAGCTATTGATTGTCTTAGTTGCCTCTTAGTACAGTCACTTACATCAATAAATAAATTTCAAAAATACTTTCACTGTCTGTTTGTTCCAACTCTCTTTTTTGTTTTTTTATTTATCTCTGAAACAGCTAAGCTGATTTTAACGGGACTTCCACTTACAGATAAGAATTAAATTAAGGAGCAAATAAATAAAATTATGGAGTAAATTAATTCTTTTATTTCATAAAAATAATTCGGTTTCCACGTTAAATATTAAAACGCGAGTAAAGCCGGGGTAGCTTGCGTATAATATATAAGTGAGATAAAAAAGGTCATAGGATCGACCCGTGTCAGTTGATTTTTCAAATCGCTCAGTTAAAAACGGAACAAAAAACTAAAATTAATATCTAACTGTGAAATATGATATATTTGATTTATGCACTCATTTCACTCATACTTTTGATAATGGTTAGGCCGATATGATGATGATATACATTACATAAACAAATATTTACGTAAGTAAATATTGTGTATATGTACCGGATGATATGCTGCAGGAAAAAGGGTAGCTACCAGTCAGGTCGGGTGATCGTGACCTGGGAAGAACGTCTCTGAAGCTGTGCGCGCTATCGGTAATCGTATATTTGCATATCATCGAGCGAGCTTCGATAGCAGACAGAGATGTAGGACGTCGATGTGCTTCCTGTATCCGCCACTTGCTAGCTTCTTTTGTGGAGACATAGATGTCGCCACGTATGTAATGTGTATGAAGTTTAAATATCCGTGACTACAAATATTCATATTTACCACACAAATATTGCCCCTGTTGGGATAAAACCTACTCAGGTATCTGGTATTCAACCTAGTTTAAGACCAAAACCCAGATTTATATAAGAAATTAAAACCTAAATTTAAATTATCTATTTACATGCAATCCTAGTGTTTGCATTAGCATGTATTAGAGCTTCTTTAACCTACTTTAAAACGCCAAGCAGCAAAGCTGGGGCACTGTTGAAACTATGCAACAAAAAGGTATTCTCGGAGCTAATGAAGTTAGAACCGGCTGCAATCAGTGCTCGCAATTAGAGCAGACATTAGACTCGAGCGTGGAAGAATACGTGATAAGTACAATAATAATTTAGACTAAAAATAAAGAAATAAATTTCTTGACGCCATTCCCAACTGTCGAACAATACAAACCGTATAATTTTCTTAAAACCCATCAGTACGAGCCTTCCTACGGGGATTGAATTGGAGTTTCCGTATTCGCATTTAGAATGGCCTTTGGCTATTGTAGATTTTTATGAATAAAATATCTTATGTAAATAGAGAACTTAATTTATTTTTAACCGTGTGGAGTTGGAATACGAATTTATCAACCCTTTTTCTCGTCGTGCGTGTCATATCAAACAAAAAGGCGATAAACCTAAAAATTTAGATGATTGGACATAAAGATCAATATATTATTTACAACAATTGTGATTCGCAAAGTAAAGAAATAAATAAACAACCATCTTGAAAAACACCGGAGCCAAATTAAATAGAAGAGTCAAGGGCAGTATTTAAGGCGCTTCATCTAAAGTGAAGAGTAAAGTGTTTATAATGTATACTGCGATGGTAAATAACCTTTATCAGTCATGGTAAATAAGGTGATGTTCGCTATGGAAGTTTTTTTAAACCGTCAGCGGTATTTCCGGACCGACGACCTTCAAGAAAAGAGCCTACCATTCTCAAAGGCAACGCATCTGCTGGTCCTTTAGTATTGTAGGTGTTGGCGTTGATCAGTTACCATCACGTGAGCCACCTGCTCGTTTGCTCCATACATATATAAAAGAATGGAAGTTATCAAGTTAAGTCGCATTTTAAAGGAAAGTGAGAAGCTACGAGTATTCGCTTGTACAATGTATTCTCGTCCACAAGCTCCATTTACTTTAATGAACTCTTTGGAAATAAAATAGATCTGTTTCCAACAGTCATAAAGTCAAAAACAAAACAGTCCCGCCTCGTAACTTACGCCAATTGGGCCTGTAATTAGTGGGTCAACCGTCTCGGCGGTGGGTCCTGTATTTATGTACCTCACCCGACGGGGTTAAATTTATTGTTTTTGTTAGTTGGTGTGTCCAATTGTGGGTATTTTACTTTGTACTTTGGATGTTTGTTTAGTCACAAAACAGGAAGTAAGCCTTTTGTAAGTATAAATCTTGAACTGTTTTCTCTCCACCTGTTAATAAAAACACAGACAGACAGACAGACTGTTAATAAAAAAATTACTATTGCATACAATAGCCTAAAGCAAACTTTACTTTTCTAGTATGAAACAAACATTTATAAAGAAAGCATAATTTTAGTCTAGAATTTTCGGATATCTCAGTTCTTATGCCGCAAAAGATAGTGAGAACACTTAATTATTAAACATTAGAAAAAAATTATTTCGCTATTCTTAATACTGGGGTAGATAGAGGTCCAGACAATTAAATCATTTCGACCATCACGTAACAACTACTTTACAAGGTATTCACCGATACATAGTTTCTCATTTCGTTATTGATTTAGCCTTTTAAAATATAATAAACAGAGCTCCAATCGTGATTTTAGGATCGGCAGTGACCTGACAATATGATGCGTATGTATTACATGTAGTTTAAAATGTGCATTTTAAGCACATATATCGTACTAAGCTTTTTATTTAAGAACAAGATAAAATTATTCAAGAATTAAAAACAAATTATATTCATCTCGCCCGTATCAACCTCTCATTTTTGTAAGAAAAGCTATATACCAATGTATTATTAATATCATTGGCTTGGCCATAAGGAAAACGACTGTTTCACCACCTATCACGTTATCCCAAAAAATATCTTGGGTATAGAATGGGTCGTAAGAACTTAATTATTTAGACCTATATCTATTGGGAATGGCGTGAAGTTTTTTCTTTTCAATAAATTTAAACGATCAATACAAGAGCAAAAGAAAATTTATTACATCGCTTAAGAAACGGAATCGTTGCTTTTAACGAATGGAAAATATTGAATGAATCCATTTCTCAAGCTTTTCAATTATCGATATTAATTCTATTTCTTCTAGAAACGTTTAATTTAAAGTAAACGGAGTTTAAAAGCATTTAACACTCCGGAACTATTTATATATTTTTTTTTAAAAGTCATTTTAAATAAATTTGAAGTAAATTATTCAATTGTTTTATATCCAAATAGATCAACAGTGGTAGAGCCACGCATCAGCTTTTGTTGTTGGAAAAGGGAGGCAAACGAGCAGGTGCTTCACGTGATGGGAAGTGATTACCGCCGCTCATGAACACTCGCAATACCAGAGGCATATCAGATGCGTTGCAGGCCTTTGAGTGCCCCCAGAATTGTGGGAGGGGGGTGTGTGGGCCTCCGGTTACCTGCACTCACCAGACGAAACGCAGAAGTTTTTTAGACTTCTACTTCACGCCGGTATTCTGTGAGGTCGTGGTACTTCCCCGGTCGAGCCGGTCCATTCATGCAACAACAAAAGCTGGTGTGTGGCTCTACCACAGTTAAAATGTATCTTTACTTTGCTTTTCGTTCTTCACTCATTCGTTCAGCATGCTTAAAGCATCGAATAATATTATCCATTTTAGTCACAAGATCATCTTTTAAGTTTGCTCTCTCTTCCTTTTGTTTATCTCATAAATCTTTTCCTTTTGCATTCGGTCAGCCAAGGTAACGCATATTGTACGAAGAGATCGTTATTTCATATAAAGCACAGCATGTACTTTTCACTTCACCCCGCCTTTTCATCAACGCAGGCAGAACACCATTGACCCACGTCTAACAACATTTTAATTTGACCTTTTATTATTATTATAATTATTAATGCAGCACAAAAGAATAGCTTTTCTACTGTTCTTCATTTTTGCAACACTGCTCCAGTAATGTCTGTTAGATTTGTCATTTCGCACAAATACAATTTGTTCAATACACTAGTCGTGTTAGCCTTTAGTCTGGAGACCTCGGTTTGTGACGGCTTTGAATTTACTGTTATAAGAATAGAAGTTTATTATTATTTGGTTTTGTACTTTTATAGACCTATTTGTTATAGTTTGTTTATATGGTCGTAACTCAGAATATGGAAGATAATGTAGTTAATTTTCTAAGTAAGCAATCTCTGTAAATCTTAAAATATTGATTCAAAGATTTACATATTTATTTTATCTTCGCGCATTTTTCAATACTGTGGTAAGCAGAAATCAACACAACTTAGATATATCGACTCTTATTTATTTTGTTTATTGTTTTAATCTATGAATATTAATATTATAATAACAATAATAAGTTTACGAGCATATAAATAATGCTGAAATTTAGTTACGAAAATAATGCCCGTGTCAGTTGAAATTATAAACATTTTTTCTCTTTAATTTAATAATGTTCACTGTTATAACAAATAAATAATGCAATGCTAAGATTCGTTAAATGTCACTACAGTTGTGGGCGATGACTGAATATTAAGTAATATGTGCGAAAAATAACTTTATTATAATCCTATACAACAATAAGCAAATATAAAAGACAAGTAAATTGAAATTATGCACATTTCACTTTCTAAACTAAAAATGACAAACAAAATATTACGATTAGGTACAAATGAGCATACTAAAAAGGGATAAGAGGATAAGGTATTAACAATTCAAGATTAAAAAAGGGATAGGTATGTGTTCAAAGCAAATCAAAATTGGGACTGAGATACAATATAAAATTAAAATATCTTCACGCTACTCCCAATACTGGGGTAGACAGAGGTCCTGTCAATGAAGTCCTTTCGATCCACCTTTCACCGAAGATATTTTGGGACAAAGTGACAGGTTGTGAGCCTGTCGTGATCTTTTATGTCCAAGCCGACGATGTACATCGTAGATAAGTTTTGAAAACCCATTGGTACAAGGCTGCACATGGAGATCGACTCAAGCGCCTTAATCCGAATTCAGAGAATCCAATTACTCGGCCATCGTGACTTATTGTAGTGTAAACTATATTATATTCTTTTACTTTAATTAGATACTTAATAAGAGGCAATTATAAAACTGTTTTCTAATAGTTTAAATTTGGTGATTCTTTTTGCTGTGCGAGCTACTGAACGAGGTCTCTGATTGCAAAAGGAAAACTTTTTTGTTTTTCATGCACCAAACATCTCTATTGCATGAAGCTATCAGATGAAAAAGTATAAAAAAATGAGATGTTTTCAATACTCAGATTTCGCAATTGGTAGTTTTGATTTTTATTCAAGAATATGTTTTTAAAATATAAATTTAAATCCCTATAATGAAATTTAAATTGTTTTATATCCAAATAGATCAACAGTGGTAGAGCCACGCATCAGCTTTTGTTGTTGGAAAAGGGAGGCAAACGAGCAGGTGCTTCACGTGATGGAAGTGATTACCGCCGCTCATGAACACTGCAATACCAGAGGCATAGCAGATGCGTTGCAGGCCTTTGAGTGCCCCCAGAATTGTGGGAGGGGTGGGCCTCCGGTTACCTGCACTCACCAGACGAAACGCAGAAGTTTGTTAGACTTCTACTTCACGCCGGTATTCTGTGAGGTCGTGGTACTTCCCGGTCGAGCCGGTCCATTCATGCAACAACAAAGCTGATGTGTGGCTCTACCACAGTTAAAATGTATCTTTACTTTGCTTTTCGTTCTTCACTCATTCGTTCAGCATGCTTAAAGCATCGAATAATATTATCCATTTTAGTCACAAGATCATCTTTAAGTTTGCTCTCTTCCTTTTGTTTATCTCATAAATCTTTTCCTTTCGCATTCGGTCAGCCAAGGTAACGCATATTGTACGAAGAGATCGTAATTTCATATAAAGCACAGCATGTACTTTTCACCCCGCCTTTTCATCAACGCAGGCAGAACACCATTGACCCACGTCTAACAACATTTATCATCTCTGTAAATCTTAAAATATTGATTCAAAGATTTACATATTTATTTTATCTTCGCGCATTTTTCAATACTGTGGTAAGCAGAAATCAACACAACTTAGATATATCGACTCTTATTTATTTTGTTTATTGTTTTAATCTATGAATATTAATATTATAATAACAATAATAAGTTTACGAGCATATAAATAATGCTGAAATTTTGTTACGAAAATAATGCCCGTGTCAGTTGAAATTATAAACATTTTTTCTCTTTAATTTAATAATGTTCACTGTTATAACAAATAAATAATGCAATGCTAAGATTCGTTAAATGTCACTACAGTTGTGGGCGATGACTGAATATTAAGTAATATGTGCGAAAATAACTTTATTATAATCCTATACAACAATAAGCAAATATAAAAGACAAGTAAATTGAAATTATGCATATTTCACTTTCTAAACTAAAAATGACAAACAAAATATTACGATTAGGTACAAATGAGCATACTAAAAAGGGATAAGAGGATAAGGTATTAACAATTCAAGATTAAAAAAGGGATAGGTATGTATTCAAAGCAAATCAAAATTGGGACTGAGATATAAATATAAAATTAAAATATCTTCACGCTACTCCCAATACTGGGGTAGACAGAGGTCCTGTCAATGAAGTCCTTTCGATCCACCTTTCACCGAAGATATTTTTGGGACAAAGTGACAGGTTGTGAGCCTGTCGTGATCTTTTATGTCCAAGCCGACGATGTACATCGTAGATAAGTTTTAAAAAACTCCATTGGTACAAGGCTGCACATGGAGATCGACTCAAGCGCCTTAATCCGAATTCAGAGAATCCAATTACTCGGCCATCGTGACTTATTGTAGTGTAAACTATATTATATTCTTTTACTTTAATTAGATAGTTAATAAGAGGCAATTATAAAACTGTTTTCTAAGAGTTTAAATTTGGTCATTCTTTTTGCTGTGCGAGCTACTGAACGAGGTCTCTGATTGCAAAAGGAAAACTTTTTTGTTTTTCATGCACCAAACATCTCTATTGCATGAAGCTATCAGATGAAAAAGTATAAAATGGGTCGTAAGAACTTAATTATTTAGACCTATATCTATTGGGAATGGCGTGAAGTTTTTTCTTTTCAATAAATTTAAACGATCAATACAAGAGCAAAAGAAAATTTATTACATCGCTTAAGAAACGGAATCGTTGCTTTTAACGAATGGAAAATATTGAATGAATCCATTTCTCGAGCTTTTCAATTATCGATATTAATTCTATTTCTTCTAGAAACGTTTAATTTAAAGTAAACGGAGTTTAAAAGCATTTAACACTCCGGAACTATTTATATATTTTTTTTAAAAGTCATTTTAAATAAATTTGAAGTAATTTATTCAATTGTTTTATATCCAAATAGATCAACAGTGGTAGAGCCACGCATCAGCTTTTGTTGTTGGAAAAGGGAGGCAAACGAGCAGGTGCTTCACGTGATGGGAAGTGATTACCGCCGCTCATGAACACTCGCAATACCAGAGGCATAGCAGATGCGTTGCAGGCCTTTGAGTGCCCCCCCCCCCCAGAATTGTGGGAGGGGGGTGTGTGGGCCTCCGGTTACCTGCACTCACCAGACGAAACGCAGAAGTTTGTTAGACTTCTACTTCACGCCGGTATTCTGTGAGGTCGTGGTACTTCCCCGGTCGAGCCGGTCCATTCATGCAACAACAAAAGCTGATGTGTGGCTCTACCACAGTTAAAATGTATCTTTACTTTGCTTTTCGTTCTTCACTCATTCGTTCAGCATGCTTAAAGCATCGAATAATATTATCCATTTTAGTCACAAGATCATCTTTTAAGTTTGCTCTTCCTTTTGTTTATCTCATAAATCTTTTCCTTTCGCATTCGGTCAGCCAAGGTAACGCATATTGTACGAAGAGATCGTAATTTCATATAAAGCACAGCATGTACTTTTCACCCCGCCTTTTCATCAACGCAGGCAGAACACCATTGACCCACGTCTAACAACATTTATCATCTCTGTAAATCTTAAAATATTGATTCAAAGATTTACATATTTATTTTATCTTCGCGCATTTTTCAATACTATGGTAAGCAGAAATCAACACAACTTAGATATATCGACTCTTATTTATTTTGTTTATTGTTTTAATCTATGAATATTAATATTATAATAACAATAATAAGTTTACGAGCATATAAATAATGCTGAAATTTTGTTACGAAAATAATGCCCGTGTCAGTTGAAATTATAAACATTTTTTCTCTTTAATTTAATAATGTTCACTGTTATAACAAATAAATAATGCAATGCTAAGATTCGTTAAATGTCACTACAGTTGTGGGCGATGACTGAATATTAAGTAATATGTGCGAAAATAACTTTATTATAATCCTATACAACAATAAGCAAATATAAAAGACAAGTAAATTGAAATTATGCATATTTCACTTTCTAAACTAAAATGACAAACAAAATATTACGATTAGGTGCAAATGAGCATACTAAAAGGGATAAGAGGATAAGGTATTAACAATTCAAGATTAAAAAGGGATAAGAGGATAAGGTATTAACAATTCAAGATTAAAAAGGGATAGGTATGTATTCAAAGCAAATCAAAATTGGGACTGAGATATAAAATTAAAATATCTTCACGCTACTCCCAATACTGGGGTAGACAGAGGTCTAGTCTAGACAATTAAGTCTCTTTGCCCCAACTTCCACCGAAGATACTTTCGACAGGTGGTGAGCCTGTCGTGATCTTTTATGTCCAAGCCGACGATGTACATCGTAGATAAGTTTTGAAAACCCATTGGTACAAGGCTGCACATGGAGATCGACTCAAGCGCCTTAATCCGAATTCAGAGAATCCAATTACTCGGCCATCGTGACTTATTGTAGTGTAAACTATATTATATTCTTTTACTTTCTAAACTAAAATGACAAACAAAATATTACGATTAGGTGCAAATGAGCATACTAAAAAGGGATAAGAGGATAAGGTATTAACAATTCAAGATTAAAAAAGGGATAGGTATGTGTTCAAAGCAAATCAAAATTGGGACTGAGATACAATATAAAATTAAAATATCTTCACGCTACTCCCAATACTGGGGTAGACAGAGGTCTAGTCTAGACAATTAAGTCTCTTTGCCCCAACTTCCACCGAAGATACTTTCGACAGGTGGTGAGCCTGTCGTGATCTTTTATGTCCAAGCCGACGATGTACATCGTAGATAAGTTTTGAAAACCCATTGGTTCAAGGCTGCACATGGAGATCGACTCAAGCGCCTTAATCCGAATTCCGAGAATCCAATTACTCGGCCATCGTGACTTATTGTAGTGTAAACTATATTATATTCTTTTACTTTCTAAACTAAAATGACAAACAAAATATTACGATTAGGTGCAAATGAGCATACTAAAAGGGATAAGAGGATAAGGTATTAACAATTCAAGATTAAAAAGGGATAGAGGATAAGGTATTAACAATTCAAGATTAAAAAAGGGATAGGTATGTGTTCAAAGCAAATCAAAATTGGGACTGAGATACAATATAAAATTAAAATATCTTCACGCTACTCCCAATACTGGGGTAGACAGAGGTCTAGTCTAGACAATTAAGTCTCTTTGCCCCAACTTCCACCGAAGATATTTTGGGACAAAGTGACAGGTTGTGAGCCTGTCGTGATCTTTTATGTCCAAGCCGACGATGTACATCGTAGATAAGTTTTGAAAAACTCCATTGGTTCAAGGCTGCACATGGAGATCGACTCAAGCGCCTTAATCCGAATTCCGAGAATCCAATTACTCGGCCATCGTGACTTATTGTAGTGTAAACTATATTATATTCTTTTACTTTAATTGATAGATAAGAGGCAATTATAAAACTGTTTTCTAAGAGTTTAAATTTGGTCATTCTTTTTGCTGTGCGAGCTACTGAACGAGGTCTCTGATTGCAAAAGGAAAACTTTTTTGTTTTTCATGCACCAAACATCTCTATTGCATGAAGCTATCAGATGAAAAAGTATAAAAAAATGAGATGTTTTCAATACTCAGATTTCGCAATTGGTAGTTTTGATTTTTATTCAAGAATATGTTTTTAAAATATAAATTTAAATCCCTATAATGAAATTTAAATCGTATAAGTGAAGTAAAAATTTTATAAGTGGGATTGAGACTTCGTGGCTACCTTTTTCTTCTCCGCACAATGTATTTGTTTTTGTATACTCAATCATTCACCTGGGTATCAAACTTTGGTCCATCGTCTCGTGTTCCGAGTGGTTGTCCCAGCTATCGTGACGTTTCGGCTCAGTGGAAGTTTAGGCGCTTATCGTCAGTTGACGGCCATACGATTAATAGAACTCTTATTCTTAAATTTTTTCAATTTCTCTCCTAAATTAGACAACGTAGCAACGTCAGAGGAGCTACATAGCTCCACTAACTAGTAAACACATGTTCGTTTGGGTACTAGAAGTAGCTATAATTGTGCCTATAAGTAACAAACAATCAAGTTAACTTCATTAGAAATATAGAAACTAATAATAAGCATAAATACATATCTTCTCGGAATCCCGTACCGGAATTCCCAATACAAGGGTAGACAGAGGTCTAGTCTAGACAATTAAGTCTCTTTGCCCCAACTTCCACCGAAGATACTTTCGACAGGTGGTGAGCCCGTCGCCGCCTTTTTATCCTAGCTAACGATACAATTCGTACATAAGTTTTTGAAAAACCCATTGGTATGATCTTGCCACCTGGGGATCAAACTTGAGTCTTTTGACTCGAAATTCCGACCACCCAATCATTCTGCTATCGTGACATTTAAAAATATATCTTTTGGGTTGTAATTTTTTTAACAACTGGTTATTATTAAACTGCGTAGGAAGGTATTCTATTTTTATAGCGCACCCCTATCACCCGGGTTTGAAGCGTACTGCTTTAGGGCGCCAGTTATCGGGGACTTTACGCCTTGTAAACTCCGTATCATATACTCAGATAGCTTCTCTTTATACATCAGTGACTACAATTCCACGCTATCTTCTACGTTTAAACGTTATAACGCGTTTAATTAATAAATCTGTGAGATAATTAAATTGTAAAGCCTACACGCTATTCTCAATACTGAGGTAGAAAGAGGTCTAAAAATTAAGTCATTTCGAACCATCTTTTACCGAGTCAGTTTTGGGACAATGTGACAGAAATACGGCCGTTTTTATGCCCAAGCCAACGATAAATTTTACATACGTTTAAAAAAAACATTGATACGAGTCTACCACCTAAAGTTCGATCTCGGGTCTCTTGACACAAATTATACATTTTTTGGGACAACGTGACAGCAGTTGGTGAGCTCATCGCCGTTTTTATGTCCATGCCAAAGAAATAATTCGTATGTAAGAGACGGGCCTTGGAGATTAAACTCAAATCTCTTGACACGAAATCCGATCTCCCAACCTCTCGGCTATCGAGTCTTTTAATAACTTTCGTTACAAAAAAAAATAATTGTAAATTTTTTTAAAAATGTCAAATCGAATTCTATTTGTAAAACCGTCTCGAACCATTGTAACTTGTAACTAATAAAGTGTATTATCTCGTGTATTTTACGACATATCCTTTTTGATTGCACGTAAAATGGATGTTATACGGAATATGTTATCAGAATTTTTATGCGTTATAAATCTACAAACGAAAATACTACAATCTCTTCTTATTCGACTTTTGTTACTATGTATTGTAGAGATATTTTATTTAATGGTATTCCTAAATAAAATATTATTTTTAAGCGATGGGCTCACCACGTGTCCTGTTGTCCCAAATAAGCATTTGTGACAGGGTCGATAAGACATAATTGTTTGGACCTCTGTCTACCCGTTTTAGGAACAATTATTGTAGAAAACTTTTTAGGCCGCAATAAATAAATTGTTGTAAAATATGTCCAAAATAACTCATTATAAATATTGTTCTTTTCTCATCGGAAGTATAAGAATACATAGATCTGTGAAATGTTCGAACTAAAGTCTAAAGTTTGTATTAAATGTGATCGTAGAAAATAAATTATATCGACAAAAAATACAATATAAACATGACATTTAAAAAATATTCAATGTAAAGTATCATATTTGGAAAAATGTTAAAAACTCTAATTTTAGAAGATTTAAAAGTTTTAAAGAGGAGAGTTTCTTTTGAAACTGTCGCTTTTACCATATATATTCCATATATTTTCGCATTACCATACATACGAGTACATAGACAGCCACAACATCACATACATTGCTCTGATCCTAAAGTAAGCAGCTTAAGCACTTGTAATATGAAATCAGAAACAACGAAGGTACCAGAAACACCCAGACATGAATAAATGTAGAAAAAGTGTTTTCTACATTGACCCGGCCGGGAATCGAACCCGGGACCGCAGAGCTGACGACACATTTATAAACGGTGTGTGCGCCACTTGTCCACGAGGTCGTCAACAACCACCACAATCAACTAATATCCAATTATATCAATTACCAAAATAAAAACTTTGAAATTCTGTTTCCAATCACAAAGCTCGTAGCGCTAGTTTAAAAATACTGTAAAGTTAAAAGTAAATGGTCTGCTCATTTTATACTTCGTCTATAAGTCGTACAGAATTACCTCACGAGAACATTCTGCAGAAAAAAATGCAAGTTCTTTCATTTACATTTATACGACCAATATACTATACTTACGCTAAGGGATCCAAAGAAATATCGACTTTTTGTTTGATATTTGTAAATTTTGTAATTTTTTTAAATAATCAGAAGATCCGAATTCGATCTCGATCAGAAAAAATCGTACGAACGTGATGTCGAATGTTATGTTACAGGCGAAAATATGATTCCAACGAATATTTTATTTTATTAGATTTGATTTTTATATTGATATTTAGATATAATTTTTATTAGATATGAGTATTTTATTCAGTTTACATGAACTTTTACACAAAAATTTTTATTGTTTTAAGAAGGAATATTCTTAAAAAAAATTTATATATTTGTTTTTAATTGTAATTGATTACTGATATTTCAGCCGAAACCGATGTTATTCAATTATAAACAAGAATATTAAAAATATTGCTATGTAAAGAAAATAAGTACCATTTTACTGAATGAAACGAAAACGAAACAGTCAAAGTACGAACAGTTTAATATTAAAAAGCGGAGTGTTTGCAAAAAAAAAAAAGAAAAACTGTTTCACTTAATAGGATTTAAACTGTCGCGCTATTTACTAAAGCTTTTCGTTTTGCGTTTTTTCGTGTATTTAGGACTGTATTTATTTTCTTTTAAGAAGAGTGACACTTACAATATAAGAAAGGGAAGATTTTATTCTATCACTTTACAAATGGAGCAGACGCTTTCATCTGACGAAAATATTGATAGAATCTACTTAAATGTTTTTAATAATTCGATCACTTATCTTTTGAATGACGAAATTTAAGAGACCTTTTACCATAACCTGGCTTGAAATCGAGAATTCTTGTGCTGTGATGCTTTTTGTCTTGTAAGTGAGGTAACAATAGAACCACACCCCAATACCCTTCCTTTTCTTTCTCTTTACCAATTCCTTTCTTAAAGACTAGTCATGCACCTGCCTATATACACTTAGAAAACTACTAATGTCGTAAGTGTGTACATGTGTGTGGTGATTACCCATGCCCATTGGTAATCATCATTAAGTGAATCGATTACTTGATTCGACCGTCAATGTTATTATTGTTTTGTAATATCTGATAATCAATCTTTAATCTGCTTTCTACACGATACTTGTAAGATGTACATGAAGATTTTATACATATTTTTATTGTGAAATGTCGATGTCGTCATCATGATCATAACAGTCTGTCTGAAGTCCACTGCTGAACATTGGCCTCCCCTAAAAATTGCCACATGCGTTCCTATGCCATCTGCATCCATCGACCGATTGAACATTATGCAGGTCAATCGTCATAAACAATCTAGCATCCCATTTCATCCTGTGAGCATAGTAAAAGTCGAAAAGGGTCTTCAAAATGTCAGGAGATGGGCAGCAGCATCTTCCTGCGTAATATCATTAATAAAAACTGCGGTTTCCAATTCACTCGCCAGGCGTGGCCGCATTAGCAAAATCAAAATGAGACAAAATCAAATTGGCTAAATCAAAATAAAACATAAGTCACGATAGCCGAGTAGTTGGGTGGTCGGAATTTCGAGTCAATAGACCCGAGTTCGATCCCCAGTTGACAGGCTCGAACCAATGGGTTTTTACAAAACTTATGTACGAATTATAACGTTGGCTTGGACATAAAGATGGCGACGGGCTCTCCACCTGTCACGGTGTCCTGAAAATATCTTCGGTTGAAGTTGGGTTGAAGAGATTTGTCTAGACTAGACCTCTGTCTACCCCTGTATTCGGAATTTCGTGAAGATATTTATTATTTAAAATAAGACATTGTGTACGGAAGTGTCGATTGCCCATAATGTCTCCTAGAAATTCTAAAAGTGTTGAAACTACTTATTATTATTATGATTATAAAAATGTCCGACTTTAAAAAATAAGAATTTACCTAAAATCAAATTTAAAACGAGGTTCCATTGGATAACAAATTCAATTTCCAGAAATATATCAAAATGTAAGCCACCAATCAATGTAGGCGTTCCCATCAAAATATTCATAGACTTCGACGTAAGTTATTTCCTTCAGTTTTCTTTTCAATTTCAACCGTCTGGTATTGCAGATTCTTGCAAAACAAGAACGGAAATAAAACATGCGCTACGAAGATGTTTTTTTGAATTGATATTAAATATTGAACCTTAAGTAACTGTAACAAATACGTACCGTTTGTAAATTTTTAGCATGCACATCTATATGTTTTATAATGTTATACAATAATTTATATGGTATTGTATGTTTTGTATTTTTAATACCAAACGCTACAGTAACATTAACAGGTGTAAATTACGGCCGTGTCGATTGATTTCTAAATGAGAGATTACAACTGATTACTGAACTGATACTAGATATGATTTATTAATGATCTCTTTACATTGGCTTGTCATTAAATGAGATACCTAAATCTTTAGGTAAGGCCTGTTGTTGACGAATTTGTCTGCCAAAACATATGAAAATAAATATACGTATAAATAAATATCTTCACGCAATTCCCAATACAGGGGTAGACAGAGGTCTAGTCTAGACAATTAAGTCCCTTCGACCCACCTTCCATCGAAGATATTTTCGGGACAGCGTGACAGGTGGTGAGCCCGTCGCCGCCTTTTTATGCCCAAGCGAACGAGCCAACGATATTAATTCGTACATAAGTTTTTAGAAAAACCCATTGGTACGGCCACTTGAGGATCGAACTCGGGTCTCTTGACTCGAAATTCCAACCACCCAACCACTCGGCTATCGAGACTTATCAAAACATATGAAAGTTTTCGTTTTTGTCTTTGATTAGAAAAATATAATATGATAAATCATTTATAACATGATACGTTTTGTTTATTCTACACTATTTTTTATTTTTAATCCTAAATGAGTAAAGTAAGCAGCTTAACACACAGCTACTATGGAATCAGAAACAACGAAGGTACCATAAATATACCTGAGAAATTGTAGAAAAAGTTTTTTCTACATTGTCCCGACCGGGACCTTACCTTAGACAATATTGTAATCAATGAAGTAAGCTATCCTGTATACTAAACCGTTTCAACTTTATGCAGATTTATGTGCGACCTTGTCAAATGCTTTCGAAAAATATATTAAGTCTATTTAAACCACTTTTAGAATGCAATAGTTATTTTGAAACAAGTTGCTTACAGTTGTTTTGTTGTAAGGAACGTAATTTTTTGATTGGGATAGGCCAGAAATGAAAATAAAAATATTCATAAATAGAGGACTTGAAAATTTATGCATAAGTATGCTTATGGACATTGCGTGTGTTTTTTTCATAATTAAAAATGCCCTGTGAGCCCTGCAGCTGGCGACGAATCCACCCTTTTCGAAATTCGGGCTGTTTCTTACTAAACAGAATGGTTTTCTCACCAAAGTATGGAACAAAAACGCTTTTTGTGGCGAAAAAAAATAAAAATATTTAAATGCCACTGGAAATTAGATTTTCTTAATTTTTTACACAGTGATAGAGTTTCTGTCACATGTCAACAATGAAAAAATTGTGTGTGTTTTTGTAGTGACGACGTTACTGGCAGATAAATTTAATTAATAACGAATGATGACTGAAAAATTAATGTTTTCTTTAAAATTATTATTGAATGTTTAATTGGTGCTACCAAATAATAGATCAAAGAACTTCGATAATTTAAAATAAAGCGATTACTTTTGGATTTTACCGCGTTTTTATAAACTAAATAAATATATCTGAAATTGATGGTTTAATTTTAAATGTGTAGTGTTCGTGTAATTACAAGTAATCATTAACTTCGGTAATATTATCGTTCATTTCTGTTCGCACTATTCTGAGCTCTACCATTTCTGTTATTAAACTACAAGTGTACGCTTCGATGGCTCTGATTGGATTGCCGTTGGATCTCAGTCCTCTAGAGTACAGTATCGATAATTTAACCAATTGCCAGAAGCAAGGAAACGTAAGTCTTTGAATTATCCAGATATGTGTTTTATTAAACGTCATGTATTGCAATATATTTCATAATATTAGTTAGTTTGTATATATTTGCTCTAATATCGTTATTATAAAGACTCTTTATTGATGACCTACGTCGACGAGTGTTCGCCAATCTAACATTGAAGTCCTTTCGACCCTCCTTCCAACGAAAATATTTTTGAGACAACGTGAAGGGTGATGTCATGTTTAAAGGCTTTTAACGGTATAATGAATGTAAAAATTGGTGTAATAATAATCTGACTATAGATTATTTATTAGTTTAATGACATGGACTCCGCCATGCATCTAACTGCACTTTTATGACCTGAAACTGTCAAGGTGAGGGAAGCAATTAAACATTCCCCTCAGTCTTGCAAGGAAGCTGTGGTGCAACTGATTTTTTAAACGAAATTTACATATTAAAACAAGAACGTATTTTACACAGCGACGACGGCAGCATAAAAGCGAGCAAGTGACGTTCAAGGGGAGCATCCTCACTTATGAATAATGAATTTGTTACGGCAAGTGCTCGGGAATGAAGAAATTTGCATATTAGTTGGACATTAATTGATGTCTCGCCGGTTATCGTACCTGGTTTCGGATTAACATAAACATATTATTTATTATAGGGGATAAAAAAGTTTGCATTTTATATTGCTGAAGTAAAGCCAATTGAAGTCAGTTTATTTTTTATATTGAAAGTTGTCACTGAAATCCCTCCAGATGAATGCACTAATGAATGAATCGCAGCATATTTGGAATATTACAGGTGGTGAGCCGGACCGTAGTTTATAAGAAATTGTTGTACAATATACACTAGCAAAGATTTTATTTAATCTTTTTTACCAAAGTTCTCTTACCCCTGACTCAATGCACAAGACAAAGACATTCCCTGTAAGGATATGCAATTACTGCTACTTTGAATACATTGATTTTAGATATACTATTACAATAACATTCGATTATATAGAACGCCGTGGAGATTCGAAATGATTTTCGAAATATGTTATGTATTTAAAAAAATAATATGCCTTTAACATGCCACCCATTTTCTTTCCTCAGGTATCGTAAGAGGCGATTCAGGGAAGTAGCCCTTAAAAACCGTAAAGGCAACCGGCAGATGGCGGGATTACCATATCGAAAAATATAAGGGTGCGTCCAAAAGTAGCGAATGCTCCGCCGCGCGCAATCTTTGCGCGTACATTTTAAATTCGCGCCGTCCCTGCGTCGCCCGCGCGCTTCGCATACTACTTACCGCCCGCTCACCCGCTCAGTTCGTTTTTTATTACCAAAGTAATAATACATACGACTTTTTTTTATATATTCATGACGAGGTATTAATAATACTGTAACTATTATTTATTGCTTAGCTTCACTTGAAATCAAGACGATAATTCAATACTAAAGTCAAATAGAAGATCGTTTTGCTATTGAAGTATTTGTATACTAATTTTGATGTCTCTAAAATGTTTTATCCTTACGCATTTTTCATTACAGGGGTAGCTAGAGATCTAGACAATTAAGTCGTTTCAACCAATTCTATCAGTACTTGCTTTGCGACAACGTGGCAGGTGGTGAGCCCGTCATCGATATCTAAGTCCTTAATAAATGAGAATATTTCATTCACACAAAATAAAAAAAATAGAATAAAAATTTTTTATTAATTGATATTTTATTAATCTTAGTACAAATATACAAAGCGAATATTACATTAAAATATACGAGTCAATAAATAAGGTTGCTTACTAAAACTTATATCAACGGGAAGGAAAAGGCTTCCGTATTTGTCAATATCTTTCAATAGACTTATAACTACCCTATATATCTTACATATAACATCCATATATTTTTTAAATACATAACATACTTCGAAAATCATTTCGAATCTCCACAGCGTTCTATATAATCGAATGTTATTGTGTATATATATATATATATATATATATATATATATATATATATATATATATATATATATATATATATATATATATGTATATATATATATATATATATATATATATATATATATATATATATATATATATATATATATATATATATATATATATATATATATATATATATATATATATATATATATATATATATGTGTGTGTGTGTATGTATATACATTTATAAATACATAAAAACATCTATGACTCCAGTAAAAACATTCATATTCATCACACAAATGTTTACCCTAGCAGGATACGATCGGCGACCCAAGAAGAATTAAATAATATTTTAATTGCAAAAAATACCGTTATTTCGAAAGAGCCATCTTAATGTTATATAACTTTTCGCTTATTTGATGTCTCAGATAAATATCTGTATATCATCATCATTATCACCAATAACTTTATTAATTTAAAGACCTTTTCCAATCATGTATCATAGATAATGAATGAAATATAAATAAATAAATATCTTCACGCAATTCCCAGTACAGGGGTATACAGAGGTCTAGTCTAGACAATTAAGTCCCATCGAGCTACCTCCCACCGAAGATATTTTCGGGACAATGTGACTGGTGGTGAGCCCGTCACCGTCTTTATGTCCAAGCCAACGATTTAATTCGTACATAAGTTTTTGTAAAACCCATTGGTACGAGCCTTCCACCTGGGGACCGAACTCGGGTCTTTTGACTCGAAGTTCCGACCACCTAACCACTCGGCTATCGTGACTTCTTCGTCTAGGTAATGAATGATATTCTTTTTTTCTTAGTAGTGGTCGGAATTTAAATCGAGAGACCCACGTCGGTCCCTAGGTAGTAAGATTGTACCAATAATTTTTTAGGCAAGAAGACGGCGCCAGGCTCTCCACCTGACTGGTACCGATGTACCAAAAAATTAATTCGTTGAACGTTGGGTCGAAAGGACTTAATTTTCTAGACCACTGACTGCCCCTGTATTCGAAATAGCGTGAAGTTTAATAAAATAAACTACCAACCAAATCTGTAATTTTAATTATTAGATAAAGTATCTTAAATATTTTTTCTGTACCTACAGTCGACTTTTAATTGTGAAAGTTTATTGACTCTCCTGTTTCGTTCATATATAATTACTTTAATTTAATTATAGATCTATTTTCTTAATAGTCTTAAGTGTCTAGTACTAAGCAAAGGCTTCTCTAAGTAGAAGGATTTGCCGTAATAGCTTCGTGTAGCCAACAGACTTCAAACTTGCCCCGTATATACTGCTTAAACTTACCATTGTACTTCTTCGTAAATATTTTATTTTTTGTCCGTGGCTTATACGTATAGTTTGTTTTGTCTGCTTGTTGGCCAATTTGAGTTTACTTTTCTCTATATTTTTCAAGTGATTAGTGAACTTGAAAAATTTTTTGGTTAAGTCAGCACTAGCCTACCTTCTCACTTTTTTCGATTGACGTCTATGATCTATATATTATAAAGTAGGTTAAGGGAGATTACAGTTAAAAAAGAGGCTCTGCTGATGTGTAAGCTTACATCACAAATACTTAAGGATATATCAGCTAGATATTCATCTATATTATTCGATAATATATTACAAAATTATTATGTACAAGCTGCCTCCCTCGGTGTTGCCCGCAGTTAACGCGCACTTGGCGCGGAAACCTAATTATGTTTCTAAAATCGATCCAAGTAGCCTCTGTTATTCCTTATAACATTAGATATCTGTCAGTGAAAGTCCTGTTTAAATTTTGTTCAACCGTTTTAGAGATTAACCGGAATTAACAGACAGACAGACAGGCAGAAAAAAATTGTAAAAATTTTTTATTTTGGTATACGTACCTTATATATATATTCATATACATGTAGTAAATCGGTTATTTCAATGTAACAAATAGACACTCCAATTTTATTTATATGTATAGGTATCATTTATTTCGATGCCATAACCATGAAAAACGCTAATAATTAAATTAGTCTAAATTCTAAATTCAAATCAACTTTATTTAATCTATTGGGAGTTAAAGCTATGCTACTGCAGTTAGGAAACTAGCTGAATATGTGCACATCGTCGGTTTGTTTGGATTACATAGTAGCAACAGAGACAAATCGCAGCATTTTAGAGTAATTTAGATGAACATTTGTGCTGTAAATAATATAAGCTTGGTATCTTTAAAACTAAAAAATACGTGTTAAATGTAACGTATCTGTAACAAGATTATTTATCCATACATATAACGTAATCTCATATGTGATATACCGTTATTGCAAAAAAAATTGTCTATTTCATTAGTTTATGAATATGCTACTACTACTAATGATACTAAAATGGAGTTCTAACAGTTCGTTTGTAATTGTGACACTTCATTAAAGTGAGGGTTTAAATTTGCTATTTCAAAATCTGAAACTCTTGCTTGGCTCTACTGCATTAAAATGTATGGAAGAAAATTTCTTTTATAAAAAAATAATGTGTCAAAATGGATAGAAATTTGTTCAAGAATACGAATTAGCAATTCTTATTCTTGATTTCTTTAAGTATATTATTAACAATAATTTTTACTTCAAGCTGGGCATCTACTAAATATAATTGTTTTTGGATAAATATCTAATAGAAATTGATTTTCTTCAATTAAGAGCAAACTAAATGCTAAAAGTAAATACTGACAGTTAGTTAGCTGAGGGACGTAGCGGTAACTGATAATTAAGTTAAGAAAGTTCTCGAACCAGTGGAGAAGCTTCCGTTTCTCCAGTAATAGAGCTTATTTTTAGCTTTGGTCAAGTAATTCACAGAAGTTAAAATGTTTTACTAAATATCTGTCTGTTTTCATTTATTACGTATTATAAGGTATTTCCAATACCTTATTTTATACCCAATACGTTGAAGAACTTTTCACGGTACCAACACCTGGTTTTATAATATAATGCATTTAAATAATATTAAAATAAAAAATATTTTCTTATAATTTTGTCAGTAGATTAAAGTGTAATTACTTCATACAGTGCACAGAAAAACAAATAGAGGTTTTATTGCATTGATCGCATATGTTTTAATTGTCCTCCCCTCTTCTAGGGTCACAGCTAAGGGAACTGGTGAATTTCAATCAAATCAAATCATTTCACCGTCACAAAGACGTACATTCGTTTATCGATGGTCATTTTTAATCTGCTACCGTTTCGTTATGAGGTTCCTCTAACGAAGAAGAAACAGGCGATACAAACTCCGTAGATATCTTTAATAGCAAATACTCAATTGTTCACATTCTAAAACATATTCTACAAAGGTTTTATATAAGGTAACTGAAATAGTTGTAAGGATCTGCCCGTTGAAGAGGCAATAGGCCACATAGCTGGACGAACTGATAACTATTGGGGGAAAAAGGTTTTCAAGTGACAACCTCGTATAGACAAATGCAGTGAAGGACGACTCCCCACGAGACAGAGTGACGACTCGCAATTAAATTTAAATAATGTTAGATATTTTCTGACGACTTGTGCAATACTAGAAACACTGTTACAACACTATGCTGAGTCGTATGCCGTTTCGGTGCTGCAATCCAACACAACAGCATATTTTTTTGTCTGTTTATCATTATATTTTATTTTATTCATTACTTATAAAGTTATAAATTTGATAATACTAATAGGTTACTGACTTACCATGGCTTCTTTCAACAGTTTATTTAATTTCTTTCCATGTCTCTCTACTCCACAACTGTAAATACTTTATGTGACTATGCCCTTAATAAGCATTTCTATTATGTAAAAGAACAAGTTTAATGTTAAAAGTCATTATATAAACAAAATTTAATATATTCCACTCAAATTCATAATTGCAGTTCGAATCGAGCCGTTTGTGCTGCTTCTACGATTGCCGTTTACAGTACTAATTACGTGAGCCCGTTCGATTGAATTCACGAGTTCGCTGCCTCCAGGATTGGATTAGATTACGTAGCTCCAAATTCAAGTTAGATGCTTTGAGTAAGGAGCGGCATACGACATGAAATGAGCAATAAATCAGCGGAATTATAATTTGATTTGAGTCGATATGATGAGATATATCAAATTTTGTATGTATCCGACTGCCCAGAAAGTCATAGTTTTTCGAGTATATGTATGTAAATTACATGTTTAAATTTTCTTGATATTCTTGTAGAATGATTGTCTACATGTAATTCAATGTATGAGAGTTATTGGATTTATAACAATGTATTTAGTGGCAGGAAATAACATCTACATACACGTATCAGGATTTTTATGCTTTTTTTTATTAAAAAAGAACTTTAAATTTGAGTCATTATATGTGCTGATAGTTAATTGGCTCAGGCGTTATTTTGCGGAAATTCATTGTAAAGTTGTTATTAAATAATTAATTCGCACCATTCTGCATGCAATTATGAAAAAGGTATAAGTTATTATTTTTTATTAATTTTTAAGGATTTTAGTAAAATATATACAATAATCAAGAAAGTGGTTCGCGCACTGGAAAACACTCAAACAAAAGATAGAGGGTGGAAATATTTTGAACGGCTAGGAAACTTCTCGAATCGATAGCAACAGATTATTTTATGTTAATACTTTTCTTGACAATAATCTACATTAATTTATGTTCTCCTTGTCTGTTAGAATAGCGAGTAAAGTAAGTGGCTCACAAAATAGTTATTGTTAAAAATTAAATACAAAATAATTAGGACGGCTGCGTAGATGACAGAGTGTATACCACACATTTAAAAGGCGTTCCCAGTTCTGATCCGGCTTGGATTCCCGGACGGCTCAATGTAGAAAACCATTTTTTCTAAATTCTTTGGAGTCTGGTTGCTTGTAGGACCTACGTTGTTTCTGATTTTAAATCTTTTGTGATTTAACTATTTACTTTGGGAAAAGAACAAAAATGTATGTGTTGTTGTCCCTATCTATGTATCTATTTGTTATTTAATTGTAATTTATTTAAAGTTTTAATTTATATTTGCTTACTGACCTGTCTTTGCGAAAACGAAGACGTCAGGGAATTACGAATAACAAGAATTCAGTATACGGCAATCAGTGCTTAGCAAGAATACAGCGAAGTGAAAATACACCGGTTGTGTCCCTCGGGTGCAGTCTACTCGTAACTTGTTTGTCTATGTCTGTCGTACTTGATTTAATTTTCTTTTCTCTCTTAAAGTTGGGAGAAAGGATATATGTTAAAGATTTAAATAAAATGTTTAATGTTTTTTTTATAGTTACATACATACAATAACGGCCTGATAAAGTCCGCTGCAGGATAGTCTCTCCCAAATGCAGGATTTGCCATAATCGCCACGCTTGCGATTGGCGCAAGCGGAATGGCGATCGCAGTACCATACCACTCGCACAAAAGACGCATCCCCTTTATTTTATTTTCATCTGATATATTTAGGAGATGGTTATCCCGCCATCTTTCGGTTGCTATAACGATATTCAAGGCTGTTTCCATTTATTGCCTCTTACGACACCCACGGGAAGAACAGGAGTGGCAATATTCTCACACCGTTATCACACGGTCAGTGTTTTTTTATAGTTAAATAGGTTTAATTACTTTTACAATTAAATTTGACTATATCTATTTTATTACATCTGAAGCGTCATCCATATTTGTGATAGATTTGTGTTAAAATTTATAGTTGCTTCATTGTTGCACACTTGTACATATTCATTTTTATTATTATTTTTTTTAGTTTTTGTAAGCTAATATAACTTTCTAAAAATGTCAATCAAATCAGCCGCATCTGCTGTGTTGAATAATTTGTATTTGCGATTGTTGTCACCTATCGTACTGTTGTTTTGTATGATATAAGCTTGACACAAAATTCACAAAAACTGACGTACAATTCAACTAATTGATTAGAAGTGAAGGTGTACAAGTGTTGAAGAATCATTTCTAATATGATGGAGTTCACAAAATTTTATCATCCTACTATTTGGTAATTATTGTTGTTCTTTTACATTTTTTAATATTTTACTCGGCGTTTTATAACTGAAATAAAATTTTAAAAACTGAAGCAAAAACTACACTAGCAGCGATGAGTTTTTAAACTCAAATTGCGGCAGAGGCACGAGCGAACAAACTTGTAACTCGCTCGTTATTTTTATACTTTAGATAAGAGGTTTGAGATTAAAATTTTTGCAATGAATAATTAACTTTAAATATATGAATATTGACGCTTAGGTATGGCACTATGGTATGTAGTATTGGCGCTTATATGAGTATATACCACCACTATTCTTGCCGAGGGTGTCGTTAAAAGCGACTAAGGGGAAAACCTTGTAATACCACCGGCTGGTCACAGATGGTCTTGAAATATAGCAGAGCAATATTCAGTAGACCGGTGATGGGTGGTAGCATTCAGTGTATAGTCAGGTGTAAAATGTCTGATACTGCAATCACCAATGCGCTTCCAAAGCGTGGTGATAATGGTACATCCTTTCTTTACAGGAGAAGCCTGTGTCCTGTAGCAGAGTTGGATTCATATTGTTGGTTTCGACATAAAGATGGCGACCGAATCACGACCTGTCACGTTATCCCAAAATATCTTCAGTGGAAGGTGGCTCAAAAGGAATTAAATGTCTAGACCTCTGTCTACCCCAGTATTTGGAATGGCGTGAAACTATTATATTATTATTATTAACTTGTTAAGCAAGTAAGTAAGTATGGTATTGATATATCACCTCTTTCTAACCTTTTAGTAAGAGTCCAGTAATGAAAAGCCTTTTCAGTTTTACTAGCAAATACAGATGGCGGGACAACCATCAAAAAAACTACAAAATGTAGCAGAACGGAGACGGACAGATGCAATTAAGTACAATAGCATCTTTGTTTCAAACCGAAATACATTTGTTATTGATTTGGTAGCAGATACTATGTAGTCAGAGTGTAGTAAAGAGTCTGATGGCTCGTCGGCAAAAACTAAATGTACATTTTCCAGAAATATTTAGGCTTATAATATTATTATCTTAGTCACGATAGCCGAGTGGTTCCGTGATTAGAAATCGAGTTGAGAGACCCGAGTTCGATCTCCAGGTGGTACGCACCAAAGAATTTTTTCCAAAACTTGCGAATGATTCATATTGTTGGCTTGAACATGACGACGGCGACAAGCTCAACTGGGTCGTAAAGACTTAGTTGCCTGGACTTCAGTTTATCCCAGTATTGATAAGACCGTGATAATAAATTAACATAAAAATATTTTGCCATCATTGATGTCATTTAAAATAAGAGTAAAGTAAACCTTAAGCCTTTGACAAGATTCTAGTTTATATGTTATAAGTACTAATTAGTTAACATTATAATAGTTTGAAATAAAAGTAGTGCTTAACATTAATATCCGATAGCCATTAAGCTAACGAGAAGATGAGGGATGTATGTAGCTCAAGATCCTACTTTAAGGGAGGCTTTCGTTCTGATTTTGACAGCAAGTTAATAAATAAATATTACTTTATACCATTCCAAATCCAGGGGTAGACAGAGATCTAGACATTTAAGACCTTTCGATGGATCTTCTACTAAATACATTTTTTTGAACAACGTTTTTATATCCAAGCCAACGACATAAATCGTACGTAAGTTTTTAATAAAACTCTTTGGTATGAGGCTTGGGGTTCGAACTCGGTTCTTTGGGTAATTCCGATCACCCAACCACTTGGCTATCGTGATTGTCAATTAATAGGGAACAGAAGAATAAGCCTACTAGTTTCGCATGTAGATTGCGAATAATGAGTTCACACTTTACAAATGCCATTCCGCAATTGTTTTGAATAACTCTAGATTTAGCATTTAATCTTAGTTGTATTGGTGAATTGGTTGGTTGGCAGCTTAGGTGGTTAATAGAAAATCACTAGAGACAAATCTTTTGGGAAAACAAGAAAATTATAGCATAGATTATACTTAGACGTAATAATATACATGAAATTCAAATTGTCTTATACCTTACTATCTGAACGAAACATCACCTGAAATACAATTACAATAACATTCATGGAAAGAAAATAAGTAAAAATGTTGAAAATAAAATTGAAAGAACTGTATGTTAACGACCAATCGACACTAAGATTAGCCTTGTGATACTTGAGTTGTGATTTTGAGAGAATCTTGAAAATTTTTTTATGTTTGAAATTTTAATTTAAATAAATGAAAAAAATAAATGTAAAAAATTAAATACAACTGTGCAATATAATATGAGTCATCTTTGTAAAAAATTGCTTTATGTTTTCCCGCTGCAAGCTTTGCTCTGTCTTCGATCGTGGATATTTTATCTATGACAGATAAAATTAAACGGGGACGTAATAAAGTTGTCGATCCATAGATAATCTGTTGTCAATGGAGGGTGGTCCCTCACTGCTCGGAGCGTAGATAAGGTAGAGGTCTTAGTTGACTTGTTATAGCATAATTAATGTAGCAAAATAATTTTAACCGTTTTTATAAAATCAACGTTATTTTCACAATAGCAGGAAGAGGAGGAACGGAGAAATATCAGATGTGTTTCCGGCCTTTGAGGAAGGTAAATGCTCTTTTCTTGAAGGCCCCGAAGTAGTATCGGTCCTGAAAAACCGCTGACGGCGGCACATTCCATAAGTGCAAGTGCGTCGCAGAAAATTCCGTGAAAAACGCACTGATGCGTGGAATGACAAGCATCAAGATGGTGTTGATGAAATTTTTGATTATGCCGTAAGGTACGATGGTGGAATTCAGCGGCTGGGATTAATCCGAACAATTCCTCAAAGCACTCCTCGTAGTACATTTTGTAAAAAATGCAAAGATATCTAGCTGATCAGATAGAACATGGTCGTCGATGATTCGAGCCGCTCTTCGTTGGATATTGTCAAATGGAAGGAGCTGACACTAGGGTGCCCCCGCCCAGAGATGCGAACAATACTCCATGTGCGGCTGATCCTGCGCCTTATAAAGTTGCAAGCGGTGGGCCGGCATGAAGTATTGTCGTGCTCTACTGAGTACGCCAAGCTTTTTAGAGGTTAATTTAGCCTTCCCTTCCTAGTGACCACGAAACTGAACGTTGCTCCGAGGATTCCGATACTGGCTGAGGCAACTAGGGTAGTGCTCTCAAAATTAGGTGACACGGCGAAGGGTTTCTATTTAGCGGTAAACGCGCAAACTTGTGTCTTTTAGGGTTGTACTGGACTAAATTTAGTCGGTCCCAGTCGAGATTTTGTCTAACAAAATATGGACGACAGACACAAGTTTGTTCTGGTACTTGTCGACCTGTTCCCGAGAAATATTGGTACGGCCAGTGTATAAAGTGATGTCGTCTGCATAGCTATGGATATTACTAATTTGTAACAAATTATTGATATGCAGAAGAAAATGGGTTGGCCATAGCACATAGCCATGTGGGACACCAGCTAGGAGTCCGAGCATGCACCGTCAACTACGATCTTGATGCTCCGGTCTGTAAGAAAACTAGTGACCCAATCGCAAAATTTTTCGGGAAGTCCATATGACGGAAGCTTCGAGAGAAGCGCTTTGTTCCATACCCGATCGATGTCGCTTTCGCTATGTCCAAATTAACTGCCAGGGCCTCCCCCTTGCTCTCTACTGTGTCCGCCCATCGGTGAGTGAGGTACATAAGAAGATCACTAGCTGAGCGACCTCGACGGAAGACGTACTGGCGGTCACTAATCAACTGGTGCTCCTCTAAGTACCTCAAGTGCTGGCAGTTTATAACGGATATTTTTTTTATAGAAAAGGGAGGCAACCTACCGCCGCCAAAAAAAAATACACCATCCGCAAGTTTTTACCACAAAATTGGTAAATCAGTCGATGGAAAGATATGAAATTTTGGCTGGACGAATCAATGGTTTTGGGAATGGCGTTAAGATGCTTAAATATAATATACTGTCTTTAAAGATTAAAATTTTTACAAATACACACAGACTGAACTAAAGCGAATCATCGCTATATGGTTATTAATGTATGGGGAAAGAGCTCCATGTAAACTTCAACGTATTAAGTTATCGATTTTATTATTTTTATTTATTTACTAAGTTATAACAGTAAATAATAAATTCTCATTTTCGCTTCCGTACATTCAATGTGTTGCCACCCTAAACATTCAACGACTGGTAAAACAAGAGGCTCCATTGTCGTGTCTTGTATCTAGGAAAGTACTGAACAATCTAAGCTGTACATTCATAGCAAACGAAAAGCATCTTTATTGCCTTAACTTAAGTCAAACTTCGATGCTGAATCTTAGTTTGTCACTGATCGAACATACCAATGTAACGGAAACACTGAAATGATACAAAAACATACCCATGTAGTGGAAATAAGGTTTAATATCGGTGTAAAGATAAAACAGCAAATGCTTTCAGATACGATGGTTAAGCACTCAATGTACCCTTTATCTTAGATTAAAAAGGGGGTTGGTTTTCCCCTTCACAATGACTAGGGTTGTTGGTGAGAACAGGTGCTGAAAAGACTTTTTAAAGTTGATTGACCCAACTATAAAGGTATGGAAAAACAATAGTACTTTGTTATCGCCTACGCTTCTGGCATGAGTGAAATGATAATCGCTCAAGTGTTTTAGAAAACCACTGATTTTAAAATTTGCTTGTCGTCTGCTTTACATAAGGCTTTTGTAAAAAACTATAATCAAATCGTACTAATAAAACGCCTTCTCCAGGCTTAGGTTACTTAGGCTCATCGACGACCTCTGTGGACCAGTGGGGGCGTCTTCGACGTCCCAGGTTGCTTACGGACGTTGCTTACATTGGAATCAGAGAAATTTTTGTGATGTTGTCCTTGTCTTTGTATGTATTCATTATCATTTATAGCCTACTTTTTATCATCAAACCACACGATTGAAGCCGCGCATAGAAGCTAGTAAGCTATATTACTAAATTACTGTAGTGTTTAATCAAAATCCGTTTAGTAGTATTTGCGTGAAAGAGTAACGATCATCCGTCTATCCCCACAAATTTTTGCATTTGCAATATTTAAATAAATATAAATGAATATCTTCACGCCATTCCTCATACTGGTGTAGACATATGTTTAGTCTAGACAATTAAGTCCATTCCCCACCCACCTTCCACCGAAGATATTTTGGGACAACGTGACAGGTGGTGGGCTTGTCGCCGAACTCGGACCTTTCGACTCGAATTCCGATCATCCAACTACTCGGCTACCTGACCGTGACCTGATAGTATTGTGTGATTTGCAATAATGGTAGAATAATTTGGTATATATTGACTTCCCCATAAAACGTAGATTAATAGAAAAAACTGTCGCAGACTTATAAATATTTAAGACAAACTTTCCCACCAAAACTTATCTTCGTGCATCTCCAACGGTTTAGGCAACGCACTCAGAGGGTAGGAATTATTTCGACTTACTTGATACTTATATTGTGGCCAAATTACACAAAATATTTATAAACTGTAGCCTATGTGTTACTCTGATGTATAAGCTATATTACTGTAAAGTTACTTCAGAATCCGTTTAGTAGTTTTTGCGTAAAAGAGTTACGAACATCCACATAAACTTTCACAATATTATTTACTTAATTTTCATAATATTAGTCGGACAAGCACCTTAAACCGTGTGCCAGAAATTTAGTGGTATATTCTTACCCTGTAATCGTGTGGTCCAGTTAAGAATATACCCCCATTCATTCTGTCGGTATCGTAAGAGGCAACTAAGAGAGCCTTGAAGATACAATTTTGTTGTAAATAATGCTCTTGTGAAATAACAAATATTATTAGAAAGAGTTTATATTGACTTTCTCAAAATGTAAAGTTTCCTTCGATATTGTGGTCCTTCTTGGCTTTAATAAAATTGAATTCTTCTTAAAGGAGAGATTGTGAAAATTCTTTAACTATTGTTATACAATCTTAATTGAAATCTAAAGACTGAACGGAACGTGACCGGACCCTTCAGATGTTTATTACCTCCCTTCCATTACCTACGTAAACATTAAAGTTAAAGCCTTTTAATGGACTAGCGAAATACCTTGTTTAGGTAGTTTAGGTATTACGATTCTCGATACTACGAGTGTGTTTGATTTTTTGCATGTATCTTCATTCAAAAAAAGTTATTTATATAAATATTAATGTTGTTTTTAACAGTGGCAAAGCCACGCTTCAGCTTTTATTGTTGCATAAATAGGCCGGCTCGACCGGGGAAGTACCACGACCTCACAGAATACCGACGTGAAGTAGAAGTTTTACAAACTTCTGCGTTTCGTCTGGTGAGTGCAGGTAACCGGAGACCCACACCTTTCTCAAAGGCCAGCAACGCATCTGCTATGCCTCTGGTATTGCGGCTGTTCATGGGCGGCGGTAATCACTTACCATCACGTGAGCCTCCTACTCGTTTGCCTCCCCTTTCTATAAAAAAAAAAATAATGTAGGCAATTCCATCAGAGTAAGAAAATACCACTGCGTTTCTTTCCCTGGATGTCGCAAGAGGCAACTACATGGCAGATTAGGCACCTCGAAAAATCCCGACTAAAATCTTTGTCGGCTGGCGAGCAACAGGGTCTTAGGTGCGAGATGCCTGGTACTTCTATTGCTAATCCACATGCAAATCGTGGCGATTATGGTAATTCTCTCTTACATACCTCCTTTACCGACTACAGGACGTTATTGCATCCTATCCTCCTCTATCTATATCCTCCTATACCTATCATCCTAAGAAAATCATGTTTTCTATATTTCGTTACTAATGCACTTTAACACCTACCATTAAAATACAAAAAAGCTATTAAAATAAAAGCTATTAAAATGAATAAATATAAAATAAATATTAAAAAAATGCCTTCAAGCCATTCCCAATGCAGGGGTAGTAAGAGGTCTAGTCTAGATAATTAACTCCTTTCGACCCACCTTCCACCGAAGACAACGTGACTGGTTTCGCTGTTTTTATCTACAAGCCAACGATATAAATCGTACATTGATTTTTGTAAAAAAATATTCTTTTCCACTTCATCATCACGTTTTCATCATCATGTTTTGCAGGTCGCTACTCCATCTTGTGCAACGTTTACTATTTGGCTTTCCTATTTTGGCTATGGCTTTATTATTTTAAATAATTGACTAGCACGAAAGCACGTTTTTTAATATTCCCTTAGTTTTAGTTTCTTAGTAATCTTCTAGTTCAATCGTTAAAATATCAATTTTTAACGATTCGAATTTTGCGGTTATGGTTATAGTATGGTTTGCTATATTATATGCTGTATATATATATATATATATATATATATATATATATATATATATATATATATATATATATATATATATATATATATATATATATATATATATATATATATATATGTATATATATATATATTTTTAACCAGAATTTTAACCAGATGCTAGTCATATCTATGTTTGTCATAAACGTCATATTCCAAACTAATATACTCCTAAATCAGTAGTTTTGTAATTGTATATAATAATTAATTACCTAAGACAATTTTGGCGTCTCCAGTCGCAAAGTTTGCTCGAGTCTTACAAATTTTGTGCTCCAATAGCGAGAATTAATTCGGGGGGCGTAATGTACGACAAATTACACCAATTTGGACCAAACTACATTAGTTACTCCTTGGGAGATTTTCTCTCTAAGAAATTGAAACAAATAAGTTAATGACGTTTTATGTTATAAGGAAGTATAAAGAAGGATATATATATATATTTTTAACCAGAATTTTAACCAGATGCTAGTCACATCTATGTTTCTCATAAACGTCATATTCCAAACTAATATACTCCTAAATCAGTAGTTTTGTAATTGTATATAATAATTAATTACCTAAGACAATTTTGGCGTCTCCAGTCGCAAAGTTTGCTCGAGTCTTACAAATTTTGTGCTCCAATAGCGAGAATTAATTCGGGGGGCGTAATGTACGACAAATTACACCAATTTGGACCAAACTACATTAGTTACTCCTTGGGAGATTTTCTCTAAGAAATTGAAACAAATAAGTTAATGACGTTTTATGTTATAAGGAAGTATAAAGAAGGATATATATATATATATATATATATGTATATATATATATATATATATGTATATATATATATATATATATATATGTATATATATATATGTATATATATATATATTTTTAACCAGAATTTTAACCAGATGCTAGTCACATCTATGTTTCTCATAAACGTCATATTCCAAACTAATATACTCCTAAATCAGTAGTTTTGTAATTGTATATAATAATTAATTACCTAAGACAATTTTGGCGTCTCCAGTCGCAAAGTTTGCTCGAGTCTTACAAATTTTGTGCTCCAATAGCGAGAATTAATTCGGGGGGCGTAATGTACGACAAATTACACCAATTTGGACCAAACTACATTAGTTACTCCTTGGGAGATTTTCTCTCTAAGAAATTGAAACCAATAAGTTAATGACGTTTTATGTTATAAGGAAGTATAAAGAAGGATATATATATATATATATATGTATATATATATATTTTTAACCAGAATTTTAACCAGATGCTAGTCACATCTATGTTTCTTATAAACGTCATATTCCAAACTAATATACTCCTAAATCAGTAGTTTTGTAATTGTATATAATAATTAATTACCTAAGACAATTTTGGCGTCTCCAGTCGCAAAGTTTGCTCGAGTCTTACCAATTTTGTGCTCCAATAGCGAGAATTAATTCGGGGGGCGTAATGTACGACAAATTACACCAATTTCGACCAACTACATTAGTTACTCCTTGGGAGATTTTCTCTAAGAAATTGAAACAAATAAGTTAATGACGTTTTATGTTATAAGGAAGTATTAAGAAGCTTTATTATAATATAAATGAATACAATAATGACAATAACCTCTGGGAATGAGGTGATCGCCCCCAAGCTATTTCTAGGATATCACATCACATTTGTGAAATATATTATATTTCACAAATGTGACCTTGGGATCGAGATCGGGTCTCTTGACTCGAATTCCGATCACTCAAATAGATGGCAGGTGAAATGTCCGTGAAAGGTGGGTCGAAAGGACTTTATCGAGGTCTAGACTTCTGTCCACCCCAGTATTGGAAATAATATTTTAATTAAATTTTATAATTTTTATTTAATACAATTACTTCCTTTAATTCTTACAGAGATGTTGCCCAAGCTGCAGCGTCAGTGGCACATACCCCATTAGCGCAAAGAATGGATTACTCTATATCTACAGGAATAAAGCTCCATGAAACACCAACATCCTCCTTTTCAGCGAACATAGGCGCCACGAAAATTGATTCTCCATTTATAAAGGGAAATTGGCAGCCGGCTGGATTTTTCCAGTTTCAAAAGCGATTTTAAAATAAAGATGAAAACAAAAATATATCACGTTATCTCACCTAAAAATAAAATATAATTTGCTGTTCTTTGAGTTTTAGCGAAAGTTTGTCTTTTACGCATGTAATGATCTTTCATATTTTAAGAATAAATAAATGATTTAAGAAACTTTATTGATTGATAAAAAATTACTTCCCCACTTTTTTACAACCCATCAAAAGTCCACTGCTAACTTTAAGCCTTCACTGAAGTTTGTCACAAAGATCGGTCCTGAGTCACCTACATTCGTCGACTCGTCGCAAAGTTTTGCAGGACGTTACTCCATTTTAAGCAGTGACCATAGCCCATTGAGCTAATCTGAACTCTTCATTAGGCATACAGTGAGAAGCGTCAACCCAGTTTTATAGGTCATTACTAGCAATACACACTAGTAGTAACTTTGGTTTAAAGAAAACACTTAAAAAAAACATTTATATTCCTTCTTCATCAAAGTTTGCAAAGGTTTTAATTAGAAATTATTATAAAAGTACAATATACATTTAATCCACGAACTCATCCGTATTTTATATAGCTACTAGCTAACCCGTAACTTCGCCTG
This sequence comes from Sericinus montela, assembly GCA_029286605.1. Lineage (NCBI taxonomy): Eukaryota > Metazoa > Arthropoda > Insecta > Lepidoptera > Papilionidae > Sericinus > Sericinus montela. The sequence goes on along the minus strand of JAGSMR010000096.1, from coordinate 982,875 downwards.
CGCTACATTTCCGGAATTAATAAACATACCCTGTATTATGAGTACGTTTTAATTTTTACCCAATAGCCGGGAAAAACCAGTAGGTTTAAATCTTAGTATTTTATCGAAGCTACTATGATTAAATTTTTAAATTTCATTAGGAATTTAAAAAAAATGGGCCACTCACCGACGGTATCGCTGGAGGAGTTTAATACTATACTCTGCAAAATATAAGTGTAAGTGCAAAGACAATGTACGGTGTCACATTGTGTCTTATAGCGGAATGTAATCCCAAAAAATTTAACATGTCATTTGAAAGGCGATTTTTATGTCAGAAATAAACCCAATAGCTTCAGAAAAGTCGAAAGAATCCTTTAAGTGACTTACAAGGATATCAAGAGGATTAAACGAAAAGGCAAGTAAAAGGCTTCGTCTATTCCCTCACTTTACTTGAGACGGGTAGGGGAATCCTTACAAACGGAATGATGTTTGAGAACATACATTGTACTTTATACAAACGTATGTTTTGAAGTTTTATAAAGGTTGAACCCTTATAAAGGTGTACACAAAATGATATCAATATTTGTCCTGAAGTATCGGTGTATATAGTACCCCATTTCTTACCCTGTGGAGATAGATGACAGACGGTAGAATAAACAACATGAAAAACATCTCATACCGATTCTTACGTCTGCATGTAAACACGTATGAAGTATTAATTAAATTAATTAGAGAGAATACAATAAGAAAAAATAAACTTGTTTGAAGAAATTGATGAATTTTACACTTTGAGAATTAGCCTCTCAGGCTATAAAATAATAATATTAATTTTACATTAACTAGTTTATTACATTTAATGTTTTTTTTATCTTCATGAATTTCTCAACATTGGTGTTGTAAGAGGTTTAGACACTTTAATTCTTTTCAATCAAAATGTCAACGGGCCCCGGTTTTGGTGTTCAAAAAAACGATACAACTTGTACATACGTTTCCAGAATCGTAGATAAGAGATTCATAGAGAACAGATCGCGCCCTCTTCGAGCAGTTTACTCACATAGTCTTCGTGCTCAAACCTTCACTAAATCATGTAGGACAAGAGAAAAATTATGTTTAATCAATTAAAATGTTATGAAATAAAATTCAACATAATATGTTGTGAAATTCATTTTAAAAGCTTAAAACATTCCTAATTTGAATACTTCAACGAATAGTTTACAAATTATTTGGATATTTTGCAATCTTATACTCCTACCTCAAAGCAAATGGTGACCTTCTAAACTGAACTGAACTTGCTTTCTGCTCGAATTGCTATTTCAAAATTTCTCAAAGCGCTCCTTGTTTGGGAGACGTTGACATATTTTAGTTAAATAGCAATCAGTTCACTAAACCGCAAATCAGATGGAAAGAAAAACTTTCTTTGTTTTGAACATTTTATGTTGAACATAAAAAATGCATGAAATGTAATATTTTTAATATATTAATAAAATATACTAAAGTTTGTGGAAATTCATTATTACAGAGATGTATTAAAGAGATTATAATAGAAGATGAGGTGTTGTATAATTGCGGTTTTTTGCACGTAAGAATAAATGGAAGAAGAGCTATTTAATTTGACATTTGCTATTTTCGTGCATGTAGAATTTTTCAATATAATTTTATCAAAACATCTCTAAAATAATTACTTATAAAGCAATCGAGATGTACCTTACATTACATTAATTTCGCCAAACATACCTTGCATCTTGCAAATAATTCTCGTAATATTTTGCCTAGCCGTGTGGTAACGGTGTAAGAATATTGCCACTACCTTTCTTCCCGTGGATGTCTAAACCCCCCAGTCCCAGTTATTAAGAAACAGAGTTTAGTTTTGGGCCGGATAACGTGTCACAGAATATAATAAATAAAAATAAGCATTAAAAAAATTATTTATTTATATATATTACAATTTAAGCAAAAATTTATACACCGCTGATATTTTTAACGGGGGTACTTCGCAAAACTCTTAACTACTTTAGTAATTGAATAATCACGAGCGTAACTTTACTGGAAACCGCAGCTTTTTAGCGATGGTCTAAGCGACAAGAGATTGTATTACTTTTTATTTATCTTCACTCAATTTCCCATACAGAAGATGACAATGAAGTCTTTTTGACACACTTTTCACTAAAGGTTATTTAGGACAAAGTGACAGGAGATGGGCCTATCCACCTAAGTCTAAGCTAACGGGCACTAAATTATATACATACATATTACCTTAGTCTCCGTGTGGTAACAGTGTAAGAATATTTCCACTCCCTTTCTTCCCGTGGGTGTCGTAAGAGGCGACTAAAGGAAAAAGCCTTGAATATCGTTACGAAAACCGTTAGATGGCGGAATTACCATCTCCAAAAATATCAGATCAAAGTAATCAGACTGAAGATGGGCAGAGTGTGAGGTGCGAGTGGTCTGGTACTGCGATCGCCATTCCGCTTGCCAAGCGTGGCGATGATGGAAAATCCTCCTTATGGGAGAGGTCTTTGTCCTGCAGTGGACTTTAACAGACCGTTATGTATATATGTTATGTATACTACCTTAGTTAAATATTTATATGTAGACAGCCATGACTCGAGTCAATCATTTATTTCACTTCAATTCATTCATCACACAAATGTTTGCCCCTCCCACGGTATTCGAATCCGTAACCCTCAGCTTCTAAGGCAGGGCCACTTCGAAATCGGCGACCGGATCGTCAAATTTCAACTGTGCATAAAATTATTTACCGTAGTGGGTATTTATATTAATACATATATGGCAAGGATCATGAGACTTGACATGATAATAGTATTACACAATTACACTCATAAACTGCCCGTCATTTCTTAATAATATTTTTTTCCCGAAATTTCAATTCTCTTAAAAACCAAAAACATGTTTTAGTCCCCCCGAGTCCCCGTGACCACGGATGCCGTAAAGCATCCGAAACATCGGGAAATAAAAATAGTTTGTAAAAACTAATTAAAAAACGCGATAAAATCCGAAAATCGTTTAATTTTTAATTAAACGATTTTCGTATACAACGATTTTGACATTTTCGTAGTATTCGCGTAATTACAAGAAATCATTACATGTTTCAGTATAAATTTTCCCAAATAAAAATATACTCTATGTTAACTACAATAGAAATACAATATAAACTATTAGTTTTACTATTATTAACTATTGACGATGTCATAATAGCCGAGTGTTTGGGAGATTGGAACTTCGAGTCAAGAGACTCGAGGTCGATCCCCAGGTGACAGGCTCGTACCAATGGGTTTTTCAAAACTTATGTTCGAATTATATCGTTAGCTTGGACATAAAGACGGCGACGGGCTCTCCACCGGTCACGTTATACTTACTACTACTTATCTTCACGCACAATCCTTGTCGGGGTAGCCAGAGATCGCCAAGTGTCACGATCCCTACATACCTCTTTCGCTGTCACGTTGTCCTTATCTATATCTATGTCTTCGGTGGAAGGTGGGTCAAAGAGATTTAATTGCCTAGACTAACCCTCTGTGTATCCCCCTATTAGGAATAGCGTGACGATATTTATTAATTATTTTAGTATATATTCTCACATTTCCTGTACAGGGGTAATCAGAAGTCCTTAATTGGACACTTCCAGTACTTAATTGGGACAACGTGCTACCTACTTACCCAGTCGCCATGTTTGTGTCCAAGCCAACAATAAGTTTCACAAAAACTTATTCGAACGAACCCACTTGCTGGGGATCGAACTCAACTGCTTCGAATTCATATCACCCTGGATGTGTTTAATGACTTTGAATGTCGTGGCTCATATATATGTGCTGACTAAAGAAGAATAAGATAATTTATAATAAATTTGTCTTATGAGTTGTGCCATGCTAAGAATTTAAAAACAATCTGCCACTGGGAGTCAGATTTATGCAGCTTCAAGTCTGTTCCGAAACTTCTTTTATATTGCGAAAACAGTGACAAAGAATTGTTTCAGTAATCTGAAGTTCATTTCTTATAAACTTAAAATACATGAACAACTTTCTACATAGAGAAACATAGTATACATTTTGGAATTCAATGATCCTTTACAATATCATGACTAATTAAAGACCTGTATGGGCTAGTGGCGTACACACCGGTTTTCATGGTGTCACCAACTCTGAGATACCTGCTATGATTCTCGGTCGTGTCAATGTAGAAAACATTTTTTTCTACATATTCTCGGGTCTGGATTTTTGTTATACCTTCGCTATTTCAAATAAAATAATATAAAGGCTTAGGCTGTTTACTTTGGCATCAGAGTAATGTATGTGATGTTTTACCTATCTATGTGTATATTTAATATTTTTATAATAAAAATGATAAAAACTCTGTGAATAAAAAAACAAACAAAAAAATGCAACATGAATTAAACCTTACAACCTCGTCGGGTAATAATGAACCATTATTTTCTTGTTCTAAGAACAACCTCGTATAAACTGGAAATATTTTATTTTATTTGGAGATATTACATTGAAGTTCTATTTTATTTTAATCTAGCCTTTTTCACAAGCTCAGAGGTTAAGGAAAACATGTTGAGACGGCGACAGGCTCACAACTTGTCAAATATATTTGACAGGGCTTAACTGTCTAGACCTCTGTCTACCCCAGTATTGGGAATGATGTGAAGATATTTTTCTTAATTTTATTTTATATTTAGTAGAAGCTTATTTCTTGCAGGTTTTTACAGACTTAATATAAGATGGTAAGTAAGTAAAGGTATGGGAGGATGATAATACATATTACTATTTATATATTTTACAACCACACTTAAAAGGACGTCTCAAAGATTACGAAACGCATCAAATTTTCTTCACATATGAGCTAAGTAAGCGTCTTGGATGGTAAGTAATCTCTCTGTAGGAAATGACAGTCACAGGTGTGCCCCTGACGCCAACTGCTAATAGCTTTTAGACAGCAAGCCGTTTTAGTGACGCTATTTAGTTTGTCGATAAACTTACTCCTATAAAAACACATTTTAGTATTTGATAATAATAAATACATACATAAAAAGGGACAATGTACTTGTTATGGAATAAAAAATAATGAGTACCGTAAACAATCAGACCTGAGAAAATGTAGAGGAAGTATTTTCTAAATGGATTCGACCGGAAATCGAAATCGGGACCTCAGAGCTGGCGACACCATTGTGACCGATTTGTACGCCACTCGTCCACGGAGGTTGACGAGAACTTATACTACTACTATTATACTTACTTTACTTATATTTGAATGCAAGCCATCCTGAACAATTTTCATTTTACAGATCTGTACACATTATTTTTTAAATTCATTACTTACTGAAATTAAACGATATTTCCCATGTTCAATATTTTCAATTGAATATGTAGCTCATCATGAAAGTTAATTTATTTAAAACCTTCGATATCAATGAATAAATTATAATGCCAATTGTAAATTACGGTTGTGGATATAAATTAATCCGTAAACAATGTTTCGCACATTCATTGGAATAGATTAGTAGAGATAGCATACTTCATTAAATAATTGATTGTTTTTTTTATAAGTCACGATAGACGAGTAGTTGGGTGGTCGGAATTTCGAGTCGAGAGACCCGAGTTCGATCCTCAGGTGACAGGCTCGTACCAATGGGTTTTTCAAAAACTTACGCGCGCAGGAAGATGAGTGTCGTCCTGTCCAGATCTGCCTCGGGGTAACAAGTGAGCTGGTGCTCGGTGAAACACCCGCCTTTCTGAGCCCCATGCTTTCCTGGAAAAGGGCACGAGGGTTTGTTGCCCATGTGACTTTGGAGGTCAAGGAGGTGGCGCGTCCTGTTGTGGCGCATCTGTTATCAAAATTTGAACCTCATAAGTCCCCTATCAAGTGGTAGAAGTAGTTAAATTTGTTAAAAACAGCAAATATCGTCGCTCGTTAAAAAATAAATAGAACACAATAAAACAAATAAAAATTGTTTTTCTTCCCAATGTAGAGTATTCACGTATAAATAATAAAAATATATCGATATGACTTATAATTCCCATCTCTGCATCGTTACCGAGATGACATACAATAATGGCCGCCTTGCAGCGCCATCTGCTACCAACGCAGCTGAATTAGCTGGCATGTGGCCGTCTTCAGCTAAAATTGGTACATATATGCTTGCCAGTTCAAATTTACTGGTCCCATAATTAAAACCTGTGCAATATTCATCCTTAACTCTTAGGTATTATGAAACAAGAATGAAATTGTGAAAAGAAAAGAAGGCTTTGTCAAATAATGTCGATATTCCTAATTTAAGGAATCTACAGGTGTTCATTATTGTAAGACGCATTAATGCTAAATTAGGTTTTTACTTTGCTACATAAAATGGAGAATATGAATAATCTTCATCCATTTCTTTACTTTATTCCATGAAGAAATTATACATTAGTGCTTAGTATCTTTTTGGTGTTTGGTCTCGAGTTACTATTTTAGTGAATGCTATTAAAAAATTAAGATTAAAAAAAGTCACGGTATCTGAGTGGTTTGGTGACCGGTATTCGAGTCAAGGGTCCCAAGTTCGATCCCCAAGGACCGTGCCAAGGGGTTTTTTCAAAAAATCTTGCGTACGATTTTTATCGTTGGTTGGACATACAAACGGTGACGGGCTCACCACCTGTCACGATGTCCCAAAAATGTCTTCTTTTATTTGTCTAGACCTCTGTCAACCCCTGTGTTGGGAATGGCGTGAAGATTTTTATTTTTATTTATTTATTAAATCATTTCTGTCTCAATTTAATTGCAATGTGTGTTAACTTATTCTTTTTTTTTTCAATTACGCTTCACTAGCAAGGGCCTGAATAGTTATTAATATATATATATATATATATATATATATATATATATATATATATATATATATATATATATATATATATATATATATATATATATATATATATATATATATATATATATATATATATATATATATATATATATATATATATATATATATATATATATATATATATATATATATATATATATATATATATATATATATATATATATATATATATATATATATATATATATATATATATATATATATATATATATATATATATATATATATATATATATAAACATTTGTTACATAAGTATTTGGCGGCAGTATTGAGTGTATCGTGTATCGTAGTAACCCAGACGATTCTTAGGCAGTGAAGAATTTCCACCTCTCAAATAAATGTCAAAAAGGAAGATACATCAAGATCATCATGAGGGGTATCAAATAAAATATGCCTCTGTAGCATATAAAGATAATAAAAAAATCTCAACGCCGTACCCAATATAAGGGTAGACAGAGGTCGATACAATTAAGTCCTTTCGGAGGAGGAATTGGAAGGAGGGTCCTTCCACCGAAGATAATTTTTTGGACAACGTGAGGGGTATGAGCCCGTCGCCGTCTTCATGTCCAAGCTAACGATATAAATCGTACATAATTTTTTTTTTAATAACCCATTGTTTCAAGCTTTGAGAATGGAAATCGGGTGTCTTGAATCGAATTCCGATTACATTACCACTCGACTATCGTGACTTATAAAATACAAAGCTAAACATAGATAAGTTATATAAATAAGCGTAGAAATTTCTTTAACTTGTTAGGATAATTCGGTAAAGTACTCGTTAATACGGCTTAAGTGAATAAAGAGATGAAAAATATTCGAAATAAATAATAAAAGAAGGTAAGAGCTAAATACATAAACGGTTATAAAATATCTTGTGCTTAACTTATAAAGATCATCCCTTGAAAAGCTGTTACTCATGGGAATGAAGGTTATATATATTGAAGGTTATCTTATATATATACCTATACTGTTTAAATGGAAGTAGCCCCTACTTTTTGTTAAACTTGATAATTTAATCTTTATGTTCCTTCAAATTTTCTCAACTTAAATAATGAAAGTAAATATTTTTTTCTCAATTTCGTATTTAAAAGGGAATTTATGTTTCTAATAAAATAAATATAACATTTGATTAAGTTTTTATTTGGGAGGATTTTGATGCTGTAATTACGGCGATACCAGAATATGAGGAGATATATATAGGAGGGGATTTTAATGGTCATGTGGGAAGAACAAGTGACGGATATGAAAGAGTACATGGGGGTTATAGCTACGGAGTCAGGAACCAACAGGGGGAAACTCTACTGGAAGCAGCTTTGGCCTTTGACTTAGCCGTAGTAAACACCTGGTATCAAAAGAGAGATCAACATCTTATCTCATTCCGTAGTGGCCAGCACTTTTCATAAATAGATTACTTTCTCATGAAAAGGAGCAAAATTAACTCGGCCAAAGACTGCAAAATAATTCCCAGTGAGAGCCTAGTTTCCCAGCATAGGTTGTTGATTCTAGACTTGAGTCTTAAAGTAAAATGTATGCAAAAGAACTCTAAACCCCCACCTAGAACAAAATGGAACAAACTAAGTGACAGAGAGTTAGCCGAAGAGTTTCGGAGAAGAGTAGTAGATAAGATTGTAGAAATGGGTGATACGATGGATGGATTGTGTGAAAGAAGACATGAGAAAGAAAGGAGTGAGTATTGACATGACGGGAAATAGAGGAGAGTGGAAGAAGAAGACATGTTGTGCCGACCCCACATAGCATGGGATAAGGGCAGGAAGAAGAAGAAGAAGATTTGATTAAGTTTTATGAAGTTTGATTTTGAGCCACGATAGTCGGGTGATTGATCGGATTGGGGTGATCAGTATTCGAGTCTCTCGACCCTAGTTCGATCCCCAGGTGGAAGGTCACCAATACCAATACCAATGGTTGTTTTCAAAAACTTATGTAAGATTTATGTCATGGCCCTGAATTTAAAGACAGCGACGGGCTCACCACCTGTCACATTGTCACAAGAATTTTCTTCGGTGGAACGTAGATCAAAAACTAGACCTCTCTCTCTCTCTTTCCCTGTATTGGGAATGGCGAACTTTATAATTACTTTTTAAAAAGTCAATATATGTATTCTAATTTTAACTTTGTGTCATTATAGTTTCTGTGTTAAGAATTTCTGAGTTTTTATTCATTTGATTTTAAGCCATGTGAGCTTGTCCCTAGTATTTTTTAATGAAATGAAGAATTGATGATTCTTATTAGTTGTAGTGGTTTAGTGGAATTCTCGGTCTTTGATTTAATTTTAATTTCTAATACACAGCTTGGTCTATGTCTTCTCCATTTACACAATACAAAGCGTGTGTGTTTTTGTCGTAGTTGAGTTCTTTTGTCACTAAGTGAAATTAGATAGGACCAAAATTTTATAATTAAAAAACTGGTCGGAGAAAAAGTAAAATACGACAATATGGCGTCGATGACGTCATATTACGATCAAGTTAGAAAAAAAAAACTACAAACTCCGTTAATAATATTTTCATCTAAAATTAATTTTCAATTCAATTGAGGTTATATTTATTAAATCAACAGACAGGGTCATAAATCCTTATCCGTCGTCCGTTGTCTAGAAAACGAAAATCTGAAAGCGTCCCTCGCATAACGTCACCGATTTATCACTCCCGTCGTGCCATCTATCACTCCATTAAACGCGACGTAACGTCCGTAGTTCGCAGCGAAAACGTATGGTAGGGGACAACCGCTCGGCTTCAGTTCGAGATCAGACGTTTTAGGGGATGTGCGTGTGTTTAGTATAAAAAGAGCGGGAAACCGCGTAGTTTCGTTCGAAATATGAAAAATGTAATACACATTTTTTCATGACTACTATTTCTCTTTGTGGACGTTTAAAGTGTTTTACAAACTTAATTTTAAAAATATGTGCGGCACATAAATTTGTTTAAGTTATAGTGAAGGTTTCAAAATGGAGAAATCGTCTTGGATTTTAATTTATTTTCTTGTACAAATTTTCTTTGGTAAGTTTAATTATTCGTATTCTGTATTTAAAAATTAATAATTAGTCGTCGTAGTGCGTAAAGCTAGCAAGTCTTACGTTTAGGTTTACCGGTCACTAAAAGAGATGTAAATAAGAACATAGAGTGTAAATGAGAATAAATATTTATACACAATAATTTATGAATATAAGTTTTTAAATCGTTATGTTTCATAACACAGTAATTAAATACTTATTTAATTAGTAATTAATGTAATGAAATTGTAAATAAAGATGTATTGTGCGAAATAAAGAGAAAAAAAAACTTAATACTGTTAAATATATTTGTTGAAATAATTATGAATTTATAACTTAACTTTTCAACAATTTTCAAATTTATTCAAAATTTTGTCCACTAATACATACAAGAAAAAATATTTAACTTTCGAGTTATCCGAATTAAAATTTCACTGATTTAAAAGATTCTCATATTTCTTTCAACAAAAATAAAATATAAACTTTATGTACTTGTGGTGCATGCAGCATACATACATAAAATAAACATAACTTTTTAATTATTTAATTTAGAAAAGTGTAACTTAGTACTACAATGATAAAAAGAAGTGTTCTGTACTATACTATAATTAATTATTTGTAATCTCAAAAACATCGTAGAAATTGAAATTAATCTGTTAAGGTTTCATTGGAATCGGAACTCTTTTAGATAAATTCAAACAAATTAGTAAAAATAAATAAATAGATATCTTCACGCAATTCCGAATATAAGGTCTAGACAGAGGTCTAGTCAAGACAATTAAGTCCTTTGACCTATATATATTTTCGGGACAACGTGACAGATGGTGAGCCGGCGCCGTCTTTATATCCAAGCCAACGATATAATTCGTACATAAGTTTTTGAAAAACCCATTGGTACGAGCCTGTCACCTGGGGATCGAACTCGGGTCTCTTGATTCGAAATTTCTACCACCCAACCACTCGGCTAACAAATTGTGAAAAATAAAAATTTACGATCAGTTTTTTTTTAATAATTTTAATTATTTTTATTAAAGGGAATTTCACCGCTCATGTTTAAAGAACCATGTTATTTAAAATATTCGCACGTTCTCTGAAAAGGACTAATTTTTTGACCCGAAGCTTTGTTTGTGGAAAAAGGGACAGGTGATTAAGAAAAGAGACAGTCCCGTGCAAAACGGGACTTATGGTCAGTTTATGTATGCTATACTATTATGTAGTACTACTAGTATGTATTATGTATGCTACATAATAAATATTATATTAGATATATCCCAGATATATATCGTTGCTTGAGACATAAAGACTGCGACGGTCTTCGGTGTAATGTGTGTCGAAAGGACTTATTTAATTGTCGAGACCTCTGTCTACCCCTGGTAGGGATAGGCTCTACCAACACTTTACAAATTTATTGTATATTTTTTATAATATACGACAAAGACGTCTGTGATGCAGTCACAACTATCATGCTTGATAATTTAAATGTTCAAAGTAGCTTTCCTAATCTTGTCAGTAAAAAGCCACTGCAGGCCTTTCTTCCTGCTAATATTATAATGGTAACGTCATGATAGCCAATTGGTTGGGTGTTCGAAATCCGAAGCAAGAGACCCGAGTTCGATCCCCAGGAGGGAGAGGGAGTGAGGCGATCAAATGAGTTTTTCAAACCTTATATACGATTTATATCGTTGGCTTGTCCATAAAAACGGCGACGGGTTTGTCACGTTAGCTGAAAAAATCTTGATCGATAGATCAAGATCTTTCAACCCCTAAATTGGAAATAGCGTTGAGATATTATATTATTACTTGTATACACATTAATTTATTATAATTTATGTAAAAGTTTTGTGTACGCGGATGCGAGGCGGATTGTGCTTAAGAATTTACTACCCCTTTTCTTTCTGTGGCTGTCGTTATATGAATTATTTTATTACTTTTTTCAATTTATGTATTTTTATAGGAATTCTTTGTTATTATTTGGGTACAGCCTGTACTGAAAATTTGTGGAGCCAATTTACGTCTACCCGCAACTTATACTTAGCATACTCTATTGTTACTTTTCTGTGATACAATCAAGTTTTTTTTTTAATTTTCGTAATAATATAATTAAGTTTTTTATAGGACTCTAATAATGTGTTATGTAAAAAATATTTTATATATTCCTATTTTATTTCTTTGAAGAAATTTTTTCTACTTTTTTATGGCGGTCAAAAAAGCAACAATTTTTCACAGAGATCAATTCAGCAGATTTCAATTCTTCTCTTTTCTATGTAAATTGTAATAGCTAACGACAGATGTCGGGATAAGTATTTCAGAAATGCTAGATCATAATTAATCAGACCAGCGACGGGCTGCAGATCCTAAGGTGTGAGGCATCTGGTACAGCGAACAATAATCCACTAGCTATGCTTGGCAATTATTGAACATCCTCCTTTTGGAATAAGCTTTATATTTTTGCACGCATACAAGCATGCTTAGGGAATATTCTGTGGTAGACTTTTTCAGGCCAGGCTAAGTAAGCAAATATGTTTGTTTGGATAAATTAAAATAAAAAATCACTTTTACTTATTTTACTATATATTAAATAGTGGAATAACTAAAAGTGATTTTTTTGAAGTGAATTTGGATGCTTGTTACTGTCATTTAATGAAAATAAACCTGTATGAATTAATAATCAATTCTTTATATAAAATACCTTATATGTCGGGAAAATGTACGGTTCCTGTGGAAGAAATCTGAAACATGACGCTGCTCAAAAGATTTATAATGCTCTAAAATACTTAAAACAAAATAGATCAGAACATCCGCAATGTAGAACTGGTAAATTCTAGCGCGTTTTGGCGAAATTCATCCACCCAATAATATTTTCTTACGAAATTTCTTCACGGAGCTCGTGGTAGATTCAGCACTTAAAACTGTTTTTGCTAACCTTAGTAGCGCCGGTCTGGAAACCGAAATTGTATTCTTCGTATTATAAGGCAATTGCTCTGATCACTAAGCCTACCACGAAAAATTGATCATATAATACCATCATATTACCAAGCGGATTGCCTATCGCAGGTAATTTGCACATTAAATGTCTAGTATTTTTTTTATAGCAGACCATACATCTATATGAATGTTTGTACTCGTGTTATGTATGTTAATATGTATAAATTTATATTTATCTGTGTAAGTATATTAAAGAGTATATACTAGAAAGTTTTCGAAACTTTATGATCAATATTTCATTAGTATGATAAATATGATCATTAGGTTTCTTATCTGCTTTTCCTCAGGTATTGTAGGTGTTCATGGGTTGCAGTGATTACTTACCATCACATGTGCCACCTGCTCCTTTGCCCCTTATGTGATAAAAAGTAGCTAGCTTTAAATTCAAAAAAGAAAGAAAGAAATAAAGAAGGAAAGAAAGGTTTATTCTCCAAAGTGACGCCATCAGAGAAAACATAAAAAAAACACATAATTTACAAATAACACTTGGATTTACAATACAAATTACAACATACTACATATTACAAACTAAACAATACCTATACTCGTATGTGTCAAGGCGTCATCTGGGAACTGGAGCACACTCAGCATAATGCCATGAAATTTTTTTTTCCATGGCGCTGATTTTCAGTGTGTCCAACTAGTGACTCGCCGAAATCAGTGCTATATGTATACTCATAATCTAAAAAACTACCAGTGTATGCAGTAGTAAGAACTTATTTACCACATTTTATTATTTACCACATTTTATTAATTCTACTCATGAATAAACAAAACATAGATAGGAAACAAAACTAGGGAATGTAATTTAAGCTTACTTAGTGAAGTTTGTAAAACTTGAAACTAGAATCTATTCTCCAGGCACCATCGATCATAGAGAATACGTTTTCCAAGCACAGGCAGGAAGGAGTTGTTAAAACTTGTACAAAGTACAAATTTCCAAATGAAATATGACTCGACAAGCTAGCGTTAAGAAATAGTTTCTAGGTACCAGATACTTTTACACAAGGTACTTTTGTATTTTATTTATGTTTTGTATTAATTCAAAAAGTAAAAGGTAATACAAATAAAAGTAGAAGGGACTTTGATATAAATTAAGAGGTGAGACCGTCGTATCTTAGTGTCCAAACCAATGATACAAATCGTACATAAGTTTAGAAAAATAAATATTAGTACGGTCCTTCCTCCTGACGATCGAATTCGAGTCTCACGATCACCCAGCTACTCGGCATGTCTTTTCTATCTTCCCGTTTTTTTCCAATACTAGGGTAAAGACACGATAAGAAAATAAACTCACCATAGCCGAGTGGTTAGGTGATTTGAATCGGAGTTAAGAGACCCGAGTTTGATCCCTAAGTGGCAGACTCGTACCGATGGGTTTTTTAAAAACTTATGAACGTATTATACTTAGGCTCGGACATAAATACGGCGACGGGCTCACCACCTGTCACGTAAGAATTATACTTTGGCTTGGACATAAAGACGGCGACGGGCTCACCACCTGTCATGTTAGAATTATACTGAGGCTTGGACATAAAGACGGCTACAGGCTCATCTCCTGTAACGTTGAATCGAAGATATATTACATGGAAGGTGGGTCAATGGAACTGAATTGTCTAGGCTAGACCTCTGTCTACACCTTTATTGGGAATGGCGTGAAGATTTTTTTAATTATTTATTTTTTTAGAGAGGTCAAGAGAAGGACAAGACGATTAAGTCCTTTCGACCCACCTTTCGCCGAAGCCTATTATTGTCAAAGTGACAGTAGGTGAGCCTATCGCCTTTTTAGTATCCAAGTTACTACAATATAACTACATTCGTTGGTATATAAAACAAAATAAATAAATACAATTATCTTCACGCAATCCCCAATACAGAGTAGACAGAGGTAAAGTCTAGACAATTAAGTCTCTTCGACCCACCTTCCACCGAAGATATTTTCGGGACAACGTGACAGGTGATGAGCCCGATGCCGTTTTTATGTCCAAGCCAACGATATAATTCGTACATAAGTTTTTTTGAAAAACCCATTGGTACGTGCCGGCCACCTCCTGCCTGCCGCCTCTCAAATCGAAATTCCGACCACCCAACCACTTGGCTATCCTGAATTTTTATATAAATTATATGTATTAATATGCCTTAATTTATTTCATGCTTATTAAACATGTTCTATCTGTGAAACATCGATGCCAAATAATAATAAATGGTGGTAAACAAGTTTGTAGTTTGAAATATGGGAACAATTTCACGTTAGCATAATTAATAATTCTGGTTTCAAAATTTGCATACGCAGATTAAATTCATTTTGAAATCAGTAAATATACATTATTTGCTAAATGTGCTATTAATTATACTTCAGTAATTGATTCGTGATGTTTTTAATCAGTGTTAAAACTTTTAAATGCTTTTTCATTTTTTTTTTATTTTTTATTGAAGACGCGCGCAAATGACGAAGTGGGTGCTTAACGAATATAATGATGATTAATGATAAAAAATCATAAGATTAATGATAATCAATGCCAAATGAGACGCGCTCAAGGTTAGATCACCTGCAGCCATGACCTACAACTATGTCGGAGCGATGCTGACTTGCGCTCAATGAGCTCGCACGTTCAGTGCAAAAATCGGTTACGTCAGTACACGAACGTCGCTCGCAATAGTCATAGATCTAAAGTCGCTGTGGCCAAAATTGACAGAGATGTACATAATATTAAGACATGAGAGAGTTTTTAATTTTTTGTATCCGGAGAGTCACGTGATTAAAAAAGTCACGATAGCCGAGTGGTTGGGTGGTCGGAATTTCGAGTCAATAGACCCGAGTTCGATCCCCAGTTGGTGGTCTCGTACCAATGGGTTTTTCAAAAACTTATGTACGAATATCGTTGGCTTGGACATAAAGACGGCGACGGACTCACCACCTGTCACGCTGTCCCGAAAATATCTTCGGTGGAAGGTGGGTCGAAGGGACTTAATTGTCTAGACTCGACCTCTGTCTACCCCTGTATTGGGAATTGCGTGAAGATATTTTTTTTATTTATATTATTTGTATCCGGAGAGAGACATAGGCTGCTTTTAGGCCGAGAGTTAAAAAATGTCTTCATGCCATACCCAACACTAGGTGGTAGGCTCGTTCCAATGGTTTTTTTTCAAGGAGTCGTTGACTTGGTCATAAAACCAGCTTGGCTCACCACCTGTCAAAGGTAGATCCAAAGGACTTAATTGTCTAGACCTCAGTCTTCCCACGTCTGGGAAAATGTTTAAAGATAAAAAAAAATAATTTTGAGTACTGTATTTGCCATGACCATAGCGATGAAGGAAACATCGTTCGTAAATCTTCCGTATGCGAAATGAAAAAAGGAAAAACAATTTCGAGGACTTGGAAAGGTCGTTCAATATGTATTTAGCAACGTGGCGGACGATTCCGTACTAATCTCTTGTAGCCTGCACTGATATCCCACATCCCCACCCAATCACCAGTGCGTGCACACCGTTCGACATAGGAACATACCATCCATGGGTATCGCAAGAGGCGAGTAAGGGAAAACCCATTAATAATGTGGCTATCGAGAAATGGCAGGATAAATCTCGAAAAATACCAGACCGAAATTAAACATACCGATGACGGGTAGGTGCAGTGTCTGGTACTGTGATCACCAATCCACTTACCAAGCTCGGCGATTATGGCAAGTTTGTGCAAGTGAACTTTGGTGTTTGTCTGTATAACTAAAGCCTACATAGCAATATATATAAAAATATCGCGCCCGTGTCAGTATATTTTTTAAATTTCTCTTTAATTTAATAACAAGAAGTCCACCATAGGTTTTCTTTAAAGATCAATAAAAATATAATGAAAAATATTTTAAAATATAAAGTGTATATGAACTCTATGAAATATACTTACTGAACTATACATAATATTACGTTTGTTTGCAACATCTAGGGACGTACCACTAAATTGAATAGCTTCACAAAACCAAAGAAAAAGAATGCTTGTTACAAAAGTTACAATGGGTGGAATCAACGAGTTTTAGGCGTGTAACTTAGAGACGTAACTTGAGTGTAATTGTTGAAGTTTTAACGACGCTGCAACGTCATTCAGACGTGTTCCACTTAAAACTTCTCGCTTTGATATTACGAAGATAGTGTATCACGATTGTTTACTTATATGTACAACGTATAATTTGTAAAAGAACTTAAAAAAGATACGAGGTCTGGATAATTAAGTCCTTTAAACCCATCTTTTATCAAAGAGATTTTTTGGGACAACGTGACTGGTCGTGAGCCTGTCGCTGTATTTAAATCGTATTATTGTTCTTGGAAAAAAAAACCATTGGTACGAGCCTACTCCCAATGTTGGGGTAGACAGAGGTCTGGAGAATTAAGTCCATTCAACCCAAATTTCATTAAGGACATTTTAGGACAATGTGTCAGTTGGTGAGTATGTCACCGTCTTTGTGCCTCAGCCTATGATGTAAATCATACATGTAAATCGTACCTGGGGATCGAACTTGGGTCTCTTGACTCGAATTCCAATTACCAAACCACTCGGCTATCGTGATTATTTGTAAGAAGTAAAAAATATATTTTTTTTTATTTACTGCTTGGTAGTGAATACGTTTTTATTTTATTTTTATTTATTTTATCTTCACGCACAATCCCTGACGGGGTAGCCAGAGAGAACAGATCGCCAAGTGTCACGATCCTTACATACCTCTTCCGCTTCATTCAGTTTCATCATCTTCTTCATACATGCACGTCTAGGTATCCGAGTACTCTTGACCCTCCCCTCTTCGAGTAATTTGCTCACATGGTCTTCAAAAGTTAGTCTCGGCCTACCTCGACCCCTTTAAATATCAACTTTCACGGTATGTATTTTCTTCACCATTCGGTCTTCGCTTATTCGCTCAACATTCCCAAACCCTTATCCATTTTAGTGATAAGGTCATCTTTCAAACCTACTATTTTGCCAATCTCTTCGATTCGCTTCCGGTCGGTCAAGGTAACGCCGCACATTTTACGAAGAGATCACATCTCCACTGCATTCAACCTGCTTTTATGCTTCTTCTGATATACCCAGGTTTCGCTGCCATATTACAAAGTCGGTACCAGCACTGCATTATGTATCGCAAGGCGTGCATTTTTCATTACGCCTTGCCTTTGGACTAACGCAGTCAGGGCACCTATGATGTTTCCGGCAGCGACACGCCTGTCCACATCTATATCACATCTTCCATCCTGGTTAAAAGCACTGCCCAAGTAGACAATCTCATTCACCTGTTCTAGACATTCCATATGTTTTTATGATTATTTGTATTTGTAAATATATATCTCGACGGGCTCACCACCTGTCACGTTGTCCCGAAAATATCTTCAGTGGAAGGTGGGTCGTAGGTACTTAATTGTCTAGACTAGACCTCTGTCTACCCCTGTATTGGGAATTGCGTGAAGATATTTTTATAAATATATGTCTATGTAAGTTTATTGTATCTCATACCTACCACATAATGGCAGAATTAAGGTGTTTCGACATAAGTTCCACCGTTTATAAATTTTAATGATTAAATAAATAAATAAAATTACAAAAGTTGCCGGTAAATGATTTATATTACACTTCTACATTATAATAGACTAGAACATAAAATAACTTTATTAATTTAACATTATTAAATTTTAAAGGAATCCCCCTTCAAACTTTGACATTGATGGCTTGGAAGAAGCACATATGGATCGTTCGTTTTTATGTAATACTAGCTGCCCCCGCGGTTTGCCCGCAGTTTAAACCTTAAAGCGGAACCCTAATTATGTTTCTAAAATAAAAGTTATGTTACTCTTTATAACATTAGCTCTCTATCAGTGAAAGTCCTGTTAAAATCATTTCAGCCGTTTCAGAGATTAGCCGTAACAATTAAAATTATTAGTAGCTATAAAACGAAATAAAAGCATTTAATTTAATGACATGAAAAGTTCAGCATAACAAATATGCTTTAAAAATCGATAAATAAGCTTTAATTTGGGTTAAAGCTTTTTTATTACGCAATTTTTATAAGCTGTAAGTTATAACAAAGGAATCGGCTAAAAACATGCAAGTGTGTGGAATAGGAAATAACGAAGGCACCAAAAACACCCAGATCCGCGATCCAGTGTGTACGCCAATCGTCCAAGGAAGTCGTCTAAGCTCTCATCGTCGTATAAGCGTTGCGATTATAGCAAACCGTCCTTACGGCGTCAATGTTTTGCAGTGAACTTTTACAGGCTGTTAAGTTAACTTAATGTATATAAATTACTATGTATGATCTCTTAAGATTGAAAATAAATATTTTTGCAGGTCTAGGGACAACTACAACAAGCGGCGACGCAATTGAAGACAAACATGATAATGTTTCAGAAAGGTAAGGAAAATGCTTTATCTAAATATTAAATATGTTATTATATTCAAGCGAAACTGCGACCTTTGCCATGCGGTGGCAACTTCCTTATCTCCTAGCCACCGTGTCCCACACGCATTATCAAAATTAAAATTTTTAGATCTCTTTCTTTTATCCGCCAGAAGATATTCCAAATTCCAGCTCATTATCCATAACTTTACAGCCACGAATTACCATATATACCTTCATTGTTAATGTTTAAATAAATTTTTATGTATATTAGTAAATCGGATCCAAAATTAATAAATAAAATTCGGTTACCGTCAATTTGGTAGCAATGACAGCGGGACGTTCAAAACCTCAGTCCCCCCGTGACCACGTATGCTATAAAGCATCCGAAACGTCGGGAAGTAAAAATAGTTTGTAAAAAGTAATTAAAACGCGATGAAATCTGAAAATCGTTTTATTTAAAATGTGTTGTATTCGCGTAAATACAAGAAATCATTAAGTATATAAGTTTTTTAACTTTTGGTTAAAGAAAAAAATTGACGAGAAATTTAAAGAAAAAAAAAATTGAACAAAAATAAAAATGTTTGTCCACGAAACAAAGCATCATCATGCATGCAGATAGCATCGACGATCGACCGCATAGTTAGAGAGAGTCATTAACTATCTTAATATCATAGGTTTAGGGCGCCGACTGCGAAATATAACATCGCATGTCTGAGGTTGCCATTCGACTATTGTCGTAAAACGCTGCTGACACAATCATTGCAGCATAGTAAGCCATCCTAACCACCTTAACAGGAATACTAGTAATAGAATAATAGTTACTTTACATTGCTAGTAATGTTTAAAAAGCTAATGACACCTGATAGCCGAGTTGGTAGTGACCCCGCCTTAGAAGCTAAGGGCTGAGGATTCGAACCTCGCCAGAGAAAAACATTTTGTGTATTAAATGTGAATTTTTGTACTCAAGTCATGAATATTTATATGTATTTGTCGGCGTAGAGTAGGCCACATGACGCAACTCGTTGTTAAAGCCGTCTTGAGCCATATCAGAAAACTGATCTAAATGGGTGGAAACGCATGACAGGGGGTGAGTCCGTCGCCATCTTTATATCATATAAGTTTAAAAAAAACAATGGTGCGAGTTTTGGGGATCGAACTCGGGTCTCTTGGCTCGAATGCCGTTCACCCAAGTACACTGGTAGGCCAATGATTTTTATCGAAACTTTTGTACGATTCATATCGTTGGCATATAAACAAGGGCTGTCATGCTATCCCAAAAGAAGCTCCGGTGAAATCTGGATAGAAAGGATTTAATTGTCTAGACCTCTGTCTACCCCTGTATTGGGAATGGCGTAAAGATATGTATTTATTTATTTTTAACTAGCTAGGCTTCTAAAATAATGATAAAGTATTTCTTTTACTAGCTAGACCTCAATTGTGTTTAATTGAGCTCTAGCTCCTGAATTAGGCAGAAATTAATCCTTTCTAAGCAATGACACAACACTTCACAGCTTGTTAAATTATAATAATTTAACAAAAAGACTGTTGCTGTCATTTACAGTGCATTGATATTCTTTATATTCAACATTTCATACATTGTTTCTTTATGTGAAAGAAATTGTACAAATCCTATTTAACTCAGAAAATCCGGCGGTGAATGCAATAAATTGCATACTATATCAAAGCTATTGTGTCCTAGATAAACAAACCTACGTGCCAGAAATGTTACCTATACTGTGAAACAAAGTGATTTATTTTGCTTTTAGAACTCTATCCGATATCCCAACCAAAAAGTATATTAAATATTCTTAAACGCTATGTATTATTTTAAAATAATATTAACAGGTATTATTGTTTCTGTTACACTTCATTAAAAATAATTGCAGCCTCAGGTGTTTCTCTTTCAGGTTGATAACTGATACTGAAGAAAGGATAACAAGGTACAGAAAAGTTGACACGAGACTGATGACTACAAATAATGGTAAGATAAATAATTACCAGCGAAGCAACGCTTTTCATATAAAATAAACAGTTACTAAAATCATCATCATTATAACCGCCAGTAGTAGTCCACTGCACCGGCCATCACCACACTTGGCAAGCGGTTTGGCGATCGTAGTACCAGACACCTTGCACTGTAGGCGATACTGACCGTCAAAGCTCTGCTGAATTTTATTTCTGTGCTGTTACATTTCGACACGAATACCGCCATATGTCAGTAGCCAATGGTATATTTACACATAAGTTACCGCTTACGATACAGGGGACGACAGGTTTGATCCCCGGGCTGGCATCCCGAAAATTCTTAAAATCTGTTTGAGTTCTAAAGTTACCAACAGCAATTACAATTACAATTGGTGAAGGAAATCGTGAGAAAGCTTGCTCGTTTGAGAAATATAAAAAAAAAGGATAATGAAGACATGTGAAGCCTGGCACACCGCACAGTAACTTGCAAGCCGAAAGTTCTCTTCTAATATCTCTCAAATAGTATGTGGTAGAGGACTTTGACTTTACTTTTATTTTTACTCAATGAAAATAAATTTAATATGATTATAATCAATTGATGATTATAAATTTTGCATTAGATCTAAAACGTATATATTTATATGCAAACAGGATATGCAAGAAGCGAAAACAGAAGATACAAACGGAGGTTACAAATGGTTATTTCTCAACATTTTAGCGAAGTAACTGTTACACCTGGTGTAGATGTAAGTTTATCTTTTTTAAGTAAAATACCATATTTACCAATTTTCAATGTATTTTAAACTAAGTAGACTACTTAGAAAATCTCGCTTTATGTGAGATCTTTGTACAAATATTTTCTACAACATCACGTTCATTGTATCAAAATTAATAATATTTGATATCTTAGTCTTCTCATCACAATATAACTCATTTTTTTAAATATTTGGAACATTATTGACGATAGCCGAGTTGTTGGGTGGTCGGAATTTCGAGTCGAGTGACCTGAGTTCGATCCTCAGGTGGCAGTAGCAATGAGTTTTTCAAAAACTTATGTACGAATTTCATCGTCGGCTTGGACATAAAGGCGGCGACGGGCTCACCACCTGTCACGTTGTCCCGAAAATATCTTCGGTGGAAGGTGGGTCAAAGGGACTTAATTGTCTAGATTAAATTAAAGAAAAAATTAAAAAATTCAACAGACACGGGCGGGATTCGAAATCGCGATCCTGCCGTACCGTGGCAACGCTCTATTTCATACATGATGTACGAATTTCATCGTTGGCTTGGACATAAGGGCGGCGACGGGCTCACCACCTGTCACGTTGTCCCGAAAATATCTTCGGTGGAAGGTGGGTCAAAGGGACTTAATTGTCTAGACTTGACCTCTGTCTACACCTGTATTGGGAATTGCGTGAAGATATTTTTTTATTACTTTTTTTTATGTATAAAATTATATCGTTGGCTTAGACATAAAGACGGCGACGGGCTCACCACTTGTCACGTTGTCCCGAAAATATCTTCGGTAGATGATGGGTCAAAGGGACTTAATTGTCTAGACTAGACCTCTGTCAAACCTGTATTGGGAATTGCGTAATCAAAAAAGTGAATGATAGACAGAGAGGAAGAAATATAGTAGGAAAGCTTTATTCGCCATGATAACGCTGTGACATTTGTTTGAAATTCATATAATAACTAAGATAGATATAGCTAAGCGTATTTTAATATATTATGTTTCCTATATTTATAAATTAACTATTGTTAATATCTTATTATATTGTAGGTGAATTTACAATGTATATTAAATGGTCCACATCCCGCTAGATTTGCCTGGGAAAGGGACAATATTATTGTCTCTTCTAATACAGATTCTAGGTAAGTGAACTAAACATAACTTAAACGCTTTGGGAAATAAATATACTATCATCTAGCTGCCCCTCGCGGCTTTGCCCGCGGCTTACCACTTAATGCGGAACCCTAATTATCTTTTAAAATAGAAGTAGCTTAAGTTACCTCTTACAACATCAGCAATTTGCCATTGAAAGTCCCGTTAAAATTGGTCTAAACATTTCAGAGATTAGTCGAAATAAACAGAGAGACAGAGAAAAACTTTAAAATTTGATTTAATTACCGTATTTTATGTTAATACCGTATATATTTTATTCAATTTCAAAGAATAACAACTGTACTCACCATCAACGGTACACACCTCTAGTTCGACGCGACTAAGGTGTGAAAATGAAAACGAAGTACGATATAGGTTTTGTTTAAAAACAAATAGGTTTTGTATAAATACATACATAGAAAGGGACAACATCACATACACTGCTCTGGTTGCAAAGAAAGCAGCTTAAGCACTTGTACTGTGAAATCGGAAACAACGAAGCTACCACAAACACCCAAACCCGCGAAAATATATAAAAGTGTTTGTGGTACTAAACACCGAGACCCGAGAAATGTGAGAAAAGTGTTTTCTACATTGATACGACCCGAAATCGAACCGGACACAACAGATCCGGCGACACAACGAAAACCGTTGTGTATGCCATTCGTCCACGAAAGTTGTCACGCATTTAATTTATCTGTTTCCTCATACATTTTATTTCATGTGTGGCGCAGACGAGACAGGTATGTCATATTTACCACTCTCTCTTTACTACTACTACTAATTCTTTTAGGTACTCAGTAGGACAGACTATGACTCCCGACGGAGGAGTAGCCACGCAGCTTAATATTTCACATATACGAGTCGATGATGGTGGTATTTATGCATGTAAAGCACATCATGGAGACTCTGTCGTTTATCATGAAGACAGGGTTAATGTATATGGTAACTAACTAAATTTTAAAATTTGTTTCTTAAAAACTGTTTGAAATAGTACCAATTGACATCAAACTAATTAGTATATTATTATATTGACGTTACTTAATATCATTGGTTAAATATGACGTAAATATTTATTTAAGATTTCATTGTAGGGCCACCATATATCCGAACTTTGCCACCCTTTAAGGTTCAAAGTGGTCAAAGTGTTACACTACGTTGTCCCTACTATGGATATCCGATAAGGTATGTCATAAGCTTAAAAATATTATTACACTCTCTGTGATAAACATAATACTCAGTTCTATTTATTTTTAAATTTAGAGAAATCACATGGGAATTCAAAGGGAAAGAAATAACTAAAGATGCATTACAACAAACAAATCGTTATAAAAGATTTATAAACGATACCGCGTTTAGTATAGAAATATTCGGACGAAAGCCAAAATTAAGACAAAAACGTGACGCGGCCACTGTTTCTAGAGATGGGATTTTAAATATAGCTAAAGTCACTAAAAGTGATAACGGTGCTGCCTACGCTTGTATAGTCAGAAGTCCTTCCGGGGAAATGGCGAAAAGATCCTTCGAATTACAAGTTGTACAAGCACCGCTATTGGAGGAAATACTGTTGGCACCCGATTTACAGGAAGGACAAATTGTTCAAATTCACTGCAATCTCAAAAGCGGAGACTCTCCGGTATATTATGCTTGGTTGAAAGATGGTAAGAAGATACCGACACATTTAAAGGTAATTTCTATTAATATTTCTAGAGCGTTCTAGTGTTTCAATGGTTTGGGCACGTTGAGCGAATGAGTGAAGACAGAATGGTGAAGAAAATATATAGCGCGAAAGTTGATATTAAAAGATGTTGAGGTAGCTCGAGACTAACGTTGTGGTTAAGAAGGATCCTACTGAGAGTTTCTCTCGAACTTTTTCCAAGACAAGTGGCAAACATTTGTTAGTGTACCACTCTGCAGTAACTGAATTTTGATCTTCTAAAAGTTCATAGGCCTCGGTCAAATAATATGGTATCCACCTGCCACTTCCTAAAGGCTAATTAACAATTTTTGTGGAGGATTTTGTGCACTTGAGTCGTACCGATGCCTAAGCTTGTCCGAATCTGCTGATAGGTTACTCTTGGATCAGTCTCCATCATACACAACACAACACAACACTTATGTTATCTTCGTCGTCGCCATAGAAGGCCGTCCCTTACGCGAAGCATCGTTAAAATTGGTGCGACTGCGTTTAAACTCATTAAAGCATTTATAAACAGTGGCCCGAGAAGGGGCTTCATCGTGAAACGCCAATCGAAGTCTGTCATAACATTCTCATTGACTTAAATGACACCGAAAATGATAAAAAATCATAGTACGAAAATTTTCTCGCGTTAAATTCATACTGGCATGACAACACGAATTTCAATTTGCCGCCATATCGTAAAATAATTGACAAATGAATGAAATTAGTACTCAATAATATTAGCAAAGAGATCTATTTTCAAAATTTTTTTTTATAGTATATACTTTAAAAGTAGCCAGGTCTAAAAACTCTGAATGTCGCCTCGTACATAACAGCTTGTTTAAGCCGCAACCACTTGCTTCGTAAGCAAGACTAATACTAGGCTACCAGGTCGTAAAGTTAGAGAATTAACTACCAAAAAGGCAAAAGAACTATTACTGGCTATTAATAAATTTAAAAGCACATTTGTTTCAGATTGTGGAAAGCAGTTTAGAAGTGTTTAGTGTACTTATTATAAAAAATGTATCACTAGAGCACTGCGGCACTTACACATGTGTAGCAGCAAACCACGTGGCCAAAGTTAACAAAACTGTTAATTTGTATATAAAAGGTATTTTTTTCCTCGACTTCACGACACAAAGTTTTACACATTACCAATAATTTAAAAAAAAAACGATAAGTTTTTTAAAATGTCTAATTATCACGTGTCTTGTTTTAATGTTTGTTGTAGTCTTGTTGACATATTATATTTTATACATGTTTTTTCTTTTTGAACAGTCGCGCCAAAATGGGGAGAAGAGCCACATAATACTTCTCTACTTTTGGGCAGAAGCGGACATATATCATGCAGTGCTAATGGATATCCTCAACCACAGACGCACTGGTTAAAAAAAGATGGTAGGACTAAAAAATATTTAAAAAAATATATTTGTTGTTATTGAAAAAATTACTTCGCAACCCTCCGCAAGAAAATATAAAAAGGTATATGTTACCTGGTCCGAAGAGAAGAAGAGCACCACCCTCCCTCCCACCGATGCGTGCACTAATTCCACAGATGTATGCACTAATTCCACTGTATGCACCACCACCACTACACTCAAACCAGGTAACATATACCACCACCGAAAACGCAAACCACGCATTGATTTGTGGCGTACCGGCTAACAAAAATTACCTAGTTTGAGACTAGTGCACGTGTGTTAGGTAACATATACCATTTTCGCATGCGGAAGGTTCCGCATGCGAAAATGGTATATGTTACCTAACCCATCTCTGGAATTAGTGCACGCATCTGTGGGAGGGAGGGTGGTGCTCTTCTTCTCTTCGGACCAGGTAACATATACCTTTTTATATTTTCATGCGGAGGGTTGCGAAGTAATTTTTTCAATAACAACTTTACAATGAATTTCCGCAAAGTAACGCCTGAGTCAATTAAATATATTCGTGTTTTAAAATATAATAATACTTACTTATCTTCAAGCGCAATCCCTGACGGGGTAGCCAGAGAGAACAGATCGCCAAGTGTCACAATCGTTACATACCTCTATTGCTTCTTTCAGAATCTTCATCTTGTAATACATGAACGACTAGGTATCCGAGTAGTCTTGAACCTTCCCTCTTCGAGCAATTTGCTCACAATTCTGGTCTTCGAATGTTAATCTCGGGCTACCCCGACACATTTTAATATTAACTTTCGCGCAATTTTTTTCTTCACTATTTGGTTTTCACTCAATCGCTCAACGTGACCAAACCATCGAAGCACGCCCTTATAAATTTTTGTGATAAAGTCATCTTTCAAACCTACCATATTGCGAATCTCTTCGTTTCGTATTCAATCGGCTAAGGAGAGGCCGCAGATTTTACGTAGAGATCGCATCTCCACTGCATTCAACTTTATGCCTCTTGGCCGTTGGGGGCACCGTTGACTTTATTCGCGGCAGCGTCACGCCTGTCCACATCTATATCATATCTTCCATCCCGGCTATAAGTACTCCCCAAGTATACAATTTAATTCACCTGTTCTAGACATTCCTGATTTACACTTCGTTCACTCTTCGTCAATTCTTCTTATACTAGAACCTTAGTTTTATTAACATTAGAACGGAGACCTTTAATGTCACATTAAAGTTCATACACCTGACTAATGTCGGCAGTTCTGCCACTGATGGTGCAATAAGCATCATCAGTATACAGCAGACAATTTACTTTCATATCACCCAATTTCACACCCAAACAACTATCTATCAGCTTTTGTAAACAGCTGTCGAGATACAACATGAACAGACATGACACAACCCTGTTTTACGCCCGTTTGGACGTTAAACATGGGTGTCATGCCCTACCCGCATGCACGATAAATATAATGATATATGTAATAATACAATATCTTAACCATTCCCAATACAGGAGAAGACGAAGGTCTAGACAATTAAGTCCTTACACCAAAGAAAATTTTCGGGACAACTTGACAGGTGGTGAGCATGTGTCGCCGTCTTTATGTCCAAACCAATGATATAAATCGGACATAAGCTTTTGAAATATGGATGGAACTCGGGTCTCTTGAGTCAAATTCAGATAGTCCAAACATTCGGCCTTAAAATATAAAAACTTTATATTAATTAGCCGACCTCGCGGACGAGTGGCGTACCCACCGGTTTTCGCAAGATGTCGCCTTTGAAGACTGGGTTCGATTTCGTCGATATAGAAAAAGCATTTTTTTTAATTTTCTTGTATATGCTTATTTATGGTAACAAAAGCACATGTGTTATGGAATCAGACACATCGAAGGTTTCTGATACCATAACACATGTGTTTGGGATCAGAGCGATGTATGTAATGTTGTCCATATTATGCATCTATGTATATATTTTTGTATAATTATTTTGCTTTATCAGTTATATCCGATGCATGGAGGCCAGTGTTGGAAGTAGCCGGTGGCGGAGTTTTAAGTTTGTCAAACGGATCATTGATATTTGACGCTGTTGCTTTATCTGACGCCGGTTTATACACGTGTCACGTTGAAAATGGCGTTGGTGAACCTTTGAGCAAGACAATTTGGATATCTGTAAATAGTAAGTTAAATAATTTGTAATGCGTGAAATAAAAATAAAAAAGGATAAGTTTATAACAATATTATCGGCATACAAAATAAATGAGAGGAAAAAAAGAGATCTGATTTGTGTATTGACAATACTTCTGTTACAGAACCAGTTACATTTGACATTGCGTCTAGAAATCTAACAGCAAAACTTGGACAACATGTTACCGTAGAATGTCAAGCGAAAGGAGACGATCCCATAAGGATCATGTGGACTCGGAACGGGAAGCCTATTAACCCTTTAACTCAGAGGTACAGTCTATTTATAAATAAATGGCGGCTACATTTTCCCTGTGATTAAAGAGTATGAATAGTTTCGAAAGGTGCTGCATATATATATATATATATATATATATATATATATATATATATATATATATATATATATATATATATATATATATATATATATATATATATATATATATATATATATATATATATATATATATATATATATATATATATATATATATATATATATATATATATATATATATATATATATATATATATATATATATATATATATATATATATATATATATATATAACATAATTGCATCTAAACTTTTTGTGGACATTGTTGTGGCTTATACGTTAAGATAAATTGTTATTATTCAGTTTTTTAGTACTGCAGAATGTATAACTGTCTTATGTCCCTAATAAATAAATAAATTCTCGCCTTCCACAAATAATCAGAAGAATAAATAAGTCTATTGGCTACTGACGACGGTGGGTGCCTCCAAGCGAGTGTCAATGCTACGTTGCACTGTTATCGCGCTTCTCTTCCCGCACGTAAGCTGCTGGGTCTCCAACAAATATACCATGATACTCTTTGGAAAGTTGCTTGAGTGTCGAAGGAGGTGATAATACCGACGTCAAGTACACGTTCACAAACTTCCGCGTTTCGTCTGGTGAGTGCAAGTAACTGGAGGCCCAAATACCCCTTACCCCAAAAAATAGCAGCGAAAAAAAAATTCTATCCCAGGGGGTACCAGCACCTTCAGTGTTGGAGAATCCCTCTCTGGGCACCCGCGCTCGGGCAACCAATCGCTGCCTGTGCGTGAAGCTCGTTCCGCTCTGTTCCCATACTGTTCGTAGAAAAGTAGCAAAAACCTTTGGTGCCCCTTACCACGCTTGCCGTGGATTTCTGCAATATCAGGGGACTACACTCGAATCTTGATACCGTCCACTACCATCTGGAGATGGCAAAGCCGGCCTCGCTTTTTTATACCGAGAGGCAGATATCCTCTCTGGCAGATACCTTTCCTAACCGGGGTATAAGCTGGAACATTGTTTTATGCCACGGGCCGGGGTTTGTGTATACGTCAGAGAGGACACATGTTCTCAGCACCTCGGCAGACTTGAATGTGGGGTCCTGTCCACCCTGTGACTGCGACGACCCTCGCGTGCCTCTACAGGTCCCACAGCGGCAATGTTGAAACTAACCGACTCATCGACAACATCTAAATAGCTGCAGATTCTATGCAGATCCCATCCGCAGAGATCGTGGTTCTCGGAGAATTCAACGCCCACCACGCCGAATGGCTCCAATCTCAAACCACTGAACTGGAAGAATGCTGCTGGATCTTCTGCTGACCACTCACCCGGACGGCTATGTGGTCTCCATCGATGCTCCTTTGGATTCATCGGACCACTGCCTTATTCGGAGTAAAGTGCCTATCATGTGCCAATTGCAGTCGCGATCTGCAGGCTACCGCCGTGTCTCTAGAGGTCGCCAGATTGGGAAGGGATGTGGTCTTTCTTTGCATCCTAGCCATGGAGGCAGGTTAGCTTCTCGCTGGATTGTCCCGACGCCGTTGCAAATTCCGTTGCCGATGTGGTGTTTCAAGGAATGGAAATCTTCGTTACTTCCTCTTCAGTGCCCATCGGTGGTAGATCTATGCCTTTGTTTGGTAGCACCTGCAGAATTGCATCTCGTCAAAAGCAGAAGTGCTACCGGGCCTGGGTTAAGGCATCAGCTTTTTTTCTGCCAGGTCCTTCAAAAGAGTAATTGCTGCGGCAAATTCCGTGCACATTAGCAGAATTGGTGAGAAACTAATTGAAGTTCCTTCGGGAAGTCGTGCGTTCTGGTCCCTCGCCATGGCTATCCAAGGGAATTTTAGTCAGCCATGACTACCATCTCTATACAGGGAGGACAACTCGCTAGCCCACCAGGCAAAGGAGAAAGCCGATCTTTCAGGTTCTCTTTTTGTGTCCAACTCGACTCTCTATAAAAGGAGGAACTCACTGCCGATTATTCCGTGCAGTGAGTGCTCTATGCCGGGCATCTGGACATTCTGCATCTGCACCTGCAGAGAGATAACTCCCTGGACATCCAAAAAGATGAGTGGGCCCGATGTATCGGATAGATCCTCAACACAATAGAAAAAACCCCTATTGCGTTGAGGATCTATCGGCTCTAATGCATTATTTTCGGTAGTCTTACTCTCTGGGCATCGTCCCGATGGCATGGAGGACAGCTTTGGTGCACCTGATCCCTAAGAAAGGCGACCGCTCAGATCCGTTTAACTACAGACCAATCATCACCTCCTTATTCCAAATAATGGAGTCCATTGTAAACTGCCAGCTGTTGAGGTACTTAGAGGAGCACCAGTTAATTATTGACCGCTAGTACGGCCTCCGTCTGGGTCGCTAAGTGGGTGAACTTTTTGTGCACCTCACTCGATGGGGGGAGGCAGTAGAGACCTTCCCCTTGCTCTCTGGCAGTTAATTGAAGCATCGCATAGCAAAAGCCTTTGATCGGGTATGGCACAAAGCGCTTCTCTCGAAGCTCCCTATGTCCAGTGATATAGGCTTCCCGAGGAATTTTGCAATTGGGTCACTAGTTTTCTCGCAGACCGGAGCATTAAGGTCATAGTTGACGGTGCATTTACGGACTAAAAGTCTGTGAACGCTGGTGTCCCACAAGGCTGTTTTCTATCGCCAACCCAGTTTCTTCTGCATTTAAGTAATTTACTACAAATTATTAATATTCACTGCTATGCAGACGACAGCACTGGTGATGGCGTATACATTGGCCGTGTCAATATTTCTCGGGAACACGTCGTCGAATACTGGAACAAACTTTTCGAGATTTTGTTAGAGAAAATCTCGGACGCGAAAAAAACCGTTTGCGCGTTTACCGTTAAAAAGAAACCCTTCGTCGTATCACCTCACTTTAAGAGCACTCCCCTAGTTGCCTCAGCCAGTACCGGAATCCTTG
This sequence comes from Sericinus montela, assembly GCA_029286605.1. Classification (NCBI taxonomy): domain Eukaryota; kingdom Metazoa; phylum Arthropoda; class Insecta; order Lepidoptera; family Papilionidae; genus Sericinus; species Sericinus montela. The sequence continues at coordinate 951,279 of JAGSMR010000096.1, read as the reverse complement.
GCGTCGACATATCGAGCAACGTTCAGTTTCGCGGTCACTTGGAAGGGAAGGCCTCTAAAAAGCTTGGCGTGCTCAGTAGAGGACGACAGTACATCATGCCAGCCCAACGCTTGAAACTTTAAAAGGCGCAGGTTCGGCCGCACTTGGAGTACTGTTCTCATCTCTGGGTGGGGGCACCCCAGTGTCAGCGCCTTCCATTTGACCGTATCCAACGAAGAGCGGCTAGAATCTTCGACGACTTTGTTCTATTTGATCGGCTAGATTCCCTGGCTTTGCGAAGATATGTTGCATCTCTTTGCACTTTTTACAAGTTGTACTACGGAGAGTGCTCCGAGGAATGGTTCGGATTAATCCCAACTGCTGAATTCCACCATTGCACCTTACAGCATAGTCAAAAACTTCATCTACACCACCTTGATGTTTTGCATTCCACCACAGTGCGTTTTTTGAAAAATTTTCTGCCACGCACTTGCACTTGTTGGAATGAGCTGCCGTCAGCGATTTTTCCGGACCGATACGACTTAGGGACTTTCAAGAAAAGAGCCTATAACATTCTCAAAGGCCGGCCATGCATCTCATATTCCTGTGGTATTGCAGGTGTTCATGGGCGTCGGTAATCACTTATCATCACGTGAGCCATCTGTTCGTTTGCTCCCATTCTATAAAGAATTCAGGTATCAGGTAATCAGGTAGGCTATGAATAACTTTCGAAGACCATGTGAGCAAATTGCTCCCATGGTCTTTTAAAGTTGTAATTACTCGGTGCAATTACCTAGCGATCTATTCTCTCTGACTACACCGTCAGAGACTATACGTGAATATAAGTATGTATGGTACTGTTACTTCTGCTAATTTTGTCAATTAATGGCATCCATTACCACAGGGTAAAGATTTCTGAAGCAAAATCAGATGACGGCATAACAAGTATTCTAGAAATTCTACAAACGGAAACTTCAGACGGCGCAATATATCAATGCAGAGCTGGAAATCCTTATGGTGCAAATGTATATAGTGCATATGTAACGATATTGGGTAAGAAATAAAAATTAACACATTTTTAATATTGTTTCAACAATAATATTAATAAGTTTTCTTACCATAATATGTGTTCTTTTTATTATTATTTATTCTTAGAACCTCCTTCACCACCATCGGATCTCTCTGTGGATTCTGTTAAGAGTCGTTCAGTCAAATTATCCTGGAGAGACAGGATACGATCGCTGGCTCAATTTTACAATTTACAAATAGCAACAAGTCAACAGCTATCATGGAGTAACGCAAAGACTATAAATGTTACACGGTAAAATTTTTTCTGGTTGTTTTTGCCCATTGTTACTTGACAAACGCATATCCATCACTCCGTACCTAAAATAGTTTATGCAAGTATATAACTAACTTCTTAAATTTACTTCTTTAATTAAATTTTAGTACATAAAAACAGTAGTAATAATATAATAATAGTAAGTCACAATAGCCGAGTTGGGTTGGATGATCGGAATTCAAGTCAAGAGAACCGAGTTCGAAAACTTATGTACGATTTATATCTTTGTCTCGGACATAAAGACGGCGACGGGAACTATTACTTTATCAAAAAAATTTCATCGGTGAATGGTGGGTCGAAGACTTAATTGTCTAGACCTTTGTCTACACCTGTATTGGAAATGGCGTGAAGGTTTTTATCCCTCTACATTAATATTTGCATAAAATTTTATCTTACTTTCTTCTAGGTTGGATGAACTTCGTCATACTATTGAAATAGGAGATCTGCTGCCAGCAATAAGTTACGTGGCTCGAATAGCTGGCGGTAACCAGGCCGATCTAAGCTCGTACACACCTCCAGTAAAATTCACTACTACAGAGGATGGTAAATAAATACATACATAAATAGGAACAATATCACAATTCAAAGTTATTTTAAAGTCAAAGTTTGCCACAATCACATACATTGCTTTATCAAAGTCAAAGGTTTTATCAAAGTAAAAGTTTGACACAGTCACATACATTTCTCTGGTCTCAAATAAATCAGAAGAAAAGAATTAGAAATAAAGTTTAAGTTAGTATTATTAGAGCTACTATATCAATAAATATTTCTTAATGAATAGTTTAAGTTTAAATATTTATAATTCTAAGTCCTTGAATAAATTAAAAGGATTTTAAAAATTTTTATTATATTATTCCGCGCAGCGCCTTCTTCCTCTCCACTGGGCGTACAAATAGAGCAAACGGACGCTCCTGGAGAACTTAGAGCAAAATGGCTTCCACCACCGGCGGATACACACAACGGCTTAATAATTGGCTATAGATTGAGAGCTGTTCCACAGTTAAATGGTGTTAAAGGTTTGTTATTATGAACATTCCATGTAGTTATAACATAACGGATATCTCGTCGTTTTTACATTATTTGCAGACTTATAATACTTCATGGGATTGCTTATGGTATTTGTCATTTTTATCTATCAACAATCACGAATTATATTGTTAGTTAGATTTTTATGTCTTTAGCAATTTTCCTTACTGGAGTAAGTCTGGATAATGAATCCCTTTGTATCGGCTTTTCATTCGAACTCGCTTTTAGCTTCGAAGACAGGTTGTCACGTTGTTACAAATATTATTCGTTGTGGGTCGAAAGGATTTTATTGTCTAGACCTCTTTCTACCCTAGTTTAAGAAATATAAATGAAGAGAAAAGATTAAATTATTTGTATAATTAAAATTTTATTTAATTAAATTACTTTTGAAATGAATTATTAATCATTACTGTATACATTTATATTTTTGTCTGACCAGAGACCCAAGACGTAAGCGATAAAATTATAAAGACCACTTCTTTGTATTCCAAACAAGAGACGATTGTAACAGGGCTTCTTAAAGGAGTTAGGTAAGAGATTTTTTACATTAAGTAGAATAATTTTATGAACTTTTCTTTACAATTTAATTTTCTTAATAGGTATGCAGTTTCAATAGCAGCGTTTAACAGCGCAGGAGCTGGGCCATTTTCTATACCCCTGTTTCAAGATACGAGGGAAGGAGGTTATATATTTTTTTATTTCTTTTTTATTTTTTAACTAAAGAAATAAATACCTTGATTACTAACAGTCAGTACTTGAAGTTCATAATAAAAAAAATATTATCAACGTAATACTATGGTTAACATGAATATATAAAATAAACATTGATATTTAATTGTCCTAAAACTTACTTGCATAAACTGTACTTCCATGGGCATTCCTAAATCAATTCAAACTCAAAGTATTTTTATATTTTTATTTCGGAAAACAGAGATCAATATGGTAGAAATATAAAACTTTATAAAAATCCAAATATTATGTATATTATCATTAGTACCGATGATCGATGATCAAAAGTCACGATAGCCGAGTGGTTGGGTGGTTGGAATTACGAGTCAAATGACCCGAGTTTGATCCCCAGGTGGCAGGCTCCTACCCCACCCCCGTATCCCTGTATTGGAAATTGCGAGAAGATATTTATTATTATTATAAGTACCTGAGAGGCATCCCATTAAAACGACATCAATCTATTAATGGCTTATCTCCAACGTCGTTTGTCGTTGACGAAATACTTTTATAGTAATTAATTTCCGTAAAGTAACGCCTAAGTCAATTAACTATATTATATTTTTTTGTTACATCTAGCTCCTGAAGAAGGTCCAACTTCGGTAGAATGCGGCGGTGTTACATCAACTGCTCTTAGGATCAGTTGGCAACCCATTCCGCCGCACAGGCAGGCCGGTGCACTTATCGGATACACAGTTCTTTATGCAGCACAGGGTATGTCACACACATTAATCACACAGGATACAGTGTCCTTCCCATAGTTCTAGCTTCATCCGTTCTTCCTTCCCTGTTCAATCCGTCCTTCCTTGGAATGCACTTGCTCGCGAAATCACATCTTAAAATCGTTACTCGTTTAAAATGACGGTTAAAGAGAATATTTTAAAAGAAATGGCAGAATCACCTCTGTAATAATTTAACATATTTATAATTCATGTATACGTATATGTATCTATGTGTATGAATGTATATGTGTATGTGTATGTATGTATATGTTTATTTTCTATCTGCGTAGTTTTTGTGTAATGTATTTTTTTCAAGCCCCCCAGTTATAACACCTACTTCTTTTTATCTCTGTACCACCTAAAGGTTGGCTGGTAGAGAATGCCTCTGGCATTAAGTCCGCCTATATACACTTTCATGTATATGAAGTTCAATAAATAAGTAAATAAAGTAATTGTACTATATATCAAAATACATACATACATACTAAGGAAAACATCACATAAATTGCTCTGATCCCAAAGTAAGCAGCATAAACCCTTGTTTTATGAAATCAGAAAAATGAAAGTGCCACAAACACCCAGATCCGAGAAAATGTAGAAAAAGTGTTTTCTACATCGACCAGACCGGGAATCGACATCATATGTCTCGCCTCTCGTCCACAGAGGTCGTCGACTAATATTTCTATAATAAGTGTTTTCTTATGACAATTCGTTTAATTTCTATAGAAGGTGGAGAAAGCCGAGTAATTGGCTGATGTGAATTAGTGTGAATAGGTTTTTATAAACTTATGTACCATTTATATAGTTGCCTTGGCATGCACCCTGCGACAGGTTTACCACCTATCACGTTGTCCAAAAAAAATGTTGGTTTAAAAGGTGGGTCGAAAAGACTTAATTTTCTAGACCCCTGTATCAGGAATGTTATGAAGATACTTTTTTAATCAAGAAATGTTGAATTAATATATGTATGTTATATTATAATAATTTTATAATCGAACAACATAAATATATGCTACTGGGAGAAATTTTTTTATATATTTTAGTGGAGTCTTCACCATTCCTAATACAGGGATGTCTTATGCAGTGGAGTCTTATATACTATAATTGCAATTATAAGTTTTTAAAAATTTAAAATATTATTGATAACTTCTACTGGATAACATAAACCTAAACCTCGTTACTAAGCATGAATGCGCAATCAAAGTTACTACGAGCTTAAAATTTAATAACAAACGCATAGAAACAAACTCCGGTCATCTTTGTGGATCCTTTGAATCCTATGAAAGCATTCCGCAGTTTAAATGTAAAATGTATGTAAACTTACGGAACTGCAGCACGACAATGGCAGAACGCCACGTGTCTGGTGACGCAGTTGCGTCTGCAAGGCTTGCACAAGTACACGAACTACACGGTGAAAGTAGCAGGCTTCTCTAACTACGGCACCGGACCGTTCTCCTTTCCCATTGTCTGCGCGACGCTCCAGGACGGTAAGTTACGATGTTTCCTTAATAAAAGCTGTTTTAACTGAAAATTTTTCGTAAACTTTCATTTGTTTGTTTAAGAGAAAGAAGTTATATTATACAGAACAACATTCTTTTTAAAAGACTTCAAAAAGGAGGTTCTCAATGCAGGTGCATGTTTTTTGTCTACATATATATATATATATATATATATATATGTAGACAAAAAACATGCACCTGCATTGAGAACCTCCTTTTTTGAAGTCTTTTAAAAAGAATGCTGTTCTGTATTGGTAAATGTGTTTCTCATCCTCATAACTTAGTCTACGATCAGTTCAATTATATATCTTAAAATGTTATTTTTTGTTCAAAAAAATTATCAGATGACTTCAAGCTTTTAAAGTTATATCTTATTTTAGTTCCCGACGCCCCAGCTGAGATCAAATTATTGTCACAATCATCCAACACACTCCTGGTAAGCTGGAAGAAGCCGAGGCAGCCAAATGGAAGACTGCTTCACTATACTGTATACAGTAAACCAACGGCGAGGTAATTTTAGTCATAATTCTCTAATCATTCGAATTATTTATTTATAGTCATAAAGAGGCAAAAAAGGCAATTTATATGATGGTTTTATTGAGTTTAGTTTAAATAACAGTGGTAGAGCCACGCATCAGCTTTTATTGTTGCATGATTGGGCCGGCTCGACCGGGGAAGTACCACGACCTCACAGAATACCGGCGTAAAGTAGAAGTCTAACAAGCTTCTGCGTTTCGTCTGGTGAGTGCAGGGGAGGGGGGGGGGAGCACTCTATGGGAGGCAACGCATCGGCTATGCCTCTGGTGAGCGTGAGCGGATTTCTTCTGCTTTCGCAGGTATCGGGCCTCGAGGCAAGCCTCATTGCCCGGACATCAGGGGGCTGCTGATCCCCCGGTCCTGGGTACCGCTTTCTGCGGTATATGTGTAGAGATGTTGCGTATTTTACGCCATGCGTCGGGTCTTTCACTCTTCCACGTCCTCCCCCTCAACGAGGTCGGGTGGTGACTGCAAAATTCCCTAGGGAGAGGTCGCCGCTCTGGTGGTCGAGCATGCTGCGGCAGGAGGTCCGATAAGGACGCCAGGTCGCGCAGGTGTTCATGTGGTCCATTATCAGCGCGGTCATACATTTTCCGCGCCAAATGGACCACAAAGTCGTAGATTCACTCGATTTTTAGGTCTCTGGTAATGACGTCATTCCGGACGCTACAGTGGTGGTGGTACACGTCCCTGTCTGTTGACAATAATGGCGCATGTCTTGCCAATGTTCACGTCATGCGCCGTTTGTCCAGCCATTCAGGCAATATATTCAGCAGACACTGCTTCCTCCTGGCTGCAATGTCTGCCCGACGGGACGATGTAAAATACGCGCTGTCGTCTGCGTAGAGGGCGAGCATGACATCTTGTTCCCATTATTGGATGCGACCTTCAAGTGTGGGGATGTCGTTGGTGTAAACTGCGTATAGGTGCGGAGAAAGACAGCTGCCTTGTGGCACTCCTGCCTCTATTCTTCGTGCTGCCGAGTCGATCCTCTCGACGCTAACACAGAAGCTCCGTCTCTCCAGAAATGATGCCACTAGTCGTATGAGCGCTGGCGGCGTCTTGGTGTTCTCGATCATCTTTTAGATAAGACCCGTGTGCCCCACCCGGTCGAAGGCCTTCTCTATGTCGAGAAAGACCCCCAGACAAGAGCGGCCGCAATGGGTTTCGGCCGCTAGGTAGGGTAGCACTCGGGTCAGCTGCGCCGTGGTGGAGTGGCCGCTGCGGAATCCGAATTGCTCCTTTCGGAGCTCCGCGTGTGGACGCAGTCTCCACAGCAGCAACCTTTCAAACAGCTTTGCTACATACGACAGTAGCGTGATGGGACGGTAGCTTGCCGGGTGTCTACTGTTTTTACTCGGCTTCGGCAGCACTATAATCTTCCCTTCCTTCCACTTGAAGGGTAGTGTTGGGTGCATAGCACCCCGTTGAACAAACGGGTCAGTGCTACGACCCTTTTCCTAGGCAGCTGTCTTATTGCAGTGGTGGTGATGCAATCGTTGCCCGGCGCGTTCCGTAGCGGCAGGCGCTGTGCCACTCTTCTTACTTCAGAAGGGGACATGAAATCGTCCCCTCCTAGTGGTGGCGCCGGGCTTGACAGGAACTCCTGTACGCAGTGCTCAAGCCCCTGTGGAAGTCTGCGACGACAGCTGCAGCAGTGTTGGGTTTAAACTGCCCCTCTAAGTGTTCTGCCAGGATCTCGGCCCGGTCTCGTGCTCCGTAGTGCCGTTTTCCTGTGCTGTCCACTAGTGGGCAAATGGGCTGTGGTGTGCGCGAAAGCTGTCGGGTGAGCTGGTAACGTGAGGCTGGATGTTCCGAGGCCTCCTCGATTCGAGCGTTCCACCACTCGCCTCGGAAGGCCTTTATCCCTTCCGACAGCTTTTCGGTGATAGAGTTGAGCTTGGTTTTTAGCTTGGGACATCTGGTCATAGCCCAAAGCTTCCTAGTGGATCGTTTCTCCTCCAGGAGAGTTTTGAGCCTCCGTGGGAGTACCTCCCCGCGGTGCGTGTCGGGTATTGTCCTGGTGGCCACTAGATACTCTTGATGTATCTTTTCACAGATATATTTAGCGGCCACTTCTACCTCTTCTGCGGATGCTATGTTCGCACCGTAGGTAAGGTTTGCCAGCGCTCTTCTGTATTGCTCCCAGTTGGTCTTCGTACGGAGACCCCTGGGCACTACGGAGTCGGCGCTCGTCGACATGGTGATGAGGATTGGTAGATGCTGCATGTCCAGATCATACAGCACCTCCACTTGGACCGGGTATGTGATTCCTTGGCAAAGACCTATATCCAGGACATCCGGCCGATGTGTTGTTATCGTGTGGATATGTCTGGGAGCTCCTAGTCCCAACACTTCATATCCCCTTTCTTCGGCGTCTTGAAACAGTCTCCTGCCGGCGGGGTTCATGATGCGCGAACCCCATGCCCGGTGTTTGGCATTAAAATCTCCTGCCATAATGACAGGAGAACTGTTGTCCATGACGTCTCGGATGTCCGAGGGGCAGAGAGGAGGGCCGGGTGGGCGGTACGCTGCGTAGATCCTTAGCTCCACACCGGCCGTCTTCAGGAGTATCCCAATGCTCCTGGTTGAGATAAACGGCAGCAGCTCCAATTCCTCATGCACTAGGTCTCTCCTAACCAGAATGGCCGTGCCTATGTAGGCTTTTTCTTCGGGAGAGACCTCATCGCGACGATACACGAAGAAGTTGGGGATCTTGAAATGGCGTCCGGGTCTGAGTTTAGTCTCCCCTAGCAGCACGACCTGGATTCCGTGCTGCTGCACCATAGTTCGGAGACTGGCGGCTTGTAGTTGGATGCCGCCTGGGTTCCAGTACATTACCCGGAGCTCAGCCATTTCTCGCCGTTGTCAGGTGGGTCAGGGCTGTAAGAATAGCCGTGAGTTTGGGACAGTCTGCTGCGACATGGTCCCCGGCGCATCTGACGCATTTCACAGGGTGAAAGCAGTTTGCCGAGGAGTGTCCGAACCCCTGGCAACGGTGGCCTTCCCTGCCTTGCCATGCCTCAATGGTTACTCCTGGCATGTGGAGGAGCTCGTGTACATCATACAGCCTCTTGAGCTCCTCTTGGCTAAGGTGGTTTAACTTAACGTGGAAAAGGTTAAAGCAACGGCAACGGGAAAGCCCAGTGCCTTCTCGATGTCTTCGGGGTGTGTGTCCGCTGGTAGCCCACGCAGTCCCACCTTAGAGGGCAATTCAGCGGTTGGCAGTACCATGCGAGCGCTGCGTCCTCCTTGCTGCGCTCCGTCAGGTACCTCTGCACCTTCCTGTATTCGTCTGCCGAATGCGGGCGGAATCTTAACCCTTTCCCGAAGGGGCGCGCATTCGGCGCGTGCCCTAAAATATTGTGTAGGGCACGGAAATGTTTTGCCCACTCTGGTAGGCTTTCGACTATTATAGGAGGATACTTGCTATCCTCCTTTTCCTTGGCCACCACCTTCCTAGGTGATAGCACAGGTGGGCTGCGCGGGCGCTTGGGTGCAGCTGCCATCGTGGCATACGTCGATGTGGACGACGTTCCTGGGCGCGTAGGGCCCCCCACGTTTGGGCATCGTAGGCGGCAGCCAGCCTCGGAGTATCTATGTCGACCGGCGTCTCTACCGGCGACATTAATTTTTTCCCTACCTTAATCTCTACCTCCATTTCGGAGGGAGACGGGGTAGAGCGGGTTTGAGCCATGTCCCTCTTAGGCTCTTTCAGTATGGTCGAGGCGACCCCCCTACGGACCCCGCTACGGAGGTTTGCAGGAGGGGGTGGGGGTGGGGGGGCATCATGAGTCGTCTCGATGGTTGCGAGGTCCGTATCACCGGTATTTATACTGGTTGCCGGGCCCGTGCTGAGTTGTGTTACATAACTAGCGCCGGGTACAGCAACCGTATTTCCGGCCTCACTTTCCAAAGGCGTAAGCCCGACGTACTCAGTGGAATCCCATCCTCCCGGGTAAAGTGCTGGTCCTCCCTCCTCTTCAACTTGCGTTTCAGTGGCTGACTCTGACGAGGAGGATAAGGATGGCGATTGCGGCGGTTCTGTGTGCCGAACTGGAGTTCTTTTCTCTTTTGGAGCGTCGATTTCCGGCGGCGTGCGACTTCTTGTGGCTAGTCGCCCGTGCAGGACCTCCGTGTCTTCCACCTGACGATACTCAGATCACCAGTCTGTAGACGCGGGGGTCGGGGGCGATGCGCGTGTACGCGGTAGCGGCCGTATCCCGGTTTTGATATTGGTGCTGTCCCGGGGAGGTATTATCACCGACTTTTCGGGATCAAACAGGTCCCTCTTCATTGGTGTCCTTTCGAACGTTGTCCGCCGCTTGTCGGGTGGTTCCTTAGGTCGGCGGGAGGGGGGTGGGTCCCTCTCGTCCGACATTCTTGTACACTAATGTACACTAATATGTGTAATGAGTACCTAATATGTAATGTGTATGTGCGTGTGCGTATCTCGGTAGGCGTGCGAACGATATCGGTTCCTGTGTCGCTTGACCACTCCTCCTCCCCCCGCCCCTCAGCGCGGGCCACTTAGCCGGGTGAAACCTTTCGGAGGCCCAGCACAGCGCCGCCCAGCGAGCGGTTTGGGGTTCGTTGACTTAAGGAAAGATGTCCCTGCGAAACGAGACTTAATACCCCGAAGTGTACAAGTACACCGCAGGGCCGAACACCGGTGCCCTTTTCTTAGAAAAGGGATAGGGTGTCCGACGTGCTTGGAACGCTGTTGGCCAGTTACAATTGCAACGACAGGCATGTCAATTGGCAAACAGACGTTATCCCGGGGTGTGGTCGCCCAAAGTCTCCAAGTCTAGGAACTTCAGGGCTTCGGAGCGACGGGTGCCGTGGTAATAGTACTCGTAAAAACTTTCCTTATTTACCGATTGCACCGCTACACAGCCCGAGATATGCCTCTGCTATTGCGGGTGTTCATGAGCGGCGGTAATCACTTACCATCACGTGAGCCACCTGCTCGTTTGCCTCCCTTTTCTATAAAAAAAAAAAATTATGTAACAATTTTATACATAATTAGGGACAACGTCAAATAAATTGCTCTGATCCCAAAGTAAAGTAAAAGTCTGTGAACGCTGGTGTCCCACAGGGATGTGTGCTATCGGAAACCCTGTTTCTTCTGCATATCAATGATACGTGACAAATTAGTAACATACACAACAGTAACATTTATTGCTATGCGGACAACAGCACTGGTGATACCTAATATATCGGCCGTGCCAATATTTCTCGGGAACACGTCGACGAGTACCGGAACAAACTTGTGTCTGATGTCGAGATTTTGTTAGACAAAATCTCGGACTCGAGCCGACTAAATTTAGTCCAGTACAACCCTAAAACGACACTAGTTTGCGCGTTTGCCACTAAAAAGAAACGCTTAGTCGTATCACCTTCATGCCTCAGCCAGCATCGGAATCCTTGGCGTCGACATATCGAGCAACGTTCAGTTTCGCGGTCACTAAGATGGGAAGGCCAAACTGCCTCTAAAAAGCTTGGCTTAGTAGAGCACGATAGTACTTCATGCCGGTCCACCGCTTGCAACTTTATAAGGCGCAGATTCGGCCACACATGGAGTACTGTTCTCATCTCTGGGCCGACCGTATTCAAAGAATAGCGGCTCGAATTGCCAGCGACCATGTTCTGTCTGATCGACTTGATTCCCTGAATTTGCGAAGAGATGTTGCATCTCTTTGTATTTTTTACGTGATATTCTACGGGGAGTGTTCCGAGGAATCTTTCGGATTAATTTCACTATCGAACCTTACGGCATAATCAGCAATTCCATCGACATCAGCTTGGTGCTTGGTATTGCGCCACAGTGCGTTATTCGTGGAATATTCTGCCACGCACTAGCACTTTATGGAATGTGTTGCCATCAGCGGTTTTTCCGACCGATACGACTTAGGGACGTTCAAGAAAAGAGCATACACATTTCTCAAAGGCTGGCTTGATGACTTCCCATCACGTAAAAAAAGCACTTGTGTTATGGAATCGGAAACAACGAAGGTACCACAAGCAACAGGACCAAACAATAAAGAATAAATGTTTATTTTTTACTTTCTTCTATTCGGGAATCGTAGATGAGAATACTGGAGAATCGTAGTCGCCAGCTCAGAGGAGCTAGCGACACCTTCGACGACACTCGTCGACGGAGGTCATCAAAATTGTATAGAAATATTATAGACATAGTAGAGCTATGTCCATATAACATTAAGTCTCATATATATGACTGTTAAAGAAGATTAAACTTGTGTCCTTTTTCAATTGTGTCATTTTTCTATAGAAAATATCTGAAACAATTAATTATGCTTTAGTTAAGCTAAAAATATGTTCACATTCTTAGATCTAATTTTTAACTAGTTGGCCGTGCAGGGGGTACGGCCAACTAGTTAGGTACACACAAAAATGTCCGTTAGAGGAACCTCAGTAGGAATTGATGGTAGATTAAAGACTGACAATCGATTAATGTAATGTATGTTGCTAATAAATAAGAGCTTTCGACCTATCTTCCACCGAATACATTTTTGGGACAACGTGACTGGTGGTGAGCATAACGCCGTCCTTATATTCTGGTAAACGATATTAATTCTACATAAATTTTAAAAAACCCATTGGCACAGACCTACCACTTGGGGAACGTACTCGGGTCTCTTGGCTCCAATTCCGATAACCCAACCACTCGGCTATCGTGACTTAATGTGATACATAATTTTAGTAACGATGGGCCACAAATACTTCGTGTGGATGCAGAAGATATTATTGATGTTTACGAAAAGACACAGACGATGGAATTGAAATCGCTGCTCGAAGGTCGCCAGTACGATGTGTGGGTTACTGCTAGTACTGTAATTGGAGAAGGGCCTGAAAGTAAACATGTTACCAACACTCCTTCTCAGAGAGGTAAGTAACACATTTTGATATAATATTATAATATAGATCTACTAAAAACTGTGTATACACACTGTATGTGTGTTTCTAACTTAAATTTTATTTAATGATTAAAAACAAACAATAAACACAATTTTTTTAATATTCCTATTAAACATAATAGCAAACAATTTCAAAATAAAACAATCATCTGTACAGATTTTTTTATATATAAATAAACTTTTAGAAGCCCATGCATTAATGCACCAGATTCACAAAGCATCGCTTACAATGAACTTGGTATCGAGGCCATAAAATTTCTTCCAGTTTTTGTCTTTGTCAATAAAGGCAGGTTTTCTTTTTGTAATTTGTATCTGTGTTAGTTCTTGCGTTCCTTTCCAATTTTCTAGATAGAAAGGAGGGAAATAAGATAAATGAATATCGCGAGGATATATGAAAACTAGCATAAAGGTGCAAATAAACAAAAACTATAAATAGTCAACTCATCCCAATCCTCCTAAAATAATAAGAATCCAATTAAGATCAACTATTTTAGACTATTTTAGAGTTAAAATATTATTATATTGACAGTGGTAGCCGGAGTAGCTTCATTAGGAGGAGAAGTGACAGTAGCAGTGCGTAACTCTTTGCTCTTAGAGTGTCGGAGTGTGGGGTCGCCCCCGCCGAGGACTGTGTGGTATCACAATCAGAACATCATCACACATCATCCACGATACACAAGGAATAGAGATGATAGCTTGCTGATAAAGAGTGAGTGATAATTTTTGTTTTAGTTAACGTTTCAGTATAAGCAAAAACTATTATACATATGGTAGATGAGGACAACATTACAGACATTGTTCTGATCCCAAAGTAAGTAGCTAAAGCATTTGTATTAGGAATTCCTTCCACCAAAGATATTTTTAGGGGCAACGTGACAGGTGGTGAGCCCGTCGCCGTGTCTATGTCCAAGCCAACAATATAATTCATACTTCAGTGTTTCGAAAAACCCATTAATATGTGCTTGCCATCGAACTCTGGTCTCTTGACTCAAATCTCGATTACCCAACCACTCGGCTATTGTGACTTTATATAAAATTAGATCTTTAATAATACAATAAAAATTAATTCCAATAATTGGGAAGGGTTTAATATTTATCTAAATCAGTCAAATATTCATATGTAGTATTATCCAGTACGCCAACAGTAGATAATGCCACTAAAACAGCATTCTAGAAGAAGAGATTTTTTTTTAAATTAATTAATATTATGTTCTATTTCTAACATTACAACGGTTTAAATTACTTTCAGGCATTGACCAATCCCTAAGTGGCAATTACACGTGCTTAGCGAAAAACCTATACGGATCGGATTCCGTGATGTATGCGGTCAGAGTATTACCACTGCCGGACCCACCTTCGATAAGAGCTACGCCTTATAAAGACTCAATAGTAGTTGAATGGGACGAAATTAAACTACATGGCAATGATTCTCTAGCGTACGCAATAAGTAAGTCCAAATCGCGTTAAAATATCCTTAAATTGTTAAAAAAAATTCTATGTTAAGAAAGTTTAAGAAAGGATATAAGAAATATCTTCACGCCATTCCCAATATATGAGAAGGCAGAAGTCTAGTTACTAATGTTTTTTCGACTCACCTTCCAGCGAAGATATTTTTGGGACAACGTAACAGGTAGTGAGCCAGTCGCCGTCTTTATGTCGAATAAAGACATATCGTGTCTTTTTTCATAGGTTACAATTTAACCTGGCGTGAGGGAGATGGACCATGGCAGGAGGCGTGGCCCGTGGCAAAGGAAACTCGCCTCCCCGGGGTTCAACAACACGCTCTGACTGGTTTAAAGTGTGGTACAAAGTATTCGATAAGAGTTACAGCCACGGACAATGTCGGCACTTCTGCTCCGGCGCACATAGATGTAACGACGTTAGGAGGAGGTAAGAATAAAACACACAACTAAATAAAGAAAAAAATATAAAATATTATTATATTGGTTTATATGTATTATAACTATATGTTTATGGAAAAAAATATCATCACGAAATTCCTGGCGATGACCTACCTTTGACCGAAGACATTTTTTCTGGAAAGTTGACAGTTGGTCAGCCTGACGTTCGATGTATATATTTATTTATATATATTTATTTATTTATATATATTTATTTATTTATATATATTTATTTATTTATATATATTTATTTATTTATCTTCACGCACAATCCCTGACGGTGTAGCCAGAGAGAACAGATCGCCAAGTGTCACGATCCCTACATACTTCTTTCGCTTCTTTCAGATTCATCATCTTCTTCATACATGCACGTCTAGGTATCCGAGTACTCTTGACCCTCCCCTCTTCGAGCAATTTGCTCACATGGTCTTCGAAAGTTAGTCTCGGTCTACCTCGACACCTTTTAAAATTAACTTTCGCGCTATTTATTTTCTTCACCATTCGGTCTTCACTCATTCGCTCAACGTGCCCAAACCATCGAAGCACGCCCTTATCAATTTTTGTGACATGGTCATCTTTCAAACCTGCCATATTGCGAATCTCTTCGTTTCGCTTTCGGTTGGCCATGGTAAGGCCGCACATTTTACGAAGAGATCGCATCTCCACTGCATTCAACCTGCTTTTATGCTTCTTCTGGCATACCCAGGTTTCGCTGCCATATAACAAAGTCGGTACCAACAGTGCGTTATATATTGCAAGGCGTGAACTTTTCACTACGCCTTGTCTTTTGACTTACGCAGTCAGGGCACCAATGACTTTGTTCCCGGCAGCGACACGCCTGTCCACATCTAAATCACATCTTTCACCCCGCTAAAAGCACTCCCCAAGTATACAATTTCATTCAACTGTTCTAGACATTCCTGATTTACCCAAATTTCGCACTTCGTTCTTTCTTCGTCCCTTTCAAATACCAGAACCTTAGTTTTATTAGCATTCAAACGGAGACCATTGATTTCACATTCTTCTATGATACACGTGACTAATGCTTGCAGTTCTGCCTCTGATGGTGCAATAAGCACTGCATCATCAGCATACAGCAAACAATTTACTTTTATGTCACCCAATTTCACACCCAAACAGCTATCTTTCAGCTTCTGTAAACAGCTGTCGAGATACAGTATGAACAGCCGGGAAGACATGACACAACCCTGTTTTACGCCCGTCCAAACGGGCGTAAAACATGGGTGACAGGTCATGCCCTACCCGCACACAGGCTTTATAGTCACAGCAAAGTGACTGCACAGCCCTTAGCAATCGACCATCCACACCATACCCCGGCAACAGTTCCCACATTTTCTTCCTTACAACCTCAGTCATAATGTGAATCTTTACCTTTATATAAAGGCACAATGACCGCGGATCGCAAATTGCACAGCAGATGAAAGCTGTCTCAGACGCGAGGCCCACCATGCTTGATCATTTCAGCAGTAACTCTGTCTAGTCCCGCAGCCTCTTCATACTGATGATGATCTCTTTCATACTGATGACCTCAGTGTCATCGCGGTCCGAGTCTGGCGTACCCGTCACGGCGTCATCCTCAGATCCCATGCTCGGATATTTATAAATAAATAAAATAAATAAATAAATATCTTCAGTTGTTATTTAAAAAATTACTTCGCAATTTTTTTTTTTTAAATAACAACTTTACAATGAATTTCCGCAAAGTAATGCCTGAGTCAATTAACTAAATATCTTCAAGCAATTCCCAATACAGGGGTAGATAGAGGTCAAGTCTAGACAATTATATATAATATTTTCGGGACAACGTGACCGGTGCTGAGCCCGTCGCCGCCTTTATGTCCAAGCCAACGATGAAATTCGTACATAAGTTTTTGAAAAACTGATTGTTACTGCCACCTGGGGATCGAACAAGGGTCTCTCGACTCGAAATTCCGACCACCCAACAACTCGGCTATCGTGACTAATTTTGAATATCGTGATATTTATGAATCTTTATATTCTTTTTCTTTACAGCCTATCAAAAGTCCACTGCTGAACATAAGCCTACCCTTAAGTTTTCCCCAGTGAACGGTCCCCAGCCACCTGTATCGATCAACTTCCCGCAACATTTTGCAAGTCGTCGCTTCATCTTTATCATACTCACTTAATCACATAGCTCCTGTTTCGCCTCCGACAACTGATTGGCTTTGGAGTAACGCAACACATATCTACATTCAACTGAGCGGTTGGGACGATGGCGGCTGTGACGTCACCAAGTGGGACGTGGAATACAGACTGCTGGGTTCAAACGTATGGCACAAAGCAGACAACAGAGCGGTATCGTATTTTTCCTGTTTTATTTAAAAGTGTTTTTTTTTATATTATATTATTATCGTATCAAATAAAAATGAAATGAGTATTTAAAATGAAAAGATTTTTAGAAACTAGTTTGCCTTCCGACGTTCGGATACTTTCATAACATCCGAGGTCACGGGGCGACTGAGGTCTTTAACATCCCACTACAACGCACTAAACAAAAACTATAAAATCCTTAAAAAAGGTTTTATTTTATTTTTAGAGTAGTTAAAAAACGGATATCTACACGCCATTCCCAATACTGAGGTGGACAGATGTCTAAACAATTAAGCCCTTTTGAACCATCTTTCATTGCAGACAATTTTTGGGACAGGCTGCCGCCGTCTTTTTGTTCAAGCCAACGATATACATGGCACATAAGTATTAAAAAAAAAACAGATCCGTATTTGCCTACCACCTGGGGATCAAAGGTCTTTTTAAAAAGGTCTTTTGACTCGAATTTTGATCACCCAACCACTCTACTATCGTGAATTTTTTTAAAAAAGTAATTATGCGTGAGATTTATTTTTTTCTTGTTTTAGCATATGGAACTTAACTTAGGTTGGGCCTTTATTGACGGCCATTATCAAGCGCCACCTCTACGGTCGATACCGTCCTCTTACGCGGTCGGCTCACTGGCTGCCGGGAGCTGGTACCAACTGCGCGTAACTGCGGTGAACGATGCCGGAACTGCATCCACCGTTTACACGTATGCTACGAAAACGTTAGAAGGAGGTAAGAGATCACAAGACTATGGACTAATTTAGTCAAAGCAATGTATTTTTTTAAAATTAGCTTTCAACTAAAACGTAAACGCTCTCCAGTTTATATACACGAAACGTTCTACATAATCTTTTACTCCTGAAGATTACGATGGAATTATTCACGCTATTCCCAATACTGGGGTTGGTGGAGGTACGTACATACGATTATGTCTCAAGATTCAATCAAATGAGATGATGAGACGGCGAGGTCATACTCGCGGTTTCTTTAGACATTGCCAACGCATTTAATAGTCTGCCGGCCTTGGAATAGTATCTGAGAAGCACTGAGGTGTCACAATGCACCTCCCTAACTTACCCGGATTGTGAAAAGCTACCTCCATAAGGTTTTTTACTATCCTCGGTAAGAGGGCCAAATGCTAAGAAGGGAAATGACATGCGGTGTTCCTCAGGAATTAGTGCTTGGTCCTCGTCTGTGGGACATCTTATTCGACATGGTCTTGCGAGGTAATTTTTCACCGGCTACAGGTGTAATGGGCTATGGAAATGACACACTTTGCACTGCGCGGGGAATACCTATGAGGTGGCTGCCCGCCTTGCAACTGAGTCAGTAGCACAAGTAGTTTCCATGATAGGTATGTTGGGACTGGACGTGGCGCTGAATAAATCTGAGGATATTTTCTTCCACAGGCCTCGAAAGGCGCCGCCGCAAGTACCTAAAATATCTCTAAAATATCTTGTATTAATCCACGACAGCTGCGGGAACTTTCACGACCATTTTAGGACCTTAACTCCTCGCTTAATGACGGTGGCATTAAAGCGGTTACTAACCAACATCGGTGGACCTGGAGTAAGCAGCCGCTGCCTGTACCTAGATGTGATCCGGTCAATTGCCCTATATGGAGCTTCTATTTGGGCAGAGACTCTGACAGGGAAAAGTATCACACTCCTGAGAAGGCCCCAAAGGGCAATGGCCATCGGACTCATACACGGGTACCGGACTATCTTTTCCGAGGCAGCGTGTGCAGTAGTGGGTTCCCGTCTGTGGGATTTGGAAGCAAAGGTTCTAGCATACATATATCAATTGTATTCAGACCTTCGCTTCCAAGGGAGTAGCAAATCATCGAGGGAATGGGAGGCAATCAGGTCTCTTGCTCGGCAGGCAATGATCGAAAGGTGGAAGGAGCGTTTAGCCATCCCTAATGCTGGTAGCCGGACAGTCGAGGCTATGCTTCCAGTCCTTAGCGGCTGGATTAACAGGAGGCGTGGATCACTCACCTTTCGATTAATACGGATGCTTTCTTGACATGATTGTTTTAGAAAGTACCTGTGTAGCAGTAAGTAGCTTGAAGAGAGCCGACAACTGTGTGCCACCATTGTGGCAATGAGGAGGACTCAGCACAACATAAGCTCCAGGAGTATCCATCATGGCGCCGGAATCTCGTTGTTTCAGCGAAATATCATGCAACGCCGGACTGTGCTTTTGGGAATAGGTGATGGTGCAAAAGGTGGCTGCGGAAAGGGAGAGAAAGCAAACCTCTAACCTTCCGATCAGCAGCCAGAGAACCGGGCTAGGAAGAGGGGCATATCAAGCCCTCATAATGTGGCGGATCAACAGACATGTCCGTTGACTTGCCATATTTCCGCCAACTTTCCATATTACGGTCAATGTGCTTGTTGAAATAAAGACGGTGCATGCATTTGACGCAGTGTTTCACCGCGTCAAATGCATGTCTGCATATGGAGAATCATGAAGGGGTCCCCATGAATCACCGTAGTTGGGGCTGTGGTAGTGTGTGAAAGCATTCCCGCGGCCTCGACGAAAGACTCTGAGAAGACAATTGTGAGGTTTTAGTCGCTAGGGGACCGGCATAACCGTTGCGCCTCTTTGGACGGGTATAAACGAGGATTTCCCCACGAAAAAAAAGGTACAGACGATTAAGTTCTTTTGACCCTCCGTAAGTCCAAGGCAACGAACGATGTAAATCGAACTTAAGTTTTTAAACTCTTTATTACGAACCTACCACACGGGAATCGAAGTCTGTTCTTTTTGCCAAGAATTCCTTTCACGTTACCACTCGGCTTTCATAACTTGCGAATGCTTCATTGCCTGTAATATAAAACAATGAAGATGATATAAAACAAGAAGAATGATATAAAACAATGAAGGCACCACAAACACCCAGACCCGAGAAAATGTAGAAAAAGTGGTTTTTCTACTTTGACCCGACCGGTAATCGAACCCGGGACTTCGAGATGGCGACACCTTGAAATCCGGTGTTTACGCCACTCGCCCACGGCGGTCGTCAACGTCAATTATAATAAGGCTATAACAGGTTGACCCTTAAATATACAACATATTATAATTACTGTTAAAAATTCACGATAGCCGAGTGGTTGGGTGGTCGGAATTTCGAGTCCCGGATAGACCCGAGTTCGATCCCCAGTTGGTAGGCTGTATTGTTAAGTTTTTACAAACTACTTTTCTTCCTGACGTTTCGGGTGCTAGTAAAAATAGTTTGTAAGAACTAAATAACACACGCTATAAAATCCTAAAATTTAAAACTTATTATTTTTCTTGAAGTCTGCTATTTATGAATAAATTCAAAGTTCTTACTCCGCTCTGTCGAGATAAATTTGTTGAATTTCCGACATCAAATGAATTCTGACAGACTTTATCATTGTTGACGGAACAAAGTTCCTCGTTTTGCGCTCATCAAAACTTTTGTTATTACAATCTTTAGGAAACTTTGTCCGCTCCTAAATGTATGGAGGTTTCCATGAATTTAATTTGGAGAAATTCTGTTTAAGTATTCTATGTAATGACAAAATTGTACCTGTGACTTCGTCCGAGAGTTATTTCTCAATCTCTGAGATCTTTTGATATTTCAAGCTTGAAAGCCTATACCCCACTTCAATTCTTCAGTATTAAGCATAATCATGCTTTAAATCTTTTACATTGAATTGAACCTTTCTGTAATATATGACTAATAATGTTATTATTATACGTTCGTTAACTTTGAATTGACGTTCGTACGATTGACCTATATTCACGATTAACGACCTCCGTGGACGAATGGCGTAAACATCGGTTTTAAAAGTGTCGCTATCTCTAGGAACCGAGTTCGATTCCTGGGCGGGTCAATGTAGAAAAACTACTTTTTCTACATTTTCACGGGTCTGGGTGTTTGTGGTGCCTTCGTTGATTCGGATTCCCATACCTCAAGCTTCTTACATTGGGGTCGAAGCACGGTATGTGATGATTGTTCCTATACTATATATGTATTTATGTACTATGTATAATATACATGTATTTAAACATACCGTAAACGGCTGTTTGTCTGTTGCTGTATATTATTATTTAATAATATTTTCAAAATTCAAATATCATCTAAATACATTACTAATAATTATGAATTAAATATAAAAATAATATAACACAACACAATTATCTGTTGTTCCCTTTTAAGCAAAAAAAATGCCTGTGCTAGGAGACATCGCTCTTCCATATCATAGCGAAGTATACCATCTATATTTACCAAATTCTTAATTATTATGTAGTAGTTAGTGATTAGTAAGTGAATTGTCCTTAATACATGATAAGTTTTGTTACAGAAGAAATTGGCCCTCCTTCTGAGCTCCTAGACCTCAATATGCTCGTGATTATATGCAGCTCTATTCTCCTCGTCATATGTTTACTGGCATTTATATGCATTCTATTCCGACGACACAGGTAAATTATTTTCTCAACTAATACTTTGGTGTACAAATTTGAAACATTGAAAACGTTTTATTATTTGACATCCACCTATTTTCTTAACCAATACAGGGGTAGCCAGAGGTCTAGACAATTTAAAACCCTCATCCCACCGGAGACATTTTCGAGAAAACATGACAGGTGTTGAGCCC
This sequence comes from Sericinus montela, assembly GCA_029286605.1. Taxonomy (NCBI): domain Eukaryota; kingdom Metazoa; phylum Arthropoda; class Insecta; order Lepidoptera; family Papilionidae; genus Sericinus; species Sericinus montela. Next base: position 929,623 of record JAGSMR010000096.1, on the reverse strand, counting down.
GTCGCCGTCTTTATGTCTAAGCCAACGATGTAAATTGTACATAGGTTTTTGAAGAAAAAAAAACATTAGTGCGAGCCGGCCACTACAGGATGGAACTCGGATCTCATGATTCGAATGACCACTCGGTAATTCCAATCAAGAGCTACTTATTTTCGCTGTTATATATAAGAGTCGTTTATTTTAATAGACAATATTTATTTAGAAATAGCTACTCATCGCAATACCGACATTCCATTGCTGAAGAAGTAAAATCACGTAACGAGGGCATCGCAGTAAACGCAGAGCATAAGGAGCGATACGCACACACGCCTCGGATCTACACGTCTCCTATACATCCTAGGAAACCTAGTAAAAATGGTAAGTTTTATATACTTAATTTACGATTCATGTACACACACAATATAATAAATAGAGAAACAACAAAAAAAAAAAACCAAATATGGCACAGCTTATTTCAAATTGAAATTTCTTCCAGCAGGCCTGTTACTGGAAAACTTATAATAGGAGCAAACTAGTGTGCACAAAAAACAGTATATTAATTTACATTATTCAAACAAAAATATATATAATTACATATTAATATACATACACAATAATAATAACAATAAATTCTCGGCAAAAAATCAACAACATTTACATAATAAGTAACAATTTATTTATCCATTATTGGGACCTCCTTTTAATTAAATAAATACTTGTGTCAGAATGTCCCGCTCTTCTATAAATGTTTTCACATGTGTTTCTTACAAATAAACACAAACATAAAGCAAACATTTGAGATAAAACTCACCTAACTACTACTACGAATACAAAAGGTAATATTTAACTGCTGGATATCTATAACGTATAACATGAAAGAAACTACACTTATGACTATGCTACTTTACTGATTTTTTTTAAATCTACGGATTAGAAAACATCATGCCCTTGACTGCAGGGTACATACACGCGTGTGTGTGTGTGTGTGTGAACAAAGAATTTGCTGTATAGTATGGTTTCTTATGTAATTATATTGTAAATTGCATAATATAGTACAGTCTCTTCAAGCTCTTCCATATCTATGAAGCATTCAAAATACATTCTGGTCTGAATACTAATTGTTAAACCGCGTCACTTACTGGTTTACATACCTGACTGCCAAAAATGAACAAATGATGCTAATTTTGCACTAGTTGTTGTTTTTCGGTCTTTTTCTTTAATGTTCATCACATATTTCTGAACGCATTTGACTGCAATGTGTTTCAATATAAGATATGTGGGAAGAAATACTTTGATGCATACTTTTTTTATTTTTGATGCATACTTTGATGCATACATTATTTAAATTTGTCCGAGAGGGCACTATTAACGTCAATTATTACATGTATCAAATTATAAAATTATAGATATCTTAAACTATTACTTGCAATTATTTTCTCGCGGTGAGACTTTATACTCATTTTAACATATTAATTGTAACAGAATAAGAGTGAATATATAAATAATAATAATTTTATTATACGAATAGTATATAGATAAAGACACCATTACTCTGATCTCAAAGTAAATAGCTAAAGCACGCGTGTTATGTAACCGGAAACAACAAAGTTACCACAAACATCCAGACCCGAAACAATGTAGAAAAAGTGGTTTTCTACATAAACCCGCCCGTTAATCGAACTCGAGACCGCAGAGGTGGAGACATGATGAAAACCTTAAATGCCACTTGTCCACGGCGGTCAAAAAATAATAGTTTCCATCATAAGTTTCTCTTTATATTTATGTTATATCTTTATTTAATTTTAATTATTTTTAGAAATGTTCGAAATAAGCCCATATGCTGAGTTCGCTCTTGGCTTTCGAACATTTGATCACGTTGAAAATCAAGACCTTCCGAGTCGATTGCCTAATCGGCCAAGATTCGATACTGGTAAGTATAAACATATCTTCACGCCATTCCCACAAGCAATACAGGGGTAGACTGAAGTCTAGACAATTAAGTCGTTTTGATCCATCTTGTTGGTTATTCCGTTACCTTCTTTATGTCGAAACCAACGATATAAACCGTAAGTTTTTTTATAAACCGAACTCTCGGTTCTCTTGACTCGAATTCCGATCACCCAACCACCAGCCTTTCGTGTTATGCTGGTACATCGTGACTGTTATACTGATAAGTGATTAGTTATTTTTAATAAAATAACGAATGTTATAAACGAATAAAGAACAAATTTAAAAAAAGATTCACATTCACCTTCTTAAGAAAATATCTTCACGCAATTTCCATTACAGGGGTCGACAGAGGTCTAGTCTAGACAATTAAGTATCTTAGATCCGCCTTCTACCGAAGATATTTTCGGGACAACGTGACAGGTCGTGAGCCGGTCGCCTTCTGTATGTCCAAGCCAACGATATAATTCCTACATAGGTTTTTGAAAAACCCATTGGTACGAGCCTGCCACCTGGGGATCGAACTCGGGTCTCTCGACTTGAAATTCCGACCACCCATCCACTCGGCTATCGTGACTTTCTTAATATTTTATTAAATTCAATTATAGTAATCACGCATGTAAATTCTATATGATAACTTCATATGATTCTATATGATTCTTTTTAACAAAGGTAAAGCCACGCAAACAGATTTTGTTGTTGCATGATTGGGCCGGCTCGACCGGGGAAGTACCTCGACCTCACAGAATACCGGCGTGAAGTAGAAGTCTAACAAACTTCTGCGTTTCGTTTGGTAAGTGCAGGTAACTGGTGGCCCACACACCCCCCTCCCCCAATTCTGGGGAAGGGGGGCATTCTAAGGGAGGCAACGCATCTGCTAAGCCTCTGGTATTGCTATGGGTGTTCATGGGCGGCAGTAATCACATACCATCACGTGAGCCACCTGCTCGTTGGCCACCCTTTTCTATAAAAAAAAAAAAAAACTTCTAAAGAAAGGATTGTATCTAATTTAAATCTTATGTCTTTATTCATACATATAATATAATTGTATCCCACTAGAAACGAGTTTCCAGAACCGTTCGGAATCTGATGATAGCGATAGTACATCCAAGGCAACTGTATCTGCTATTCCAAAACGTAAGTAACAGAGATGAATTAAATAAATGTATGCTTTAAATGCTGTGACAATAATTTCTTTTTTTTTAACAGGACACTGTCGTACGCCGCATCACAGATAACAAGAAGAGTTATTAATCCGTGAAATCTTTTTAAATGTGGTTTTATAGTGAAACTTTAAATGGTCATATCAATATTAAAAGTCCAATTGTTTGCAAAATACTGAAATTACTGAAATTTTTTCAACATTTGTCAGGAAAACTCATACATCAACTGATTCATTTCAATGATGAATTTTTGCGTCAATGTCCTTATAGAAATATTTACTTTTTCCTCTCGATTTTACAGCCTGTTCATGTTCATGAATTGTTTAAAGTATGCCAAATGTTATCTTTGTTAAAAGACTGATGATTATTAATAAAATAAGTTAATGCCAACCAAGTATTATTCTATGCCAATGTTTATGTATATTTACTGGGATAATTTCCTATTACTGCGCTGCCATTTCTACTTATTATACTGGATTAATCATTCATATACTTTTATAGCTCAACTATGTATACATTTTTACTCGATTCTGTTACCACCGTATGATACCAAATATACTTTTAGTAAGGCAGTCTGAACTTATAACATTTAATTTAAATGTAATATTCTGTATCTATTTCGTATACTTTTGTGTACGGATATTGTCAACGTAAAATATAGTTATAAGAGTAAAGTGTAGGTAGTGATAAGTAGTTAAAAATTAAAAGAAAAAATATTTTATTATTTTACTAACATGTTTTTCTTTACTTTTGTCACAATTTCAGTAAACACAATCCAATTGAAATAATTGTTAGGATTCATATTGATATATATTGCCTGTACTTTGTAAGCTATTATCAGTGTTTTGTCATAGAAATTATAAGGAATTTAATTTTATTTGTCAATCTCCGAGTTAGCAACGATTTAAAACAGTAATCTTATCATAGACCGTTTTTAAATTACGATCTCATTAATAATCATAATTAAATGTTTGCATCTGCAGTGATTTTGTTTTATTTCGGAATTCCCGTACAATTGTTATGTATGATTACGGCTAAAGAAAATGGCCGTCGCATCTCGTTACAATACAATCACGAGCCTGAAAGTAGTCTCTAATAGAGCAATAGGTCGCGAGATCGAACAACATATTTTTTTTTTGAGTATGATTATTGATAAAAAAATGTTTTCACGCCTTTTCCAATACTGGGGTATACAGAGGTCTAGACAATATAGTCCTTACGACTTACCTGTCACCAAAGATTTTTTGTAACAATATGACAGTAGGTGTGCCTAGACATAAAGATGACGACATCTTTATGTCTAAGCCTGTAATAATGATGTAAATCGAGCATAAGTTTTTAAAAACCCATTGCAACGACCCTGGGGATCGAACTCTGGTCTCACCACTCCTATCGTAGCACCCAACCACTGGGCTATCGTGAATTTAAAAATCGGTGACTTGAATTTGAGTAAACTAAAGATATGTGTTAGTTAGTACAATAGAAGTAATACTAAAATTCTTTACAACACACGTAACTTTACGTTGAAGTACTCCGTAGACAAGTGGTAATGGGTTAGTATAGGAAACCACTTTTTCTATATTGTCTCAGATTTAAGACAAATATATACATTTCGATGAAATCCCCCCAATTGTGTTGAGGATGTGTTCTCCAGAGTTGGCATCGGTTCTAACGCGTCTTTTCCGGTACTCCTAATCTCTAGGCGTCGTCCCGAAGGCATGGAAGACAGCTTTGGTGGAACCGATCCCTAAGAAAGGCGACCGCTCACATCCGTGCAACTAAAGACCGGTCGCCATCACCTCCTAGTTCTCCAAAATAATAGAGTCCATTATAAACTACCATCTCTTGAGGTACTTAGAGGAGCATCAGTTGGATATTGACAGTACAGTTCCGTCGGGGTCGCTTAGCTGGCGATTTTGTGTACCTCTCCGATGGGCAGAGGAGTAGAGAGCAAGGGGGAAGCCCTGGTAGTTAGTTTGGACATAGTGAAAGCCTTCGATTGGGTATGGCATAAAACGCTTCTCTCAAAGCATCTGTCTTTCGGGCTTCTCGAGAAATTTTGCAATTGGGTCACTGGTTTTCCCACAAACCGGAGTGACAAGGTCAAAGTTGACGGTGGATGCTCGAATTCCAAGTCTGTGAACGCTGGTGTTCCACAAGGCTGTGTGCTATCTCTGTACGTCCGCGTTGAACATTCTATTACCCGGTCGATATACAATTGAACAATCATTTCCAAGCAACTGTATCCACCATCGAGCAATGCGGGCTACCAAGTCAGGTTTCGTAAGAGTTGATCGAAGGGCATTGCAATCTGTTATAATTTTAAAATGTATATCCAACAGATAGAAGATTTAATGATGCAATTACTGTTAAAGTTTCTTTCGATTCTAAATTACGTTCGTATAAGTTTGTTTTCCAACTGAAGTAAGAGATAGGTTGAAGAGTATTATTTCTATTTCGCTGTAGTAATATTCCCGCTAAACCAAATTTATATGGCTGATACATATAAATTTGGTTTAGCGCAGTATGTAGTTTATGTAGCACAGTTTCAGCCTTAGGGTCATAAAGAGCTAGTCGACTTATTCTCTAGCATATTCTGGTTAGTCGACACTGGTCAACTAACCAGAATATGCTTTATATTTGAGAATTACGGTTTGAGATTTCTTTATTTCCTTAATAAGAATTACAGAAATTCACTTAAGAATAAAAAACAAATAACTGAATCTTAGTTTTATACATTTTGCGGAACGTACAGAGAGTTTAGGAATATTAATTGATATGTAGGTACATGATAATAAATTCACAAACAAGCCACAATAACAAAAGTATGTTCCAGGTAAGATCACGGACATATAGAAACAAATATCCAAACTAGAAGTGGTATGCATCACATTATTTTATTTTTACAATAATGTGTTTTTCATTTAATTTTTTAAGGTTCAAGTAATATTTTATAACAAAAAATACGTTCGATGTAAGTGTATTTTTTAATTTTTTATATATATTATTTTTTTACATTTAGTTTTACGATTTTTTATATCCGGTTATTTTTTATTTTCCTATTATCTTTATATACAACATCACATATATATATAATTTAGTTTTTTAATCTTTTTTTAAAAGAGTGTAGTGTTTTTGCATTTTTAACATCATTAGGTAACTTATTGTACATTTGAACTCCTTCGAATTTTTTTCCATAGTTCGTTCTCGGTAATTTAGTCATCAAATTATTGGCATTCCTTAGTTTCATTTTTTGAATATTGTTTTTCTTAGTGAATATTATTTTTGTATGAATATCTTTATTAAGTATTTTACGTATAAGTATACATGTGTAGTATTCGTAAGTTTGTTTTATGTTCATTATTTTTGTTTCTTTATATAGTTTTTGCGTAGGTTTCCAAAAATTAAAGTTAAATAAAGTTTTTATTAACTTGTTTTGTGTTCTTTGTATTTTTTCTATATTTTGGTAATTGGTATAATTTGGTAAAGGTTTTGTACGCTGTGCCACAAATTTCTATTAGGTAGTCAACATGAGATTTAAGTAAAGAATTATAGACTATGTATTTTACAGTTTTTGGTAAACATTTTGCAACGCCGCGCAAGGCTCCTGAGAGAGATACTAATTTTGAGTTAATTTTTTCTAGGTGAGGTTTCCAACTAAGACGGCTGTCCATAATAAGCCCGAGGTATTTTTCTTCTATCTTTCTTTATATTGTCTGACTGTTTAACTGGAGGGAAATGTTATTGTTTATTTTTTTTTTGCTGCAAATATGACATAATTAGTTTTTGACGAATTAATGGTCAGTAAATTTTGTTGGAACCATTTACTTATTAGGTTTAAGTCCTCTTAAATATCTTTAATAATGTTTTCAATAGACCTAATGAAATAAAAGAGATTAGTGTCATCAGCATAAAGTGTTATATCACCTTTCAGTGATATTTTGGGTAGATTATTAATGTAAATCAAAAACATTAATGGACCAAGTATAGAACCTTGGGGCACGCCAAATGTTATGATTTTTGAAGTGCTACAATTGTTTCCTATTTTAACTATTTGCTGCCGGTTTTGTAAATATGACCTTAAAATTTTAAGGGCCTTTTTACCTATGCCACATTCGTTTAGTTTTCTTTATAAAATTTCATGACTCAATCCATTTCATATATCAAATGCCTTTTTTAGGTCAATGAAGACTCCGACTGCAATTTGTTTTTGATCTATTTTAGTTTTTATTTTAGTAATATGGTCGATAGTTGCAGAGAAGTTACATGATTTGGACCGAAAACCGTATTGGCCTTTATATAAATAAATTTTAGAATTTGGGAAGCTTTGCAGGTCTGTTATATAAGATTTATTCAAATATTTTTGAAATTACGGGCAGGACAGAAATAGGGCGATAATTGCAAGGGTCAACTTTACTGCCAGATTTATGAATTGGGGTCACTTTTGCTATTTTTAAACTTTCTGGGAAAATGCCTTGTTCTAAACAAGAATTAATGCATTTTTCGAGTTTCTCGGCAATGAGATTCTTTAAAATTCTTTCTATTTTGACAGAAATATCATGGATGGTGTTGGGGTTGGAAATATCTACAATTTTTATTATTTCATTAGCGGTAGTTGGCTCGAAGCTGTTTAGCTGGTCTTGTTCATTTGCAGCTGTATGCTCTACTGAAGTTCCAAAGTTGTGATATTCAGCTGGAATGTCGTTTGCAAGTATTGAACCAATTGTCGAAAAGTAAGTATTAAAAAATTTGCATATCTATCCTATGTCAGTTATGGAGCCTGCGGGTGTGATTAATGCGGGTGTGTCAATCTGCTGAATATCGTTTCTTTTATTATTGGATAGTTCTTTAATTAACTTCCACATATTCCGAGGTTTATTTTGACAATCTTTCTTTGAGAATTACCCTTCCTAATCTTGTCTCCAGGCCCTTTTTTTACTTTAGAGTTTAGTTAGTGGAATAGCTATTAAACCGTCTGGCGTACCGAACCGTAAAACGTCTGAAGAACCCAGATTCAATCCGAGAAACTGTCTTAATTCATATTGATTGCGTGGTTGCGGGAATTTCGAGACGGCATCCATTTTCCTACCACCAGGACGGATTCTCCTGCTCTAACTTCAAGTCCTAAAAATTCTACAGTGTCGTTAAAGAAATTGCATTTATTTGGTTTTAAAGTCAGACCGCCTTTATTCAAAAGTCTTAGTTTTTAGACGGGATCATCTCGTCATCTATGTATACAATTGCATATTTGATTTTGTCCTCTATGAGGATATTATAAATGGTCTGTTGAAAGACAAATGTTGCACTAACTAGTCCAAAGAGCATACGATTAAATTCCTATTGCCTAACAAGCAATAATTCTTCAGAAGTAGGGATCTGTTAATAGCTAGAAGCTGGATCTAATGAGGTAAACTGGATAGTGGGTGGCAATGGATAGTGACTCTTCTTAGTTTTTCCGTTAAGTGCTCTATAGTCGACGCAAAAACATTTTTCTCTTGATTTGAACAAAACAATTGGACTCGCATAGGGCGATGATGATTCTCTGAAGACTCCAGTGTCTGACATTTCTTTCATCGTATCTATTACCAATTTTTGGATCGCTATGAGACATCCGCTAGGGATGATAAACGACCTGATCAGAGTTCTCTAATTCTATAACCATTTTTTGTGATATTAGTGAAACTTTCAGTACACTTGAAAAACATTCGTTGTATTGTGTCAGTATCATTTGCAAATTAAGTTTTTATTCGTCAGTTAGTGCAGTCACTTTAACTGTTTTGTCCAATTTTACAGCATCAACAAATACGTTACATGACTCTAAAATACCTGCTGACGATTTTTAATCTTTCCATAAAGATCGCATTAAAAGAGATTTGTTTCGTTGCCTACTTTTTTTCAGTCACATTATAGATTAAAAGAGCTCCTCGACCATATATAATTTCATATTCGCCCGGTAATAAATAAAAATGTTGGCCAATTGAACCACGATGAGATAACTGAACGCAAACATTACAATTTGTATTGGAACTTGTCGAAATTGCTACTGCCTCTAAAGTTTTCCTTGGAATAACTACTTTTTTTCTCGGTAAATAAATAATTTTTTTACGCGCTATTATTTGGAGAAAAATTTCACAATGTCCGGTTTTCCGTAAAAGAGTGGCCCAAGAGAACAAGGTAATTCGGAACATTATTTTCGTTTACTTATAGCTCTATATTCTCTAAAAGTCACGATAGCCGAGTGGTTGGGTGGTCGGAATTTCGAGTCGAGAGACCCGAGTTCGATCCCCAGGTGGCAGTACCAATGAGTTTTTCAAAAACTTATGTACGAATTTCATCGTTGGCTTGGACAAAAAGGCGGCGACGGGCTCACCACCTGTCACGTTGTCCCGAAAATATCTGCGGTGGAAGGTGGGTCAAAGGGACTTAATTGTCTAGACTTGACCTCTGTCTACCCCTGTATTGGGAATTGCGTGAAGATATTTATATTATTTATTTTTTATATTCTCTGTTAAGCCTCGTACCGTTACAAAAACAGTTGTTACACCCAGTGGTCGCACTAAGTTGGTTCTTGTGCCTCTTACTACAGGCAAATATGAATGCAAAATAACATTGAGCTGCATATTCTTAGCATCACTGTATCGTACTAGAGAGCACTGACTACCCAAATTTACGAGACACGCAATTAAATTATCATTCACTTTTATTGAGAGACTGATCCCGAGGAACCTGTGCTATTTACAGCTTTATTGTCATCATTGACAGGTGCTGTACTCTGTTCATTACGTCCGGACTTCAATTTATTTCTGAAGCACTCTGTTTTATCTCCTAAACTATTACAAATTGTACACATTGGACAGGGTTACATTTAGTGCTGTGATGTTCTATTTCGTGGCAGTTAAAACATCTTATATTATAATTAATACCTAAAGACCGCGAAGGTCCAGGTTTATCTGAAGAGATAGTAATCCTACAGTCACTATTTTTCCGACTTTGAAAACTTACTACTACTAGCTAACTTACTAGCTACCCCGTTTTTGGTTATTTTTGACAGACTTAAAATAATTGACTACTTGTTCGAGTTGCTTAAAGCGGGCTGCTTGAGCCCCTACCTTTACAGATCGATCTTCAACACCAAAAAAGAGAAATTCTACAGCTTGCTTCTAAAAATCCTATATCGATTTAGCAAATTAATTTTAGAATTATAATAAAGCTCAAAGAATTCATAATATTTAACTTACTTAACATTTCAGTTAAAAGCTCGGCATAGTCTTCGCGATATGGAAATGATTCTAATAATTTCTTTTTCCATTAAGACCAAGTATATAATAGTGATGGTAGGCCTTGAAACCAAGTTTTCGCTTCCCCGCTTAGTTTCGGAAATGAATAATGGATAATATCTTTTTCTTCCCAACCATGAATTTCAGCATATTTTTTCACTTTATTTATCCAAGTAAGCATAGTTTGTTACTAAGTTTGGATCTATCCGAGCCTTTTACTTGACTAAAAATACTTAAAAATTTATTTAATACACTACTTGCTTATAGACGAGACGAAGACGGCATAGGAATGCATGTAAGGAAACATGCATTCCTATGCCGTCTTCGTCTCGTTGAAGTTTTTTGGAGTCGCGTTCATCCGAAGATGAAGAAAGGTTACGCCTCCTATATCTCCTCCACTCGAATTCGTGGCGCGTCTGTCGTATCTTCATCCTCTTTCCATAATTACCACCCTTCGATTCAGATGTGTGATACTGATCCTTTTTCCCTTTTATTAATGTACCATCTTTTTCTTTATCCTGAACCTACACCATCTGCCTACAGAACGTATTTCGTATACCTAAGATCGGGCCTTCCTCAGAGCTCCATGGTCGATTGGATGTGTCAGCTTTTCCCCTCGACTGATTGCATCGCATTCAATTACATTTTCCATAGACTCTGTACCACGGGTTGTTCCATATTCTTGCTCATTTTATTGAGTCATAACATTATCCGTACTGATTCCGATTATCTGAAACTTATAGAAGACAGCATAAAAAATAGTTTTTGTTCCGAATCATTCTCGAAACATGTCTCTAGTATCAGGGTAGAATCCAGGTAAGCATAATAATAAAAAACATTTTCCACATGTTTAGTATATTTTTAATTACCACATCGTCAGGGTAAATAAAGTAAAAAAAGTAAAGATACTGGTGACAACTTATTCTTACGAACAGGCAAAAAACTTTAAAATGTAAACCTTACAATAAATTCATCCTCCAACACGGATAAAAAAAATACAATATATACAACCAATAAATGTAGCAAAAGCAGATGAAAAATATAATAACATTATACGAGCGGTGAAAGTGGTAAGATAATTATCAATCTTATTCTTTTTCATTTTATACAATAGGGAGGCAAACGAGCAGGGAGCTCAAGTAATGGTAAGTGATTACCGGCGCCCATGAACACCTGCAATACCGGAGGAATAACAGATGCGCCTTTGAGAAAGGTATAGGCTCTTTTCTTGAAGGTATCTAACTTGTATCGATCCGGAAAAACCGCTGACGGCAGCACATTCCATAAAGTGCAAGTGCGTGGCAGAAAATTCCGTGAAAAACGCACGGTGGTGAAATGCCAAGTATCAAGATGGTGTTGATGGAATTTTTGACTACGCCGTAAGGTACGATCGTGTAATTCAGCGGATGGGATTAATCCGAACAATTAAATCTTATTAATTCATCCCGCTTCTGAACTTTCTGAACTGTTGTGTTGGGTGAGACAAATCAAAATCAAAAGTAGACTTCAATAAATGTTTATTTATCCACACCAAAATATTAATTAAAACATGAAAACAAATGTAATTTTAATTGTACGTTGCGTCTAATACCAATAATGGTTGCAGCACCGAAAGCCCCTCGGCTAGTTGCTCAACACCAACATCCCTTTTAAGCCAATGTTAAAATACTATTATTACACAGGAAATATTATTAAAAATACCATTGTTATAAATAGTGAAGCTATTTAATTTAAATTAAAGGTTTAATTAAGTATTGATTAATATAATTATATGTTAACACTTTGTAAACTTTAACTAACCGAATAACTGTATATTGAAAATTTGTCAAAATAACGTCCCTTTTAAAACCATTGTTAAGATAATATTATGCAAACATTGGCGTGGATAAAAGAAATCTTATTACAAATACTGTATATGTAAATTAATTTTATTTATTCAAACCAATAGATTTATAATCATCCCTTAAAACTTTAAAAATTATTAAACTTTAACTTTGTAAATTATTAAATTAACGCAATAGCTATGAACACTGAAAATTAGTCAAAACTCTCTTTTTAAGCATATGTTAAAATACACTTTTACAATTGGATGAATTACCATAAATTGCCTTAGTTACGTTTAGATTAAATAATAAACTATGAATTTGTACTTATATCTTAGTCTTAAGGATTTGTATTTTAAATAAATAAATAAATATTAATTAACCCAACACGAGATAAGCCTTGATAATATTAATGCTACTGACAGTTGGCGAGATAACTATCTCGTATAATGCCAGACTAAAATAAGCAGGCCGTTGACAGAGAGACACATGTGGACTATTACAGGCCGTTATGTATGTACGTATGTACTGTTTCGATATTTTTCATCAAGTCATGTGAGTCATCAGTGCGTAATTTATGCCCAGGATTTAAATAATATTTCAATCCGTCACAGATTAACGAGCTCCAATGTAAATATTAAAAAATATGCAAATATTGGCGTGGATAAAAGCAATGCAGAGGCGAAGTCTACCACAAATTAATCAGTTATGAACGTTTCAGTGACTTTTCCCTATACAGTATTTTATTAATTATAAAATTTTTCGATATTAAAGCATGTTGAAATATTATATATGCTTCTTATAAAAGAGAAGTTCGAATGCCGAAGAGAATTTGCATTGCGAAAGTGCACTGTTAAACTTTTGAAAAAGAGACCGAAACTATCTATTAAAGACCATATCTGTCAAGTGTCAGTAATAAAACAAAGTCAAGAGTCCTCAGATGTCTCGACTTGAGTAAATAAAAAAATCTGCATTTAAAAGAGAAGTATTTAAAAATTTGCTAATTTGGCGATCGCTAGACATTTTTTATATATATTTCATGTAAATGTATTTCACAAATTATCATAAAAAATATCTTCACGCATATTCCCAATGCTTGGATGGGCAGAGGAGGTCTTGACAATTAAGTCCTTTCGAACCACTTATCACAGAAGATAGAATCATAACTCGAATACAAAATTTCATATTCATAATATAAATGTTTATTTATCCACACCAAAATATTAATTAAAACATGAAAACAAATGTAATTTTTAATTGTACGTTGCGTCTAATACCAATAATGGTTGCAGCACCGAAAGCCCCTCGGCTAGTTGCTCAACACCAACATCCCTTTTAAGCCAATGTTAAAATACTATTATTACACAGGAAATATTATTAAAAATACCATTGTTATAAATAGTGAAGCTATTTAATTTAAATTAAAGGTTTAATTAAGTATTGATTAATATAATTATATGTTAACACTTTGTAAACTTTAACTAACCGAATAACTGTATATTGAAAATTTGTCAAAATAACGTCCCTTTTAAAACCATTGTTAAGATAATATTATGCAAACATTGGCGTGGATAAAAGAAATCTTATTACAAATACTGTATATGTAAATTAATTTTATTTATTCAAACCAATAGATTTATAATCATCCCTTAAAACTTTAAAAATTATTAAACTTTAACTTTGTAAATTATTAAATTAACGCAATAGCTATGAACACTGAAAATTAGTCAAAACTCTCTTTTTAAGCATATGTTAAAATACACTTTTACAATTGGATGAATTACCATAAATTGCCTTAGTTACGTTTAGATTAAATAATAAACTATGAATTTGTACTTATATCTTAGTCTTAAGGATTTGTATTTTAAATAAATAAATAAATATTAATTAACCCAACACGAGATAAGCCTTGATAATATTAATGCTACTGACAGTTGGCGAGATAACTATCTCGTATAATGCCAGACTAAAATAAGCAGGCCGTTGACAGAGAGACACATGTGGACTATTACAGGCCGTTATGTATGTACGTATGTACTGTTTCGATATTTTTCATCAAGTCATGTGAGTCATCAGTGCGTAATTTATGCCCAGGATTTAAATAATATTTCAATCCGTCACAGATTAACGAGCTCCAATGTAAATATTAAAAAATATGCAAATATTGGCGTGGATAAAAGCAATGCAGAGGCGAAGTCTACCACAAATTAATCAGTTATGAACGACTCAGTGACTTTTCCCTATACAGTATTTTATTAATTATAAAATTTTTCGATATTAAAGCATGTTGAAATATTATATATGCTTCTTATAAAAGAGAAGTTCGAATGCCGAAGAGAATTTGCATTGCGAAAGTGCACTGTTAAACTTTTGAAAAAGAGACCGAAACTATCTATTAAAGACCATATCTGTCAAGTGTCAGTAATAAAACAAAGTCAAGAGTCCTCAGATGTCTCGACTTGAGTAAATAAAAAATCTGCATTTAAAAGAGAAGTATTTAAAATTTGCTAATTTATGATCGTTAGACATTTTTATATATATTTCATGTAAATGTATTTCACAAATTATCATAAAAAATATCTTCACGCATATTCCCAATGCTTGGATGGGCAGAGGAGGTCTTGACAATTAAGTCCTTTCGAACCACTTATCACAGAAGATAGAATCATAACTCGAATACAAAATTTCATATTCATAATATAAATGTTTGATTGTTGGATTGAACTCTTGAATATAGCCTGAAGGCAGATCGTAGAGACTCTGCCTTCGAAGCTATAGTTTGCAGGTTCGAATCCCGGATCAACTCGGATACCGAGTATTTTATTACTAAAACTAAATTGGTGCCGATTTCAAGCAATAACTTAAAAATGTAAAAAATGTAAGGTACTACTAAATACTACTACTACTTAAGTAAGATAAAAGGATTAAAAATGTTATTTTATGTAAGTACTTAAGTCGTACGATTGAAGTTATAAAAGAGTCGCGATAGCCCAATGTTTGGTTGATCGGTATTCGAGACCCGAGTTCGATCCACAGGTAGGCAATGAGTTTTTTCCAAACTTCTGTACGATTTATATCGTAAGAGTGGATATAAAGACGGCGACAGGCTCACCTCCTGTCACGTGGTCCATAAAAGGTCGTATAGAGCTCTGTCTACTCCTGTATTGGGAATTGCGTAAAGATCATATATTATATTTTAATAAAACTGAAAAAAATATCACAAACAATTTTGTAAGCCTACGGAGGCACAGTTTAGTGCCCGGGCGTTCACTTTTCGTATCTCATTTAAAAGTTTCCTTGTTTACGTCACAATGATTAATGATTTTTTCTCAGCAGTTACTTACAAAAGCAATATCGTAGACAAATTTTTACTGGATCTGAATCAACTTTATTCATAACACCTAAAAATTTACATAGTATGTGAAAAATAGCTAAGGTTGAGTCAGTTAAACATAAATACTCCCTACATTTGTATTCCCTTAAAATTAAACATAACGAAGTAAGTAAGCAGTAAGTAAGTAATTTAGGAACGAAAATAATAACATAACAGAGTCACGATAGCCGAGTTGTTGGGTGGTCGGAATTTTTGGTGGTCGGACCCGAGTTCGATCCCCAGGTGGCAGTACCAATGACTTTTTCGAAAACTTATGTACGAATTTCATCGTTGGCTTGGACATAAAGACGGTGACGGACTCACCACCTGTCACGTTGTCCCGAAAATATCTTCGGTGGAAGGTGGGTCAAAGGGACTTAATTGTCTAGACTTGACCTCTGTCTACCCCTGTATTGGGAATTGCGTGAAGATATTTATTATTTATTTATTTATAATTGTACCTGAAAGGTTTAAATAAAATTGAAACAATAATAAACTTAGAACAACAACTTAAGTACAGAAGTTTGAACTGAAAACGTTGATTACACTGAAGATTTATGAGAAAACTTTCCTAAAGCAGACGGAAGTATTACACAAACAAGTTAACCAGTTAGGTTACGATGGAGAAGAATATATAATCTTTGCCAGTTGTAATCTACAGCAGGAAATAAATATGGCATTGTACCGCCATCTGTCGGTAGCCGTAGTAATTTTCGAGTCCCTTAGTCGTCACTTAAGATACCCACAAGAAGTGAATGGAGACCACAGAAGAGTAGGATAGTAAATTCTTATGAAGTTACCACACGGTAAATTACAAATTTACATTTACATAAATAACGAGCCCAAATTAATTACAAAAGTAAACGGAATTCCTCATTTAAAAGATATATATATATATATATATATATATATATATATATATATATATATATATATATATATATATATATATATATATATATATATATATATATATATATATATATATATATATATATATATATATATATATATATATATATATATATATATATATATATATATATATATATATATATATATATATATATATATATATATATATATATATATATATACATACATACATACAGGGTTACAGTTACACACACACACGCACACACACACACACACACAATCAACCTTTACCCAAAAAACCTGTTCAGGATTTTTTCAATAATAAAAAGTTACTTACTAAAAGAATGCCTGCTTACTTACTTCCTTATGTTTAATTTTAAGGGAATACAAATGTAGGGAGTATTTATGTTTAACTGACTCAACCTTAGCTATTTTTCACATACTATGTAAATTTTTAGGTGTTATGAATTAAGTTGATTCAGATCCAGTAAAATTTTGTTTCTTCTTACTTTGGGATCCGAGCAATGTATGTCATGTTGTTCTTGGGTATCCATGTATTTGAATATGTTTTTATTTTTTTTACAGTCACTGACGAGGTGGCCAGATAGATCATTAAGTGTCACGATACTTACATGCTTCTTTCGTTCTTTCAAATTTAAATATTAAATAAAATATACAATTATCTTTTTCTTCATTAAAGCTTCAATCGGCTCTCAATTAATGAATGAATTTGACCATATTTGACATATTTTCTAAGAATTTATATCCAATCACTATTCCTTAAAGCTGTACTTACCATGAACATAAACTGGGTTGTATGTTTCTTAACCCATCTTACATATCCATAAAAAATCAACAACGATAATCCTTAATTATAAGTAACTAAACTAGATATTTATTTTTAAGTACGTAAAGCACCTGTGTCATGGAGTTAGATATAACTAAGGTACCACAAACATCCAGACCCGAAACAATATAGAAAAAGTGTTCTTTGTTGACCTCGGGATCTCAGAATCAGCAACATATTAAAAGCTGTTATCTATGCAACGTGAACATAGAGGTCCTGAAGAAGGTAAATAAATATTTAAAAAAAGTATTCATATCAATTCCAATACTGGGGTAGAGAGATGTCTAGACAACTAAGTCCTTTAGACCCACCTTCCACCGAAGACATTTTTGGGACAACTTGTCAAGACGTACTCACGGACAGAGTAGTTTTAGTTAAGTAACCATTTGTAAATATACGAATATGTGCATTATTAATACTCGTATATCATCATAATGGTCAACATCTTAACTAGCCTGTAGAGCGAAGATGTTTTTAATACAACTTATCACTAAACTTAATGCAATATTTCATCTTTCAAAATTTTTTAAATGAACTATAAAAATAATCGGCCGCTCTTTATAATTATTTTAAAGAATTTTCTAAAGAAATGGAATTATAATTCTATAAAATTTTTTGTTCATAATAAGCTAGAACAGATTCAATTCAGGAACGGTCCTTTATTCACCGTAATTAAGTGACTTTAAGAATAATGGATTTCTGTCTGTTGGTAATTGATTATTTAATAACTTCAGGTTTTTTGTATAAAAATTCCTTTGTAACGTTTTAATCTTACTTCATTTTAGTTATTGAAAAATTATGATTTAAAAATCAGCTATCATAATAACTGATTTTTCCATAGAAAAGAATATTTTAATGTCTGAGAGTAAGATAGAGGTCTAGATAATTAAATCCTTTTGACTCGCATTTGACTGAAGCTCATTTGGGACAACGTGACAAGTGGTGACATGATGACCATCTTAGTATCTTAGGTAAATACTTATAGAAAACTTATCAACATCCATTTCTCGAGTACAAACATTCATTTCCATCAAAAAATTTTATCTGTTCATATATCGTGCTTAGTACCAAAACATAGAAGTTGAAACAAAATCAGAATAATTTATTGGTGTCAAATATAACTTTGTAAAGTATTTACAAAAATCGATACCTAGCTCACATTATTTAAAAAGGAGAAATAAAAAAAGGATATTTTTAATTTAACCGCTTTCAAAATAATACAAAAAGCAAAATATAAATTTCTAAGCTAAGCTAAGCTACTTACTGAAATGTTTGAAATCGGCGCCGACTGTTGATAAATTTGTAATATTTGACACCACAATAATATTCAGTTAAGATAATATATCTGATCAGATGTGATCCTTCAAAAGGCAAGTTATGGAGTCCCTCTAGCACATCTTCCTCAGCTCTGTCATCAACTCAACGTCCTTATGTGATAATGATTCGTAGACAAAAACAACTTAATTCCATCACAAAAGACGAAAACCATTGAAAAAAATTTTTCTTGGGTTTCCATGATCGGATCCTAACGTAGCGACATGGGGGCCAATGGGAAGTATATTTTTGAAACAAAAAGAAATTTTGAGTCGGCTTACCAATGACAGAGTTAGAGTTAACAATCATTTAATAGAGGAACATACAATCGAATGGAGAACCTGTTCCTTTTTTGACGTTGGTTAAACATCAAATAACTCGGACGGAATTAAATGATAACGAGACTAATAGTTGAAGTCTCGTTATCTTTGAATTCCGTCCGAGTTATTTGCGAACTACATTTTATAGTACAAAGAACAAAATATGTTTTGTGTCGTAAGTACTCTGACCAACAACACAGAAAAAAAAACTTATTATGAAAAAAATATTTACACGCCATTCCCAACAAGGGGGTAGACAGAGGTCGACAATTAAATCTTACGACCCACTTTTCACCAAAGATATTTTTGGACAAAGGTGACGAGCCCGTCGACAACTTTACGTCCAAACCCGTTGCTACGAGCCCACCACCTGGGAATCGACCTCTGGTCTTTTTCCGATCACACAAACACTCGGCTTTCGTGACTTATAATAGGAACTAAACTAATTATAATAAGAAAAAACTTATTTTGGAAATGTTAATTAGAATTAGTTTTAAACAAAAACTAATAATAAACGTTAAACGGTAAAACGGTTCGCGTTAGATTTATAGAAGGACCAGAGAGAAAGTAATGAAACTGAATAATGCATACTACTGAATATCGCTTTCGAAACGGGTAGGGTTGTACGCTCAGATATTTAAAAAAATATATTAAAGATTTATGTTTAAGTTTATTTAAAAAAAAAAAAAAATGGAACGATAACCGAGTGGTTGTGTGATCGGAATTGGAGATACCGAGTTCGATCACCAAGGTTCGTAACCATTGGGTTTTTTCAAAAACTTAAAAAAAAAATAAAAATATCTTCACGCAATTCCCAATACAGGGGTAGACAGAGGTCAAGTCTAGACAATTAAGTCTCTTTGACCCACCTTCCACCGAAGATATTTTCGGGACAACGTGACAGGTGGTGAGCCTGTCGCCGCCTTTATGTCCAAGCCAACGATGAAATTCGTACATAAGTTTTTGAAAAACTCATTGGTACTGCCACCTGGCGATCGAACTCGGGTCTCTCGACTCGAAATTCCGACCACCCAACAACTCGGCTATCGTGACTTAACAAAACTTATGTACGATTTATATTGGCTTGGACATAAAGACGGCGATGGTGGTTCGAAACTACTTAATTGTCTAGACCTCTGTCTATCCCTGTATTGGGAATGGTGAAAAGATATTTTTTTGTTTTATGTCATTTTAGATTGCCATGTCGTTAGGACGTAAAAATATACCATCCCCTATCATTCCGTAGGTGCAGTAAAAGTCGATAGAAGTACAGGCACGTGTGTTACTCTTCATAATATAAAATTACTAGCTGCCCCAGCAAACTTTGTTTCGTAATATAAAAATAGGGGTTGATCGTAGGGGGGTGAAAATTAAGGGTTGTATGTATTTTTAATGCTGTACCATATAAAGATTAAAAAGTATCGAAAAATAAAAAATTAGGGATGGACTACCCTTAACATTTAACATTTTACCCTTAACACAAAAATAGATGTTGTCCGATTCTCAGACCTACCCAATATGCACACAAAATTTGATGAGAATCGGTAGAGCCGTTTCGGAGGAGTAAGGTAACTAACATTGTGACACGAGAATTTTATATATAAGATTTGCGGTTTATATAAAATTATTTGCGGTTTAAATACTCTATGGTAGAGTTTAGTCTGTGGTAGTATACAAGTTTTTCTAAATAGGTGAAATCGCTTAAAATAATTGTTTAAATCCCTATGTATTAAAAATATTTTGTAGTGTTATTTAATCGCTACGCAAAATGTGATCTTATAGGATAAACACAAAAGTTTGTTTGTGTGTTTTTTAAACATTTCATACTGTAATGGTTGTATGATTAAACATGAAGTTTAGCTAATATCTTTCATATGAAATGAATTCGCATACATAGTGGCTGAGTAAATTACAGGTCAGTTATTAAAGTCTAAGTACTGGAGGAAATTTTGCCCATTGGAATGTCAGAAATCGATCAAAGGTAAGCAACCCTATTGAGGGCAAATATGTTCTTCAAATTGCTTAGCGATTACATTTTCATGAAGTACGATCGCTGAGGTTATATCAAGTGGAGAAGAATTTATTTTATGCCTTCTGCGCTTTAACCATAAAACATTTAGCTGAAATAAAAGCTGAGGAATCGAACATTTGAACGCTATTTTTTATTTCTTAGCAGAAGTCGGCAAAGACCTGTAAACCAATCTAACATCAATAAATAACAAAAAGGATAATTTTTATTAATATTAGTTCTCAATAAAATATTAATTTTTGATATTCCTATGAGCACTTAACAGACATGCTATTGTCTGTTCATATGAAATGATCATATGAATATCAAAAACACATTTATTTTTAATTTTGGTTGAGCTTAACGTGGATTCAACCGAATCAGCATAATATATGTAATTTCATTGTTACGACAGATGAGATATACAATAGTCGAGTGGTTGGGTGATCGGAATTAAAAGACACCACCAAGTTCAACCACCGGGAAAACTCATACGGATGATAGTTGTTATTGTTGTTGTAAGTTGTCTGAAGAGAAGTTCTCTTAGTTCTCTTCGGACCAGGTAACATATACCATTTTATATTTGCATGCGGAATGTTGCGAAGTAATCAATAACAATCATACCAATGGGTTTTTCAAAACTTACGCAGTGGTTTAGGTTATAAGTTTCCTTAGATTTATTTTTCTCAATACAGGTGCCGACTAGGCAGTTAGAGAACTAAACTACTTTTTCTTTTGACTCACATTTCACCTGTGCTTATTTGGGACAAGTGGGTGAGCCTGTCTTCGTCTTAATGCATAAGTCAATTATAATATATACTTGCATAGTTAAATATCTATAAAAACGTCCACATCTCTAGTCCAAACACTCATATAAATCACACAAATGTTTGTCCAAATGTTTAGCGGGATTCGAAACCCGCAAACGTTAGCTTCGAAGGCAAGGTCAAAATGACTGTATCGGGTAAGCCATTTTACTGTTATGTAATATATAATATCTAGGTTGCTTATTTTGATATAATAATTATAGCAATAATAGATACAGATTTTATCAAGGTTTATCCTTTCATTACGAAAGTAGACATACACAGAAATAATGTTAACTATTTCTACGATAATATTACGTTTGTTTTTAATAAAAACTTAGTTTAAAGAAACTGTGCACATTTAACAACACGCCGCAGCAAGCTAACCTCAATTTGGATGTTCATTTCATAATATAATTTTCGAAATAGACCAAAGTTTGCCATTTGGGCCGGCTCTGTTTGAGTTCCTCCTTGTTTCCTACCAAAGTACTAACTTCAATACTATTGATAACTGACTCTTGGTACACGAGCAAATAATTTACTATTCCACGAACTCCTTTACAGAGTTACCATACAATAACAATTTACATTCGACAATTTGTTTTACATATATATTATATAATATATTAGAAAATATATAAAAACTGAAAATGAATAAATATTAAAATATTTAATATATTTCCAGATATTAGCCATTTTCAAATAGCACCGGCAGAATAACAGCGCTGCAGCAGTACTGCTTCAGCGTATTTGCTGAGTCGGATGCCGTTTCGTTGCTGCAATCCAGTAATAAATTCAATTTACTTTGTAATTATTAGCTATAACTTTTATAAGTACTGTTTTGTATCAATGAATAAATCTACTTTTCTTTCTTTCTTTCTAAAATAAATTAAATCCTTTATTTATTGATACAAGTAATGTACATTACATCCACTGATTTAAATCTCGTTAGAATTATTTTGTAAAGACTTTCTGTTAACGGAGAAGAAACAGAGGAAAGAAACGCCGTAGGAATTCTCTTTTTTGGCACTTTCTGTATAACAAAGGAAATACGATGTTGAACATTAAATAATTAGAAGTAGCTTGGGAGCAATCACTTGATTCCCAAGGGTTATTAGAAATCAATATAATTTATTAATCATCACTATTTCGTCCTGTTTACGCCCACTGCGTGTAAATTAAAACCAGACGGAACGGAAACCAGAAAGTCCTATAGGCTGAACATTAAATTCAATCCAAATTTGAAGTTAGTGACTCTGATAAAAGAAATTTAGAATTTAGATCAGAGTGTCAGTTAAACTAGTTCGTGAATCATATGTAAAACATAAATAACGAATCTCAAAGAAAGTCTTCGGTGAAAGGTAGGTCGAAAAGACTTTATTGTGTAGACCTCTGTCTACCTCTGTATTGGAAATGGTGTGAGGACATTAAGTAACAAGGAATTTTGAATATAGGTAACTATAGCGTAAACTCATTATACATGCGATTTTATTGCGATAAAAGTCACAGTGATAAAGCCACGCATCAGCTTTTGTTGTTGCATGAACGGGCCGGCTCGACCGGGGAAGTACCACGACCTCACAGAATACGGGCGTGAAGTCGAAGTATATATATATATATATATATGTATATATATATATATATATATATATATATATATATATATATATATATATATATATATATATATATATATATATATATATATATATATATATATATATATATATATACATATATATATATATATATATATATATATATATATATATATATATATATATATATATATATATATATATATATATATATATATATATATATATATATATATATATATATATATAGCCAATGGGTTAGATGATCGGAATTCAAATCAAGATAACCGAATTCGATCCCCAGGTGGCTATGGATTGTTTGTTGTACCTGTTTCGTACCAATAGATTGTTTTTTTAAAGAATACTAGCATAACATTACTAGTATTCCTGTTATGTTTTTTAAGCTGAAATGCTTGTGTCTGGAGTTGGTTTACGTCAATAGTCGAATGGCGGGGCCCGAACCCGCGGCGTCATGTTTCGCAGTCCGCACCCTAAACCATTAGGCTATTGCCGCTATTTTCAAAACTTAAGGTGGTTCGTCTCAATATTACTTTTTCTATTGCTTTAATTTTATTAATTTTAACAAATGTAACCGTAAATATTTTTTTTATATACAATATTGTTATATATATATATATATGTATATATATATATATATATATATATATATATATATATATATATATATATATATATATATATATATATATATATATATATATATATATATATATATATATATATATATATATATATATATATATATATATATATATATATATATATATACATATATATATATATATATATATATATATATATATATATATATATATATATATATATATATATATATATATATATATATATATATATATATATATATATATATATATATATATATATATATATATATTGCCGGCCTTAGAGGTGTATGGGCCTCCGGTTACCTGCACTCACCAGACGAAACGCAGAAGTTTGTTAGACTTCTACTTCACGCCGGTATTCTGTGAGGTCGTGGTACTTCCCCGGTCGAGCCGGCCCATTCATGCAACAGCAAAAGCTGATGCGTGGCTTTTTCAAATAAAAACAAGAAACAAAATGGCTATAAATGTCCGTAATAATTATTTCTACCGACTCCCAAATAGGAAATTTAATGTATTGAAAACATACAGGAGATTTTATGTCGTCTCGGATACGGATCTTTATAAAAACACAACTGTTTATTAAGTAATGGTTTCAAGTAATGCAATATTACGTGTTACATAAAACCTATTAGAACTCGTTATTTAGTAAATAATATTTTCACGCCATTTCCAATACAGGGGTATACAGAGATCTAGACAAATAAGGCCTTTCGACCTATCTTCCACTGAAGACATTTTTTGGGACAACGGACAGTGGTGAACCCATGGCCGTCTTTATCTCAAAGCCACTGATATAAACCGTACGTAAGTTTAAAAAAAAAAACCTTTTGATACGATCCCATCTCCTGGAGATCAAACTCGGGTCTCTCGTGAGAAAATAATTAAGAGTGTGGTGTGACCCAGACGACTACTGTAGCAGAAAAGTAGTTTACTGCCTTTAAAGTCTCACTTTACATACTAAGAAACTTTCAGCTAATAATTTTACATAGATCATAGATACATTTATAGATATATAGATAGAGACAACATCACATACATTGCTCCGATCCCAATGTAAGATGCTAAAATACTTGTGGTTTGGGGATTGGAAACAACAAAGGCTTCAAAAACACCCAGTTCCGAAAAAATGTAGAAAAAGTGGTTTATCTACATTGATCCGACCGGGAATCGAATCCGGGACCTCGAAATGGCGAACCCTTGAAAACCCGTGTTTACGCCACTCGTCCACGGAGGTCGTCTAATAGATATTTACATATTATGGAACTAAACGTATCCAACATGCTAACGACGTCTGCAAGCCCTGCTCTATTCCCACACGAAATGCTTTGAATTAGTTCACATAGCTTAACGACGTCATGCACCAATTGTTTCAAATATACATTATTGTTGTGCCGTTCTAAACTGCTATTGCATATATATGCTGTCTTTATGTCCAAGCCTATGATATAAATCATTCTTAAGTTTAAAAAACCCATTGATATGAGTCTTGGAGATCAGACTTGGGTCTCTAAAAACGAAATTCGATCACTTAACCACTCGGCTATCGCGACTGCTATTATAAAATTTAACTTTGTAACAATAAGTTCAGAAGACAAGGGACAACATTTTTAGTATGTAGCTATTTCAAAATAATGGTAAAAAAAAATATATATCTTCACGCAATTCCCAATACAGGGGTAGACAGAGGTCAAGTCTAGACAATTAAGTCCCTTTGACCCACCTTCCACCGAAGATATTTTCGGGACAACGTGACAGGTGGTGAGCTCGTCGCCGCCTTTATGTCCAAGCCAACGATGAAATTCGTACATAAGTTTTTGAAAAACTCATTGGTACTGCCTCCTGGGGATCGAACTCGGGTCTCTCGACTCGAAATTCCGACCACCCAACAACTCGGCTATCGTGACTTTCAAAATAATGGTAACGGTTATTATGTCAGTATATTAATAAAATACATTTTTAATAAACCTTATTAGATTGCTGTATTTCTTTGGTTTGCAATAAAAATATTTTGGGAAAATATTAAAATTAGTATGACAGTGTGATTTGATAAAAATCAATGTTAAATCAAATGTATATTGACTACGCTTTTTCTCGAGCTTCAAGAGTTATTCTCTTTATTTTGGTGGAGAAGGTATAGGCCCTGTGGGCGCAAAGGATAACGCGTCTGACTACGGATCAGAAGATTCCAGGTTCGAATCCTGGCAGATTCGAAACATCTGTACTAACCCATTATGTCCATGATAAAGAGTAGTTTTTGTTAGAATTTATATCTATTTCGCTTTCTACCACAGATATATGAATATTTCAATTGTTTGTGGTAAATTGCACTAAAATTTGAGCCTGTTTATGATAATTTTATTTGATATTTTTTTTAAATCTTTTAAACGTAGGAGCATTTTATTATGATAGAGTTTTTTTTTATATGGGGAAGGGAGGCAAACGAGCAGGTGGCTCACGTGATGGTAAGTGATTACTGCCGCCCATGAACATCCGCAATACCAGAGGCATAGCAGATGCGTTGCCGGCCTTAGAGAAAGGTATAGGCTCTTTTCTTGAAGGTCCCTAGGTCATATCGGTCCGAAAAAACCGCTGACGGCAGCACATTCTATAAAGTGCAAGTGCGTGGCAGAAAATTCCGCGAAAAACGCACTGTGGTGGAATGCCAAGCATCAAGATGGTGTTGATGGAATTTTTTACTATGCCGTAAGGTTCGATGGTGAAATTTAGCGGCTGGGATTAATCCGAACATTTCCTCAGAGCACTTCAACACTTATTAACTTATTACTTATTAATTATTACTCATCAATGGACACTGGGTACTGTTAACATGAGAAAATGCGTACGATCGTATATAACATACGATCAAATATTTAAAATATTTAATATGATTTACTGTGTATATATTTGACCCTCTTGTATGAAGTGTTAACATAATTTGGTTTGCATTGCTTGCAACTACCCTTGGCTTGCCGATTGGCGATCGCAGTATCTCACACGTCACACCTTGTGTTGCTGACCGTCACTAGTTTTTTGAATTTTCGCCTATTTTAAGATAGAAAAAAAGGAAGAAAAGCAATATCTTCACGCTATTCCTGATATAGGGGTAGACCGTGGTTTAGTCTTTTCGACCTACCTTTCACCGAAGACATTTCTTGACAACATGTAGGTTGGTTGGTAGGCTCGTAACCATTGAGTATTTTAAAAATTTTCAAATCTTTAATTTTCAGCACAACCAATAACCGTAATTGCCTACCGAAAATCTGCTTTATTTTATAAATAAAATAATAAATAAATAAATATCTTCACGCAATTCCCAATACAGGGGTCGACAGAGGTCTATGGGAATAGGGCGCAAAACGTGCTGACAGTCAACCTAATAGTAAATAATTTAATATGCCCAAAACACCTGTAAACGCTTTCAAAGGAAAAAGGTTAAAGATGCGTTTACACTCCAGAGACTAAAATTGAATGCCTCATATTTCTTAATTAAATTGGCTCTAAGAGTATAAAGGCCCTTCAAATAGGATAACAAAACTTGTATTTAGTGACAGAAATAATTAAGAAAATAATTAGAAATTTGGCACTTACTTAGACGACCCTAAGCATAAAAGTTTACTTTAAAAATCTTACACACTTTTAGCCTACAACGTTATGCATATAGCAGATATTTATATATTATAGAACTAAACGTATCCAACATGCTAACGATGTCTGTGAGCTCTGTTCTATTCCCTCACGGAATGCTTTGAATTAGTACACATAGCCGATATGCCGTTCTGAATTGCTATTATATATAAATTAATAATTAAATCTTTATGTTTATTTTTTTGAGATAACAAGGTACAATACTTTTATGTAGAGTGACAAAGTTCTTTTGTTAGTAGATTAATAAAATCGACCAGTAACACGGGACCACGGGAATCCAGGCATTTTAAGGCCGTATTAAATAATAAAACTTTCAGAAATAATCTGGAATATTTATATTAAATCATACTCCCACATTAACCTATCGCCACTAAAATACCTGAGTTGGCAAGGAATTGAAATATTGGCCACTACCGGTATCCAGATAATTATATATCTCTTATCTTCTTATTTTGTCTTCGCCAAATTTTCCTGTGTATAATTCACAAGTGTGCATATAATACGTATACTACTTACGTCACATACCTAGCGGCTTGCAAAAGTTCAAAACATACATGCAGTACGTCCACTCCCGTAAGAAGAGGGCTATAGTCACAATGCTTGGCCAGCTGATTGGCGATCGCAGTATCTCACACGTCACACCTTGTGTTGCTGACCGTCACTAGTTTTTGAATTTTCGCCTATTTTAAGATAGAAAAAGGAAGAAAAGCAATATCTTCACGCAATTCCCAATACAGGGGTCGACAGAGGTCTATGGGAATAGGGCGCAAACGTGCTGACAGTCAACCTAATAGTAAATAATTTAATATGCCCAAAACACCTGTAAACGCTTTCAAAGGAAAAAGGTTAAAGATGCGTTTACACTCCAGAGACTAAAATTGAATGCCTCATATTTCTTAATTAAATTGGCTCTAAGAGTATAAAGGCCCTTCAAATAGGATAACAAAACTTGTTTACGAGTTATATCGTTAGCTTGGACTTAAAGATGGCGACGGGCTCACCACCTGTCACGTGGACCCTAAAATATCTTAGGTGGAAGGTGGGTCGAAGGACTAAATTGTCTAGACTTCTGATTACCCTTGTTTTGAGAAATGCGTGAAGATAAAAAATTAAGTAAGCATTTACTGCGAAGTAGACATTTTATTTCATATACATAGTATAATTCTAAATGCACATATAAGACAGAGAGTTCTATCTTTCTGTCAGTGTCCTTGCAAGTCTCCAACGATTTTGATGAAATTAGATGTGAAGGTGGCCCAGTTTTTTATCAATCATTTATCATTTAGGGTCCTGAGATAGGTTCCATGAAGTTTATTATAATAAATATTTATTGTTATAAACTCTGATGAGATTAAAAGGCCGTGAAAAGGCTTACTGCCTCCCCTCCTCCTCCCAAATAAGCTCAGGTAAAATAGTCAGAACTAAACCCTCAATCCCTTGAACTACCTTGCAAAATATGGAAAATAAAAAAAATAAGACAAACTATAATTTTTATTTTTATTTAAAAAAATATTTTCACGTCATTTCCAATATTGGGGTAGACAGAGTTCTAGACAATTAAGACCTTTCGATTCGTCGAAAGGTCTTTAAGGAAAGCTAACGATATAAATCGTAAGTTTGAAAAGACCCATTGATACGAGCCTGCCATCTGGGTATCAAATTCAACCAACCACTCGGCTATCGTGACTTGATTTATGAGTTTTTAAAAACCACAACCTTCAATAATTTAATGACAACGTGACAGATGGTGAGCCTGTCGCCGTCTTAATGTCCAAGCCAATGATATAAATCGCTCGTAAATTTTGAAAAAAAAAAAACCCATTGGTCAAAACGAACCTACCACCTGGGGATCGAAGTCGGGTCTCTTGATTCAAATTCCGCTCGGCTAACGTGACTTCTTCTTTTATAAATAGAGAAAATATATAAAGACGAATTCAGTGAAACTGAATGCAGTGGAAATGTGATCTCTTCTTAAATTCGACGACTTACCTTGACCGAGCGAAAACAAAACAAATTGCAATATGACAAGATTGAAAGATAATCTCATCGCTAGAATAGATACGGGTGTGCGTAGAAGGTTTGCACATGTTGAACGAACGAGTGAAGACCGTGAATTAAAGAAAATAAACAACGCAAAAGTGAACAATAAGAGAGGCCGAGATTAGATTCAAAGACTGTGTGAGTAAATTGTTTTAAACGGAGAGGGTCAAAAACACCTGGCCACCAGTACGTGCGTGTATGAATAAAATGATGAATTTAAAAGAAGCGAATGAGATATGTAAGGATTGTGACTTTTAGTGATTTGTTTCTTTGGCTACTACGACAGGGATTATTTGTGAAGAAAAAATACCAGAATTTATTTGATAATATTTGATATTTTCGTATTTGAAAGTTAGACTTAATGATTGTAACGCCGAATAAGTTCATCGGTCCCACGGTATTTTTTTATTAGCTATGTAATACAAAAAATTACAAAAGACTGTAAGTGGAATATTATTATGAAACATTGTTAAATTAAAATAAAACGGTTTTCTTTGAGATGGTTGTACTGCTATTAGCTACCAAAAGGCATATGATATTTACAAGAGTTTTCTTCAGTCGCATTTTACGACACCCAGGAGAAGACGGTGGGTGGTACATTTTTATGTCGTAAGCAAACATGTATTTATATATGTATGATTAAACGAATGTAATTATTATAAAAAACTCATTGGTACTGCCATCTGCGGATCGAACTCGGGTCTCTCGACTCGAAATTCCGACCACCCAACCACTCGGCTATCGTGACTTTTACTTATGTACGAATGTACTTATGTATTAACTTATGTACGAATTTCATCGTTGGCTTGGACATAAAGGCGGCGACGGGCTCACCACCTGTCACGTTGTCCCGAAAATATCTACGGTGGAAGGTGGGTCAAAGGGACTTAATTGTCTAGACTTGACCTCTGTCTACCCCTGTATTGGGAATTGCGCGAAGAGATATATATATATATATATATATATATATATATATATATATATATATACAGTGGATTCAAAAGTGTTTCTGGTGAATTATTTTTAAATTTACATATACAATTTGATTCATTAACTTAAAATCTCTTGAAATTTCATCAGGCGAAGTTGAACTGTAAGGGAATGTTTAAAATTTAATATACATTAAGCAATATCGTCTTAGTCGAATCTGGGAGAAAAATGTATATTTAAGAAGGGCTGCATCGATTTGCATACATTGATGACCTCCGTGGACGTGGAGTACACACCAATTTTGATGGTGTCATCAGCTCTAAATTCCCGTGTGCGTTTCCCGGACGTGTCAATGTAGGAAACCACTTTTTATACTTGTCTGTTTGTGTTGCCTTCCTTGTTTCTGATTTCATAACACAAGTTCTTTAAGTACTTCGTCATCAAAGCAATGTATGTGATGTGGTTTCTTCCTGTGTATGTACTTATTAATTTACATTTAAGTAAGGAAAAGGCAAAGGGAACCGGGTTGGTAATGACTTCCCACAGGGCGAAACGTAAAGTAGCACAAGGCTTCTAGAGCATACGGCATTCTACGAGTTAACCGTGCATATATCAGCTGATGGCGAGATGATCATCTTGAAAAATACCGGACATAATTCGAACAGAGCGATGACGTGCACGTATTTATTACAGTGTCATCTTTGTTGCGTGGTGTTTGGTACTGCGTTTGCCAATACATTTGCAAAATGTAACGGTTATGGCACATTTTCCTCACTGCACCGTATCCTCTGCAATGTGGTTGCCTGAAACAAAATCGCTTGTGATAAGGTCACCAATTAATCAAGTAATTAAAAAAAGTATAGTAATTAAATTTTTATTAAATAATTATCAATAGACAAAATTTTTGAAAGATAAACATCTTTATATACTATTTGATACACATATTTATTTGATTACTTGCAATTTAAAAACCAGTATGCCAGAAAAAAAACACTATCATGGGCCGGCTCGACCGGGGAAGTACCACGACGTCACAGAATACCAGCGTGAAGTAGAAGTCTTACAAACTTCTGCGTTTCGTCTGGCGAGTGCAGGTAACCGGTGGCCCATACACCCATCTGCTAAACCTCTGGTATTGCGGGTGTTCATGGGCGGCGGTAATCACTTACCATCACGTGAGCCACCTGCTCGTTTGCCTCCCTTTACTATTAAAAAAAACATAAAATTGAGCAAACTACATTTATTATTCACCAAAAGCCCATTAAACTTTTCTGTATCGTATATAACCTCTGAGCACGCCCCGCTGGGAACACTGTTTGGAAGAACTCAATTACTTTACCTTTCAAAGAAAATATAAGTAGTTTAATAAGCTTTTGTTAAAAAAGAAACACAATAATAAATATTTACGTAATATAGCTATTGTTAAGAAGAGAAAGGCTGGCAAACACTCACCTGAATATCTTGCCGCCTTCGTTGACCCGGGCCCGGTAAGGTATATCTTCTGGTCTGATAAGTCGACACTCTTTTCATCCACAGGTTAGGTCGCAGAACTATCTTAGTATTGTAGGGAGCAAGGAAAAGGCAAAGGAACCGGGTTGGTAATGACTTCCCACAGGGCGAAACGTAAAGTAGCACAAGGCTTCTAGAGCATACGGCATTCTACGAGTTAACCGTGCATATATCAGCTGATGGCGAGATGATCATCTTGAAAAATACCGGACATAATTCGAACAGAGCGATGACGTGCACGTATTTATTACAGTGTCATCTTTGTTGCGTGGTGTTTGGTACTGCGTTTGCCAATACATTTGCAAAATGTAACGGTTATGGCACATTTTCCTCACTGCACCGTATCCTCTGCAATGTGGTTGCCTGAAACAAAATCGCTTGTGATAAGGTCACCAATTAATCAAGTAATTAAAAAAAGTATAGTAATTAAATTTTTATTAAATAATTATCAATAGACAAAATTTTTGAAAGATAAACATCTTTATATACTATTTGATACACATATTTATTTGATTACTTGCAATTTAAAACCAGTATGCCAGAAAAACACTATCATGGGCCGGCTCGACCGGGGAAGTACCACGACGTCACAGAATACCAGCGTGAAGTAGAAGTCTTACAAACTTCTGCGTTTCGTCTGGCGAGTGCAGGTAACCGGTGGCCCATACACCCATCTGCTAAACCTCTGGTATTGCGGGTGTTCATGGGCGGCGGTAATCACTTACCATCACGTGAGCCACCTGCTCGTTTGCCTCCCTTTACTATTAAAAAACATAAAATTGAGCAAACTACATTTATTATTCACCAAAAGCCCATTAAACTTTTCTGTATCGTATATAACTTCTGAGCACGCCCCGCTGGGAACACTGTTTGGAAGAACTCAATTACTTTACCTTTCAAAGAAAATATAAGTAGTTTAATAAGCTTTTGTTAAAAAAGAAACACAATAATAAATATTTACGTAATATAGCTATTGTTAAGAAGAGAAAGGCTGGCAAACACTCACCTGAATATCTTGCCGCCTTCGTTGACCCGGGCCCGGTAAGGTATATCTTCTGGTCTGATAAGTCGACACTCTTTTCATCCACAGGTTAGGTCGCAGAACTATCTTAGTATTGTAGGGAGCAAGGAAAATAGCGATGGCCCAACGTTTTATAAGCGTTAGCCGAACGCGCGCGTAGTTATAATAGATAAAAACGAATGTTAGAACAAGCGTTAGACCAACGGTCAATTGAATTAGAATGTTGCGGGTGTCGTTGAAACAAAACGAACGTTAGATTTAAAGTTAGAGTGCTTGCCAGTAAAAAGAAAAAGGTTATGTATCTATGATTCCATTATTGACTACCAAATTGTGCCATCTTAGAATTACGAACGAGAAAAAAAAATTAAAAATACCTTAACTAATGTACTCTGTACGAAATAGCTATTAAATGTTACTTCGGACGCTTTTTATTTTCGAGTTCTTTCCAGACTTCTTTTAAGAGGCCAAATTGGCCTCTTATAAGCTCGGCGTGCTCAGTAGAGCACGACAGTGCTTCATCCCGGCCCACCGCCTGCAACTTTATAAGGCGCAGGTTCGGCGGCACATGGAGTACTGTTCGCATCTCTGGGCGGGGGCATCCCAGTGTAAGCTCCTTTCATTTGACCGTATCCAACGAATAGCGGTTCGAATTGTTGACGACCATAATCCATCTGATAGGCTAGATCCCCTGACATTGCGAAAAGACGTTGCATCTCTGTGCATTTTTTACAAGATTTACTACGGGGAATGCTCCGAGGAATTGTTCGGATTAATCCTAGCCGCTAAATTTCACCATTGTACCTTACGGCATACTCAAAAATTCCATCAACACCATGATGCTTGGCATTCATCCACAGTGCGTTTTTCGCGTAATTTTCTGCCACGCACTTGTACTTTATGGAATGTGCCGCCGTCAGCGGTTTTTCCGGACCGATACGACCTAGGTACCTTCAAGAAAAGAGCCTATACCTTTCTCAAAGGCCGCAACGCATCTACTGTTCCTCCGGTATTGCAGGTGTTCACGGGTGTCGGTAATCACTTACAATCACGTGAACCACCTGCTCGTTTGCCTCCCTATTCTATAAAAAAGTCAAGATAATTTTAAATTAACTTAATATATGTATGTGTTTTTTTATATACCGGCGTGAAGTAGAAGTCTAACAAACTTCTGCGTTTCGTCTGGTGAGTGCAGGTAACCGGTGGCCCACACACCCCCCTCCCCCCAATTCTGGAGGGGCGGCACTCTAAGGGCGGCAACGCATCTGCTATGCCTCTGGTATTGCGGGTGTTCATGGGCGGCGGTAATCACTTACCATCACCATAAATATTCTTTTATGCGTCTGAGTATCATCGAAACAGTTTCAATTTACAATGTTAATTTACAATGAAGTGTTTACAATGTTTGACAGTAACACCGCATTAATAAATGTCTTATAAACGTATACAACAAAATACACAAAATATGAATACAACACAAAACAATTGTGAAATTGTCCTGCATTTTTGAATTAAGTGTATAATTTAATAAACCGTGTATGATCGAAATTTAACTTTATGAATCACGGTGGTGTATTTATTGAGGGTATTTTAGAATATTTCCATGGTAAAGAGGATTATCCATGACATCCATGTAAATAACGGCCTGTTAAAGTTTCTAGCAGGACATCAGCTTCTCTCTAAAGAGACTATATCTTCCCGCATTTTGTTTATTTTGGGTAAACAGAGGCCTGGACAAATAAGTCCTTTCGACCAACCTTCTATCGAAGCCTACTTAGGACAACGTAACGGGTGGTGAGCCGTGAGAGACGGCTAAGAGAAAAGCCTTAATAATCAAAATTCGTTACAGCCTGATGGCGGAAAAATCATCTAGAAATATACCAGACTAAAGTGTAGCAGATCGGTGTCTGGCAGCACGTGAACGGTGTCCTGACTTTTACAGGCCGTTATGGTGATTATTATGTCTCCACAAGCTATTGCTGATTACAGTATTTACAATAAGTATACAAAAAAAGAAAAAATATACTGGGAGTATACACAAGGGAGTAACCACCAGTAATTTATTTTTAATTACATTACAATTATTGAACCGTAAATATTTACCAATAACCGCAATATTTAAAAGTCACGATAGCCGAGTGAAGTGAAGATATTTTATTTTAACTTCTTACTTGAATATACAATACTGGGGTAATCAAATGTCAGTGAATTCTTACAATCCACATTTCAGTTCCTGTTTCAGTGTTGAAGCCGATAACAAAACTCATGACAATGTTTAAAATTTTAAGATAATTACATGCGTTCCTTTTGGGAATTGAACTCGAGTAGCCCGATTCACATTTTGATTACCAAACTACTTTATTATTATTTTCTAATATTCCGGGATAGCAACTCGATGTAGGCTAAAAAATGGCTTTTGAATCTGTTTTCCAATTTAGAGACACGAATTGGATTCGATCTGTTACAAATTTTTTATCTTCACCCATTTTCCCCTACTGTGATAGGCAGACTGCTAGACAATAGAGTTTTTTCTACTTTTCAACGAAGCTTATTAGGGTAGACGACTCGAGTACAGACATTCATTTTATACAGGGTGGACCGTAATTTTTTTCAAATTGATTTCTTAAAAACCGTTAGAGAGACGGACGCGCGGGTAGCGGGGAACTGTGCGCCGCTTCATGCAGTTGTAGTCACAATGGAGCGCTTCACGGGACAACAGCGTGCTTTTTGTGTTAAGCAGTTTTACAAAAATAACGATTCCTACGTCGCTGTACGACGCTTATTTAGAATCAAAACCCACTTCATTCACCTAAAACGACAGTATGGGCTGCCATATCACCAAAGGGCATAATCGGTCCGTATTTCTTTGAAAATAATCAAGGAAATAACGTAACGGTGAACTCAGTGGAATATGTGAAGATGTTGCGAGAGTTTTTGATACCAAAGTTACATGAATTTGAAGGATACAATAGCAGAACTTGAATGCAACAAGATGGAGCTACGTGCCATACACCAAATGTGATTTTACCGGTGGTTAAAGAAATCTTTCCCAATAAATTGATTTCTCGCAGAGGTAATATTCCATGGCCTCCAAGAAGTCCCGACCTAACACCATGCGATTTTTTCTTGGGGATAGCTCAAGAGTCGAGTTTACCTTAATAAACCGACGATTATATCCCAATTAAAAGAAAACATCACCGAGGAGATATTCGCAATCCCTCGTAGCATGTGCCGACGAGTTTTTCAAAATTTGCGTAGTCGTTTGCAGGAGTGCCAACGAAGAAACGGGGCGCATCTCGACGATGTAATTTTTAAAAAGTAACTTTCATTAAATGATTATTACTTTAACGTTATAATCGAAAAAATAATGTTCGTAGTTTAATTTCTATTCATGTTTCAAATGTGCAAAAATTTACGGCCCACCCTGTATTACACACATGTTTGCCCTTACCCTTAATATATCGATACTATATAGCAGGGCTACTACCATCACGGCTATCGGGTCTGTGCGAAAAATCGTTTCATTATTTTATTAAATACAAAAATATAACGTATATATGTCATCATATACATCATATAACTCTCATATTAAATACACATATCCTTCAAATTCAAGATTATCGATCTCAATACATTTATTTTGATCCGAGTAATAAATGTCTTCAAAAGACTATTCCCAAAGGGGCGTGTAGTCGGGAACTTATCTTGATTTATTAGACGTAAACAGACGGCACAAAATATGTCACCTTTTGAATCTAAATCAAAGCAAAGTTCCTTAACAATTGTACTATATTTGATCTGTTTTTTCCACAGTTTATCCAATACTGGAAACAATATAGTCCTTTCAACTCACATTTTATCGAAATACATTTGAGTCAACGTGACAGCGACCTAGCAACAAATACAAATCTTTCAAACAATTTTCAAAGTAAGTTTTTAATTATCCAGATTTTAATATAAAATATTTAACACAAATTTATATTATTAATAAAGTTACTTATTTAATACTTAGTTTATATATATAAATATAAATATATATATATATATATATATATATATATATATATATATATATATATATATATATATATATATATATATATATATATATATATATATATATATATATATATACATATATATATATATATATATATATATATATATATATATATATATATATATATATATATATATATATATAGGTATATATATATATATATATATATATATATATATATATATATATATATATTTGAAACATGAATAGAAATTAAACTACGAACATTATTTTTTCGATTATAACGTTAAAGTAATAATCATTTAATGAAATTTACTTTTTAAAAATTACATCGTCGAGATGCGCCCCGTTTCTTCGTTGGCACTCCTGCAAACGACTACGCAAATTTTGAAAAACTCGTCGGCACATGCTACGAGGGATTGCGAATATCTCCTCGGTGATGTTTTCTTTTAATTGGGATATAATCGTCGGTTTATTAAGGTAAACTCGACTCTTGAGCTATCCCCAAGAAAAAATCGCATGGTGTTAGGTCGGGACTTCTTGGAGGCCATGGAATATTACTTCTGCGAGAAATCAATTTGTTGGGAAAGATTTCTTTAACCACCGGTAAAATCACATTTGGTGTATGGCACGTAGCTCCATCTTGTTGCATTCAAGTTCTGCTATTGTATCCTTCAAAGTCATGTAACTTTGGTATCAAAAACTCTCGCAACATCTTCACATATTCCACTGAGTTCACCGTTACGTTATTTCCTTGATTATTTTCAAAGAAATACGGACCGATTATGCCCTTTGGTGATATGGCAGCCCATACTGTCGTTTTAGGTGAATGAAGTGGGTTTTGATTCTAAATAAGCGTCGTACAGCGACGTAGGAATCGTTATTTTTGTAAAACTGCTTAACACAAAAAGCACGCTGTTGTCCCGTGAAGCGCTCCATTGTGACTACAACTGCATGAAGCGGCGCACAGTTCCCCGCTACCCGCGCGTCCGTCTCTCTAACGGTTTTTAAGAAATCAATTTGAAAAAAATTACGGTCCACCCTGTATAAAATGAATGTCTGTACTCGAGTCGTCTACCCTAATAAGCTTCGTTGAAAAGTAGAAAAAACTCTATTGTCTAGCAGTCTGCCTATCACAGTAGGGGAAAATGGGTGAAGATAAAAAATTTGTAACAGATCGAATCCAATTCGTGTCTCTAAATTGGAAAACAGATTCAAAAGCCATTTTTTAGCCTACATCGAGTTGCTATCCCGGAATATTAGAAAATAATAATAAAGTAGTTTGGTAATCAAAATGTGAATCGGGCTATTCGAGTTCAATTCCCAAAAGGAACGCATGTAATTATCTTAAAATTTTAAACATTGTCATGAGTTTTGTTATCGGCTTCAACACTGAAACAGGAACTGAAATGTGGATTGTAAGAATTCACTGACATTTGATTACCCCAGTATTGTATATTCAAGTAAGAAGTTAAAATAAAATATCTTCACTTCACTCACTCACACACTATATATATATATATATATATATATATATATATATATATATATATATATATATATATATATATATATATATATATATATATATATATATATATATATATATATATATATATATATATATATATATATATATATAAACTGCATTGTTTGTTAAAGAAGAACAGCAATATTTAACAAAATTTGTGATTTCTATGGTTTTAACACTCGTCATGAAAGTA
This sequence comes from Sericinus montela, assembly GCA_029286605.1. Taxonomy (NCBI): domain Eukaryota; kingdom Metazoa; phylum Arthropoda; class Insecta; order Lepidoptera; family Papilionidae; genus Sericinus; species Sericinus montela. The sequence goes on along the minus strand of JAGSMR010000096.1, from coordinate 890,758 downwards.
AACTTGTAACACCAAAAGCAACCAGTGCTCTGTATTCAAATAATTGTTGTCCAATGTGTATTAAAATATACAACAAATTGAAAAACCACATTAGAAATATCAATAATTGAAATGAGTTTAAAAAATATTATGTTTGTTTTTGAATGAGAAGAGTTTTGTACACATTTAATGAATGTCAAAAACTGAATGCAGAATATTCATGTGTATATATATATGTATATATATATATATATATATATATATATATATATATATATATATATATATATATATATATATATATATATATATATATGTATATATATATATGTGTATATATATATATATATATATATATATATATATATATATATATATATATATATATATATATATATATATATATATATATATATATATATATATATATATATATATATATATATATATATATATATATATATATATATATATATATATATATATATATATATATATATATATATATATATATATATGTATATATATATATATATATATATATGTATATATATATATACATATGTATACATATACATATGTATACATATATGTATATTATTAATTTCCAATATATGTCAAAAATTCATTAAATGTGTACACAGTACTCATGAATATTCTGCATTCAGTTTTTGACATGCGGCGGTTGGTTTCCATTTCGTCTGGTCTCATTGTAAACCAGTGACAGATTTTTTATTTATAAATTATTTATATATAAACAATGAACCAGTGCTGAAAAACAATAAGCAATATGTATTCTGGCCGTTAATTTAAAAAAATTATGGAGATTATGTCAAATTAATACACTTTTAGTGATCCTTGTGTAAGTTGTATGCATTTCGTAAAAGTTTGTGTAGTTTTCAGTGTAGGAATAAAGCGCTCCATTTCTGTTCGTGTTTGTAATGTAATTTGACTCAGAGAAAAGATTTGAAATGCCATAATCTGTCGTTAGATGGAGGCATATCCATCTCGAAAAATATATAACCAAATTCAGGTTGACCGGCGCTGGGCAACAGTGTTTAAGGTTTAGAGTGAGTGGAGGGAGACCCCATAGAGTACGTAACTCGTTCATGGGACGGTATTACGCTTCTGCAATCCCAGTAAATTAGCAAAGCCAGGTAGGCTTTATTAACAGGTTTAACATTTATTAAAGAATAACTTTTCAGAAAGGTTTATTATAATATAAATTAATATGTTAGTGTCAGTAAACCCCTGAAATTAGACGTTCGCTCCCAAACTATTGATAGAAAAAAGTATCTTATTTTTGTGTCATTATAAACTAAAGGTTGACCAAAAAAAGAAATTCCTTCGGAATTTCTTTCGCCTGCTTCTCCGTCAGAGGAACTCATTACGAAATGATGGTAGATTAAAAACAAAACTACTTTCGATGAACGAATATATATATTATTATTTCGATAATCTTAAAGAAAAACTGAAATGAGTAAGGGACGGTTTGTCATATTTGCCGCGCTTAGTATGCGACGCTTAATATCGACGATTAATATCGACGATTAATATCGACGACTGCAGAATCTAAAGAACTGCAGAACTAAAATCAAATCAAATCAAATATCCTTTAACTATCTTATATTTTTGTATCATCATAAAAAAAGGTAGAAAGCGGAAGAAGGCGTTCATCTTACAGCAGACTTTTATAGTTGTATGCGTATGTTGGTATTTTTTCATTTTAATATTTACTATGTCTGTATCGCATAAACTCGTATAATACTACATCTAAATACGGCGACGGGCTCACCACCTGTCACGTTGTCCCGAAAACAGTCTTCGATGGAAGGTGGGTCGAAGAGACTTAATTGTTTAGACTACACCTCCGTCTACTCCTGTATTGTGAATGGCATATAGATATTTATTTATTTATTAATATATACTACGTGGTGCGTGTTAAGAAAGTACGTGGTGATAGCCTAGTTAATAGGTTTAATTTTGCAAAAAAAATTGCATGAAGCAATGTATTCCTCTGTACGTGAAGGAATTACGGTTCGTAAAGTAATCTAGATAAAGATCATTCCTAAATAAATACATGTTATAATGACTACATAAAAATAAACTACTAATCTTAGCAAATCCTTTCAAATTGTTACTGTTTAACAATATTTGAAAAGGCAGGCTCGTACCAATGGGTTTTTCAAAAACTTATAGTGGTATCCGAATCCCAAAACTTTAGCTGCGAAAACGGGGTCACTACCAACAATAAAAAGGCCAGGCCAAAATTCTGCAGACAGGTGACGGGTAGCACCATCTAATCGTCATCGCCAGAGCGTTTTGCAAGGAAAAGTGATTATAGCAAATTTGACAACCAGACCTCCGTGGATGAGTGGCGAACAAATCAGTTTTCATGGTGGCTACTGTCTCTACTCTGAGGACCGGGGTTCGATTCTCGGTCAGATCAGCGTAAAACTTAGTTTTTCTACATTTTCTCGGATTGGGTGTTTGAGGTATCTTCGTTATTTCTGATTCCATAACACTAGTTCTTAAGCTACTTACTGTGGGGTCAGAGCAGATACTTATTGTTGTCTCTATCTATACACATTTTTTATTTTTTATTACTTAAATTCTTCCCTTCCAGAGAGACATGAATCATGCAGTGAATTAACAGTTCGTTATAAATATACGTAAACTAGTGAACAAATAACTACTTTTTTTCTGAAATGATTTGTGACAGCAAAAATCTCTTTTAATATAAATATTTTTTTTAAATATATTGAGTTTTCTTTTTTCAGATTGTTCTTTCTATTTCCAGTAATTCTATTACCAGTATAATTGGGAGAGAAAATAAATAAATTAAAGCTGCTTTATCGTACATTGCCCCGAATTCATCAATCATTATTAAGGGAAATACTTCATTATGATACTGTCATATTTTCTTTTATTTCTCTGCGTAAACAATATTAAAGCAAGATAGAAAATAGTTTAATAAAAGCTGTTTTACTATCGAGCCGATGCTATCAATTGTTATTAAGGGTAAGAGTACATTCGGAGAAGGTATTAATCTTTCGAGCTCACTTAAGTCTTCTCGACCCAATAACTTGTCGATATTAAAACCTTTATAGACCCTAAACTATAGTACTTATGTATGATGGCAAGTATTTCCTTTTCATAAAAATGAAAAGAATATTTCGTCTGTGAATATCACATATACAATAAAGGTTCTAGAGTACCAGATAATTAAGACATTTTAAGACATTTAAGACAAGTAGGTGAAAGGTGGTGAGCCTGTCGCAGATTTTTTCCAAACCAACGATATAAATCGGACTTAACTTTTGAAAAAACTCATTGATACGAGCTTACGATTACATGGAAATGGATTAAATTCGGATCTCTCGACTCGATATTTGATATGAATATATATGCAGTATGTTATTATTATCTTATTACAAAAACACAGAGAAATCTTTCTTTGGTTTTTGATGATATGTGTAAATAAGAAAAAGATCTGTAAGGTAATTGGCAAAAAAAAAAACTATATGATCGACGTACAGACATCCATTTTCTATGCTCTTTAGACTCGAGTATTCTATTTGAATCAGTTTAATTGAATTTTCTAGAGCTTGTTTGTACTTTATAACTTAGTTCTAACCACTTAGGTAACTAAAGCTGCTCCTTTAATCTAGATCTGGATTTCTGATTATGTTTTTGTTTTTCACAGTTGTCTATGTCTATATGTAGTCAGGAAAACTAAAATTCACTTTTTCAAGGAAGTTTTTCAATTGGTATTTCATATTTTTCTTCTTGACTGGATTCACTTTCCGTGTCTCAACAGATGAAGCTGTTAAAAATTGATTTGAGAAGCGACAATAGCCTAATGGTTCAGGGGCGGACTGCTAAACATGGCGTCGCAGGTTCGGGCCCGCTATGCGACTGTTGTCGTAAACTAACTCCAGACTCAAGCATTGTATCTTAGTTGGAGTGGTTAACTGGAGTATTATAAATGTTATTTGGCATTGCTAGTATTAATAAAAAAATATCAGATACGTACCATGATAGTTGTACACCTACTTGAAGCAATGGTATGATTATTTCTCACGGTTATACCTCTGGCTAAATTAACAGTTATTGTTCGTTCTGAAATTTACTTATTCTTACTTTGTTCTAAAATTCATTTAAGCTTTGGTTAAAGCGACTTAGCGTTAGACGCAAAAAACATAATAAGATTAACGGTTTCTTTAATTGGATTTCAAACATTTTAACCTTTTTATATTGTTCAAATATTTTTTCTTTAGAACTATATCACAAATATTAAAGTTTTAGGGTAATTTATTGTCAGTTAATACATTGACTTAATCCCTAATATCAGGGATTAGATCAAAAGTTTGCCTTTGTAAATTATTTACTACTGTTTCTCTGTAAAAATTATTTACTATGGTGTGAAAGTCCAGTGAACTATATTTACGTTTTTCGTAAATAGGTTTTGTTATAAACACCACGCCACGTAAGCAGATTCACGAATGTAATGCCAGACACCTCGATCCTTCGACGCAGTTGCCATCTCAGGTCTGACTTATTTTGCTCTGTTATTTTTCGTAATGACGATTTTCATGATTCCACGAGACGTTTCCTACAGTGGCCTCTTACGACTTCTTAGGTAAGAAAGTATTTGATAAATTCTTATGCAGATATAATTTTTTTACAGATAAATCGCTAGATGGATATCTAAACTATTAAGTCCTTTTGACCCACCTTCCACTGAACATTTTTTGAGACAACATTACAGGTTTAGTTGCCATTTTTATGTCCAAGCAGACGAAATAAATTGCACATATGTTTTCATTTAAAATGTTTTAAAAAGACGAATATTAACAAAGGATCTAGAATATAAAAATATTATGAACTTCCTTTTCAGCGGAGGAACACAAATATACACTGTGGCATTTCTCGGATGGGATTAAAATAATATCTCGAAATAAAAACAATAGCGTTGTGGTATCGGCCTAAGAATAATTATAACTTTTCACTCCCGTTTCTCCGTCACGATAGCCAAGGTTAGGTGATCGGAATAAGATTCAACAGACCCAAGTTCGGTCCTCAGGTGATAAAATCGTAGTAATGAGTTTTTTCAAAACTTATGTGCGATATGTCGTTGGGAAAAGTCTTAAAGGCGGCGACTTGTTCACCGCCTGTCACGTTGTCCCTAATGTACATATATATTCATTCCTACATGGATGTTATGACAGGCGGTTTCGGGAAAAGCCTTGAAACGTATACTTCATATTTGACGACATCCGTAGACGAGTGGTGTATGACTCTGAGATTCCGGGTTTGATTCACGGTTGAGTCACGGGTTAATTTTGGTGCCTTCATTGTTTCTTCCTAAGACGTGCTTTAGCTACTTACATTGATATCCGCGCAATATATGATGTCTTTGCTATCTATATGCGTATTTATTTATCTATATGTAATGTAAGAAGTTATTCGAATTTTTGGTCTACATTCCACAGAAGAAATAAGGTTAGAGACTACATGAGTATGCATATAATAAAAATGATAAAGTGTCAGATATCACGTATTCTTATATAATATACTTTCTCGAGCTAAAACATTTATTAGTATCTTATTTCATAGTCAAGAGCAATATTAATATTTTAATTGATGTCAGTTTATGCAGGAAATTTTAAGTTTTGCTAAGTTTAATCTCTGTATTAACAAAGTTTTAACACCTGAACTTCGTTTAATTTACAAAATATATAAAAAATATAAGATGTAAACTTCACTGTTTTCATAACAACCATCAACAATATGCTCACGTTCGTATTGTGAATACTGGGGTAGACAGAGATCAACAAGTGTCCTTACGACCCACATTCTACGGAAGCTCATTTGGGCAACAAGACAAGTGGTGAACCTGTCGAAGTCTTATAGTCCAAGCCACCACCACACAATACGCTTACATAGATATATTTTTATAAAACAAAGTAAGGAATGAAACTTTGTCACTCGTTTTTCTCAGGTGAGTTAGAATTATCCAAATCATTCATGAAACGCTTATCACACATGATGTAATTCATTTTGTTGTGATGTTATAGAATTAGGTTCTGAATAAGTGAACGATGTTTTTCCGTAGTTTATTATTATTGATAAACGAATGAATGAATGAATATACTTTTATTGTCCATCACAAATAGAAGGATACACAAAACTGACAAAGGTTACAAAATTTTATGAAATGTACGATTTGGCAACCTTATCGCTTCATAGCGATCTCTTCCAGGCAACCAATGGCGTGAAGTTTTCTACGTATGTATTATATTATTGATTGAAAAATACAATCACTGGCATCTGTGATTAATAAAATACATTGAATTTTTCGGCATTATTGCTTTTTTTTGTTTATTTGTGAATTTGTGAACTAATTGGCAATAAAAATAAGAGTCGTGATGTAAAAATATGAGATTAAAGCTTGTATGTCTGTGCACTGTCTATAACATACGAGCCTTTTGGCTGCCTGTGTGCAAAATGTGCAAAGCCTCTCTATTAACAGGTTTAAGAAATTTATTAAAGAAAAGATTTATAGGAAGGGCTTTTTTTATAGAAAAGGCCGGCAAACGAGCTGGCGGCTCACGTGATGGTAAGTGATTACCGCCGCCCATGAACACCCGCAATACCAGAGGCATAGCAGATGCGTTGCCGGCCTTAGAGTGCCCCCCAAATTAGGGGAGGGAGGTGTGTGGGCCTCTGGTTACCTGCACTCACCAGACGAAACGCAGAAGTTTGTTAGACTTCTACTTTACGCCGGTATTCTGTGAGGTCGTGGTACTTCCCCGGTCGAGCCGGCCCATTCATGCGACAACAAAAGCTGATGCGTGGCTCTCCCACTGTTAAAAGGGTTATTGTAATATATTAATGACAGTAACCACTGGGAATGAGGAGATCGCTCCCAAGCTATTTCTAAAAAATATCACATTATATTTGTATAATTCACTATATTGTTAAAAATATTGACCAAAAAAGAGGATACCTACGGAGTTTCTTTCGCCTGTTTCTTCTCCGTTAGAGGAACCTCATTACGAAGCGGTGGTAGATTAAAAATGACGATCGATGAGCGAATGTATGTTCTTATGTCGATGAATACATGATTTGATTTGATTTGATTTGCCTTGGCCAATAATCGCGTGTCTGTGCCTGGGCACAGCCAATAGCACACGCTATGGATAACCGTCTACTAATATAAATAGACGTGTCAGTAAATTCTTAGACTCTTTTGCCTCCATTCGTACCGTGCGATAAGGAAATTCGTTCTAATTAGTTACATGAACGAGTACCACGTACCTATGACTGAGCACAGCCAATGGAATACACGCAATGGATAACCGTCTGCCAATAGAAAGAGTCTTGTCAGAAAATTCGTAGACTTTTTTCGTCTTGCCTCCATTTGTACTGTATGATTAGGAACTTGTCAGAAACTAATTACATGAACAAGAATACTTGACTTGAGTACTGCCAGTTATATTGTTTGCCTCTAGCGGCGGTCGAACCCAGAACAATTACCTTCAAGACTGGCTCTCTACCAACTATTCTATTAATTCGTTTTGGGTTAAAATTATTTATTCAAATTTAAAAGTACATAACTACTATCTACGTAGACTCTTTTAAAAAAAAGTAAGTAAAATATATAACTTCAAAAGGCTTCGTAATTTCTAAAGGTAGTCTTTAGAAATCTGTTTATTTTCAAAACTGTGTTAAAATTACTGTCATTTCAAATCCCGTGAAAGGAAAAAAGCTCAGCTGAGGTTTTCATATTGGTTTACACGACGGAGATAAAAAGTAGTAACGAAATTAGGTTGCGTTTTCAATTCTATGCGCTCTTTTCCAGCCTCAGTATGCGGCATTTATACTTTGCGAGCGAAGAGTTTTCAGACAGTTTCGAAATAAGTCTTAGAAATACTACGGCCTTGGGTGAAATAATATTACGGAAACGTATTTTACATAAATGCCCTGTCCTTCAAACGTGATTGAGCAAGATACAAAGATAAGTTTATATTTACATATCCAACCTTCTAACAAATATTGTTTATACATAAATTAGAAACCACGCTTAAAATTTTTACAATAATTTCAAGTTTATTAGATATTCAAGATATTTTTTTAATATTCGTTAACATACATAAAATCATCACATATTAAAGAAGAATTAAGGGCGAACGAACAAGGGCAGGGTCACTAGGCCAAATAGGCCTGCGTGACCCTAAGCTAAGCTTCGTAGGCACGAATCCCGCTCGAGGCACAAAAATATGAATAAACGGGTCACGGATTTATCTATGCAAGTACCCATGACTTGGACACTCGGACGGCGTTTGGATCATCTGTCATGAAGTTACAAATAAGCTTTAGTGAAAGGTGGATCGATAAGACCTTATTCTATGGACCTCTAACCCAGTATTGGGCAATTTTTTATGTTCTATCTATAAATAAAAAAAAAGTAAATTATAAAAAGTGGCGTTATCTTATTGATAACTGAAAAGTCAGGAATGTCAAATTGTCACTTGCAAAAGGGATAATAGATGGCACCGATGCCAAAACAAGGCATAAGTAAAGAAAAGAGAATACAGATTTAAAATTTCAACTAATGCGTGTAAGAACCGGTAACTCGGAGGTAAGTGCGTTGCCACGGATCGGCAGAGGTCGCGGTTTCCAAACCCCGCCGTTCTATTCCATTCGAATCCCGCCCGTGTCAGTACAAATAAAAAGAAACGTTTTTTCTCTTTAATTTAATCAAATATCCGTTCCTATACTGCCAAATGTTAAACATTGGTTTAATATTAACTTTTGGTGAAAGCCTACAATTACAATTTTAAAAACAACTTTATTATTCCATAAGCTTGAAAATAAGTTTCCGAGATAATAAAAATAAAAAATAAAATATCTTCAACCAATTCCCAATACAAGGGTAGACAGAATCTAGTCTAGACAATTAAGTCCCTTTGACCCACCTTCCACCGAAGATATTTTCGGGACAACGTGACAGGTGGTGAGCCCGTCGCCGCCTTTATGTCCAAGCCAACGATGAAATTCGTACATAAGTTTTTGAAAAATTCATTGGTACTGCCAACTGGGGATCGAACTCGGGTCTCTTGACTCGAAATTCCGACCACCCAACAACTCGGCTATCGTGATTTTTTTACATGAGATAATAAAATCTAAAAAACAAAAGAACTAAAAACTCTTTACGATGACCGAGTGATCAGAAGACACGGTGACAGGCTTACCACCTGTAGGGTTGTCCTAACCACAACCCTACAGGTGGTAAGCCTGTTGCTCAACTTAGTTTTGAATATGGGCCAATAAAACTAAAATCTTTCTAGACATCGGACTAACAGTACTTTGAATGAATGAAGATATAAAAAAATTCAAATAAATCTGATACCCTAAAATCCATTGGTTTGAGCCTACTACTTGGAGATAGAACTAGGGTCTCGCAACTTGAGATCCGATAACTTAACCGCTCGACTATTATGAATTAAAAATATGTAAAACACATACTGTATAGTCCACTTTAGGGACCACAGGAAACCTGTATAGGAAGGTTAACCATAATTGCCAAGATTGGCACGCATTTTACGTAGATAGAAAGCATAATATATTGCACCTTATACTCCTTTTATCTCCTCTTACCAATGATTTTTTTTTCAAAACTAACGAACGATTGATACCGTCGCCTTTAACATAAAGACGGCTACTGGCGACAGCATCTGTCACGTTGTTCCAAAAAATGTCTTTGGTGAAAGGTGGGTCATCTGTTCATTTCACATTAACAGGACAAGGACTTAGTTGTCTGGACTTTTATGTATCCTAGTATTGGGAATAGCGTGAAAATATAAAATGTATGAAAATATAAAATATACAATATTAATAAACGACATCCAAATTATTTTGTCACAAATAAAATGTCACATTTCAAAAAGGATGATAAAGTAACCGCTGTATGAATAATGAAGTGGAGTGAAATATGGTAAATTATGCCGAGTATTTACGGCGTTAGAAATGCCATCCTATTCCTTCCCGTGGGTGGCGTAAGTGGCGACTAAGGGAAAAACCTTGAAAATATAATTTGTTACAGAAAGATGGCAGAATAACCATTTCGAATAACATTCGACCAAAAAAATGGTATGAGGTGTCTAGCACTGCTATTGCCAATCTGCTTGCCAAGTGAGACGATTATGGTAAACCCTTGCTCCCGGCAGAGGCCGATGTTCTGTGTCGTTATGATGTTGATGATGATGAAAAACCAAACCTGGTTTTTTTTAACTTCCAATTATTGCCCTTAAAGAAATGAAACATAACAGTCACAATTACCAAGTGTTAGGGTGATCAGAATTCGAGACAACACAGGTGGTACGCTCTTGCCAATGGGTTTCTTCAAAAACTTATGTATGATTTATGTCGTTGGCTTGGACAAAAAGACGGCAATGGGACCTGCCATGTTGTGCACAAAAATGACTTTGGTGGAAGATGGATCGAAGAGACTTAATTGTCTAGACCGCTGTCTACACCTGTATTGAGAATGGCGTGAAGATAGTTATTTTATTTATAAAGAAATATTAAAAATATTATTTTTTTATTGTAAATACATTCTTAAAAATTTTTTGTTAAATCCCTACCAACAACTTTACTTATTCATTGCTAACTTTATTAAACAATTAAACATTTTTATTAAAAAATTAACTTAATTAAATACTTCGTTTCGTTTACTTTTGAGGTAAAGGGCATCAGTGATTTTATTTGTGCTTATATCTGCATGACCAATTTTTGTACATTTTTTATATTCAACATACTACGCTCAATTTCCTTTTGATGTTTAGTAACTTTACTCTTTGTTCCTTTAGTGAACTTCCAGGTTTGGCACGCATATATTAAACATGGGATCATACACGAGTCAATAATTTTCATTTTTAACTTTACAGTATTGTAGATTTGGATCTCCACTTCTAGTTCGTTATTATCTTGTTGAACCCAAATTGTTTTCCTAAATGAGTATATTTTTCTAAATGTCCTAGTGACCATCAAAAGATCATCTACAAGGTTGGTCTGAAGCATTTTTTTGTAAAATGTATAAAAAAAGTTATGGAGCAAAAAAGAAAATTTTTATAAAAATTTAGGTTAAATGAACAAATTTGAAGGCAAAACAATTTGCTACAAATTGTATTTTTACAAATTTTTTGTAGGACGCATAGTTTCCGAGATATTGCGAAAAAGGTGTATACACCCTTTTTTCCAAGATGGCAACCGGGGGACAAGGGCGGCAACACCACAAACTTGGGGTAAAGCTTCTATTGACCCCCCAAACATGTCCCAAAAATAAAGTTGCGTCCTCTAAGAAATGTAAAGCTCATATAACATTTCAATGGACTATTAGGCGGTATTTCAATGGGGCCCCCATATATCCCAACTAGCGAGGAGGTTAAGCTCTACAGCATATGCTATAAGAAAAATAAGGCTCTTAACTTTTGTACAAACGGCTAGACTTGTTTATTTTAGTTACCTCCATACCATAATGTCATATACCTGTCATATGCATAATGTCATATGCATATAAATGTCATATTCCATAGCATAATAGCGTGAAGATATATTTTTTTATATCGTAATCAATTTCTATGTATTCTAAGTTATCAACTTTGTGAATATGAGATCGAATGTAATAAATAAAGTGATCCCTTCGATTGCTTACCTGAGAAGTTTCAAAGTAATGAAACTGAATAATGCATGAAAGTAAACGTATCCTTGAGGCATAGCGGTGCTTCTTTCAAAGGAAAACCTTTTTACATTTCATTCATAGACGGAAGTAACAAATACTTAGGCACATAATACTTTATAAATTGCTAAATTCTCTTTGATGAATAAGAAATCACGATTGGATTAACTTTATTTTATAATTTTAATATAATGTTGTATTCTTCTAAACAAATCCGTACATACTTCCATAATAATATTATATTTTATTTAAATTCTGTGTGAAAGTAGCTTAATCCCAAGAAGGATATAGGATACCTTTTGATCACAATAATATATTTATTATTTATTTTATTTATTTATTTATCTTCACGCACAATCCCTGACGGGGTAGCCAGAGAGAACAGATCGCCAAGTGTCACGATCCCTACATACTTCTTTCGCTTCTTTCAGATTCGTCATCTTCTTCATACATGCACGTCTAGGTATACGAGTACTCTTGACCCTCCCCTCTTCGAGCAATTTGCTCACATGGTCTGCGAAAGTTAGTCTCGGTCTACCTGGACACATTTTAATATTAACTTTCGCGCTATATATAGCGCTAGACTCTGGACAATATCCTCCTTGAGAAAGGCTTTCAAAGGAATTTCCCCAAAGTACCTAATCCTACACTTCCTCATCATTTCCGTCCTATTTCAATATTGCCATTTCTCTCTAAAATTTTGGAAGCCTGTGTACATAAGCAAATTTCCAAATTTGTATATGAACATAACCTACTGAGTAACTTTCAGTCTGGGTTTCGTCCTGGCCACAGCACCACAACTGCACTACTTAAAATCACTGATGATATTCGTGAGGGTATGGAGAAGAAGAAAGTTACAGTTATGGTGCTTGTGGACTTTTCGAATGCTTTTAACACAGTCGACCATGATATCCTTCTTGCAATTTTTTCTAACTTTAAATTCGCTTCCACGGTATTGGAGTGGTTATCTTCTTATCTTCGCGGACGTCAGCAATCGGTCTATATGGGACAAAAGACCTCTCAATGGGCGGGACTAGGTTGTGGCGTTCCGCAAGGCGGTATACTTTCTCCCATTATCTTCTCAATTTTTATAAAAATTTAGGTTAAATGAACAAATTTGAAGGCAAAACAATTTGCTACAAATTGTATTTTTACAAATTTTTTGTAGGACGCATAGTTTCCGAGATATTGCGAAAAAGGTGTATACACCCTTTTTTCCAAGATGGCAACCGGGGGACAAGGGCGGCAACACCACAAACTTGGGGTAAAGCTTCTATTGACCCCCCAAACATGTCCCAAAAATAAAGTTGCGTCCTCTAAGAAATGTAAAGCTCATATAACATTTCAATGGACTATTAGGCGGTATTTCAATGGGGCCCCCATATATCCCAACTAGCGAGGAGGTTAAGCTCTACAGCATATGCTATAAGAAAAATAAGGCTCTTAACTTTTGTACAAACGGCTAGACTTGTTTATTTTAGTTACCTCCATACCATAATGTCATATGCATATAAATGTCATATTCCATAGCATAATAGCGTGAAGATATATTTTTTTATATCGTAATCAATTTCTATGTATTCTAAGTTATCAACTTTGTGAATATGAGATCGAATGTAATAAATAAAGTGATCCCTTCGATAGCTTACCTGAGAAGTTTCAAAGTAATGAAACTGAATAATGCATGAAAGTAAACGTATCCTTGAGGCATAGCGGCGGTTCTTTCAAAGGAAAACTTTTTTATATCTTATTCATAGACGAAAGTAATAAATACTTAGGCACATATTACTTTATAAAATGCTAAATTCTCTTTGATGAATAAGAAATCACTGTTAGATTAACTTTATTTTGTAATTTTAATATAATGTTGTATTCTTCTAAACAAGCTAGAGCGCCTTGTTAATAATTGTATAAGATATATTTTTTATATCGTAATCAATTCCTATTTATTCTAACTTATCAACTTTGTGAACATGAGAATGTATGTAATAAATAAAGTGATCCCTTCGATAGCTTACCTGAGAAGTTTCAAAGTAATGAAACTGAATAATGCATGAAAGTAAACGTATCCTTGAGGCATAGCGGCGGTTCTTTCAAAGGAAAACTTTTTTATATCTTATTCATAGACGAAAGTAATAAATACTTAGGCACATATTACTTTATAAAATGCTAAATTCTCTTTGATGAATAAGAAATCACGATTGGATTAACTTTATTTTATAATTTTAATATAATGTTGTATTCTTCTAAACAAATCCGTACATACTTCCATAATAATATTATATTTTGTTTAAATTCTGTGTGAAAGTAGGTTAAATCCAAGAAGGATATAGGATACCTTTTGATCACAATAATATATTTATTATTTATTTTATTTATTTATTTATCTTCACGCACAATCCCTGACGGGGTAGCCAGAGAGAACAGATCGCCAAGTGTCACGATCCCTACATACTTCTTTCGCTTCTTTCAGATTCATCATCTTCTTCATACATGCACGTCTAGGTATACGAGTACTCTTGACCCTCCCCTCTTCGAGCAATTTGCTCACATGGTCTGCGAAAGTTAGTCTCGGTCTACCTGGACACATTTTAAAATTAACTTTCGCGCTATATATAGCGCTAGACTCTGGACAATATCCCTCTCTTTGAGAAAGGCTTTCAAAGGAATTTCCCCAAAGTACCTAATCCTACACTTCCTCATCATTTCCGTCCTATTTCAATATTGCCATTTCTCTCTAAAATTTTGGAAGCCTGTGTACATAAGCAAATTTCCAAATTTGTATATGAACATAACCTACTGAGTAACTTTCAGTCTGGGTTTCGTCCTGGCCACAGCACCACAACTGCACTACTTAAAATCACTGATGATATTCGTGAGGGTATGGAGAAGAAGAAAGTTACAGTTATGGTGCTTGTGGACTTTTCGAATGCTTTTAACACAGTCGACCATGATATCCTTCTTGCAATTTTTTCTAACTTTAAATTCGCTTCCACGGTATTGGAGTGGTTATCTTCTTATCTTCGCGGACGTCAGCAATCGGTCTATATGGGACAAAAGACCTCTCAATGGGCGGGACTAGGTTGTGGCGTTCCGCAAGGCGGTATACTTTCTCCCATTATCTTCTCAATTTTTATAATTTTATCACTTCTAATATTAATTGTTCGTACCATCTGTATGCAGACGACCTGCAGATTTATGTACAGTCTGATATTGAAGAACTCCAAGATGCAATTAATAAATTAAATGACTGTCTGAAAGCAGTATCAGACTGGTCCTTACGCTTTGGAGTATCTGTGAATGCAACAAAATGCCAATCTTTGCTGGTTGGTAGTACTAAAATGCTAGCTAAAGTCGATGTTGGAAACCTACCCTTTATACGTTATAACGATGCAGTGATTCCATTTTCGGGTTCTGTTAAAAATCTTGGGCTACATATCGATAACACCTTGAACTGGGGAAAACACATAACTGAAGTTAGCCGTAAAGTAACGGCCACGCTACGAGTGCTCTATCGCCTCAAAAATCTTCTTCCATGGGAAACTAAGCTTATGCTTGTCCAGACGCTCATTTTACCAATCATTGATTATGCAGATGTGTGCTACTGTGATTTGAACAAAGATCTTCTAAACAAGCTAGAGCGCCTTGTTAATAATTGTATAAGATATATTTTCAACCTTCGTAAGTATGACCATATTTCACAATACCGTTCTCGTCTTAAATGGCTTACTATACAACAAAGGCGAAACTCTAGAATTCTGCTTGTTCTTTTCTCAATCATAAATGATACTACTTACCCTTCGTATCTTAAGGATAAATTTCAGTTTCAATGCTCAATTCATGATCGGTGCCTGCGGTCTTCATCTAATTACAAGATGAGTATCCCGCAACACTTTACCAATTTTGTTGGTCACTCCTTTACCATTCAGGCTACACTGCTCTGGAACTCTTGCCCGAAGACATCAGGAAAGTTACCAATAAGTCGATATTTAAAAGACTTGTACGTGAACACCTTTTAACTGTCAGTTAGAATTAGTGATTGGTCATTACAGTCATAATAATGTTTTTTTTTTTTTAAGTTTTATATGTGTATGTATGTATATATATATATATATATATGTATATATATATATGTATATATATATATATATATATATATATATGTATATATGTGTATGTATGTATATGTATATATATATGTATATATGTGTGTATGTATGTATATGTATATATATTATATTTATTATTTGTATTAGTATTTTATATTGCATCTTTATTTTCGTTAGGTCCTATATTGATTTTCTTTTTCTGTAACCCAGTTTAAAGCACCTTAACAATATTTCTCCACGCCTCGGGTTGACTGGCAGAGAATGCCTAATGGCATTAAGTCCGCCCTTTGTATAACTTTCTTTGTGAGGTTTGCAATAAAGTGTAAATAAATAAATAAATAAATAAATATATTTTCTTCACCATTCGGTCTTCACTCGAAGCACACCATCGAAGCACGCCCTTATTCATTTTTGAGACAAGGTCATCTTTCAAACCTGCCATATTGCGAATCTCTTCGTTTCGCTTTCGGTCGGCCATGGTAAGGCAACACAATTTACGAAGAGATCGCATCTCCACTGCATTCAACCTGCTTTTATACTTCTTATGGCATACCCTGGTTTTGCTGCCATATAACAAAGTCGGTACCAAAACTGCGTTATGTATTGCAAGGCGTGCACTTTTCACAACGCCTTGCCTTTTGATTAACGCAGTCAGGGCACCATTGACTTTGTTCCCGGCAGCGACACGGCTGTCCACATCTAAATCACATCTTCCATCCCGGCTAAACGCACTCCCCAAGTATACAATGTCATTCACTTGTTCTAGACATTCCTGATTTACCCAAATTTCGCACTTCGTTCTTTCTTCGTCCCTTTCAAATACCAGAACCTTAGTGTTATTAGCATTCAAACGGAGACCATTGATTTCACATTATTCTTTCATACATGTGACTAATGCTTGCAGTTCTGCCTCTGATGTTGCAATAAGCACTGCATAATCAGCATACAGAAGACAATTTACCAATTCACCCAATTTCACATCCAAACAGCTCTCTTTACAACGCCTTGCCTTTTGATTAACGCAGTCAGGGCACCATTGACTTTGTTCCCGGCAGCGACACGCATGCCCACATCTTAATCACATCTTCCATCCCGGCTAAACGCACTCCCCAAGTATACAATGTCATTCACTTGTTCTAGACATTCCTGATTTATCCAAATTTCGCACTTCGTTCTTTCTTCGTCCCTTTCAAATACCAGAACCTTAGTGTTATTAGCATTCAAACGGAAACCATTGTTTTCACATTATTCTTTCATACACGTGACTAATGCTTGCAGTTCTGCCTCTGATGTTGCAATAAGCACTGCATCATCAGCATACAGAAGACAATTTACCAATTCACCCAATTTCACATCCAAACAGCTCTCTTCACAACGCCTTGCCTTTTGATTAACGCAGTCAGGGCACCATTGACTTTGTTCCCGGCAGCGACACGGCTGTCCACATCTAAATCACATCTTCCATCCCGGCTAAACGCACTCCCCAAGTATACAATGTCATTCACTTGTTCTAGACATTCCTGATTTACCCAAATTTCGCACTTCGTTCTTTCTTCGTCCCTTTCAAATACCAGAACCTTAGTGTTATTAGCATTCAAACGGAGACCATTGATTTCACATTATTCTTTCATACATGTGACTAATGCTTGCAGTTCTGCCTCTGATGTTGCAATAAGCACTGCATAATCAGCATACAGAAGACAATTTACCAATTC
This sequence comes from Sericinus montela, assembly GCA_029286605.1. Taxonomy (NCBI): domain Eukaryota; kingdom Metazoa; phylum Arthropoda; class Insecta; order Lepidoptera; family Papilionidae; genus Sericinus; species Sericinus montela. Next base: position 873,209 of record JAGSMR010000096.1, on the reverse strand, counting down.
ACCCAATTTCACATCCAAACAGCTCTCTTTACAACGCCTTGCCTTTTGATTAACGCAGTCAGGGCACCATTGACTTTGTTCCCGGCAGCGACACGCATGCCCACATCTAAATCACATCTTCCATCCCGGCTAAACGCACTCCCCAAGTATACAATGTCATTCACTTGTTCTAGACATTCTGATTTACCCAAATTTCGCACTTCGTTCTTTCTTCGTCCTTTCAAATACCAGAACCTTAGTGTTATTAGCATTCAAACGGAGACCATTGATTTCACATTATTCTTTCATACATGTGACTAATGCTTGCAGTTCTGCCTCTGATGTTGCAATAAGCACTGCATCATCAGCATACAGAAGACAATTTACCAATTCACCCAATTTCACCCCCAAACAGCTCTCTTCACAACGCCTTGCCTCTTGATTAACGCAGTCAGGGCACCATTGACTTTGTTCGCGGCAGCGACACGCCTGTCCACATCTAAATCACATCTTCCATCCCGGCTAAACACACTCCCCAAGTATACAATTTCATTCACTTGTTCTAGACATTCCTGATTTACCCAAATTTCGCACTTCGTTCTTTCTTCGTCCCTTTGTAATACCAGAACCTTAGTGTTATTAGCATTCAAACGGAGACCATTGATTTCACATTATTCTTTCATACACGTGACTAATGCTTGCAGTTCTGCCTTTGATGTTGCAATAAGCACTCCATCATCAGCATACAGAAGACAATTAACCAATTCACCCAATTTCACCCCCAAACAGCTCTCTTCACAACGCCTTGCCTTTTGATTAACGCAGTCAGGGCACCATTGACTTTGTTCGCGGCAGCGACACGCCTGTCCACATCTAAATCACATCTTCCATCCCGGCTAAACACACTCCCCAAGTATACAATTTCATTCACTTGTTCTAGACATTCCTGATTTACCCAAATTTCGCACTTCGTTCTTTCTTCGTCCCTTTCAAATACCAGAACCTTAGTGTTATTAGCATTCAAACGGAGACCATTGATTTCACATTATTCTTTCATACATGTGACTAATGCTTGCAGTTCTGCCTCTGATGTTGCAATAAGCACTGCATAATCAGCATACAGAAGACAATTTACCAATTCACCCAATTTCACATCCAAACAGCTCTCTTTACAACGCCTTGCCTTTTGATTAACGCAGTCAGGCACCATTGACTTTGTTCCCGGCAGCGACACGCATGCCCACATCTTAATCACATCTTCCATCCCGGCTAAACGCACTCCCCAAGTATACAATGTCATTCACTTGTTCTAGACATTCCTGATTTATCCAAATTTCGCACTTCGTTCTTTCTTCGTCCCTTTCAAATACCAGAACCTTAGTGTTATTAGCATTCAAACGGAGACCATTGATTTCACATTATTCTTCATACACGTGACTAATGCTTGCAGTTCTGCCTCTGATGTTGCAATAAGCACTGCATCATCAGCATACAGAAGACAATTTACCAATTCACCCAATTTCACCCCCAAACAGCTCTCTTCACAACGCCTTGCCTCTTGATTAACGCAGTCAGGGCACCATTGACTTTGTTCGCGGCAGCGACACGCCTGTCCACATCTAAATCACATCTTCCATCCCGGCTAAACACACTCCCCAAGTATACAATTTCATTCACTTGTTCTAGACATTCCTGATTTACCCAAATTTCGCACTTCGTTCTTCTTCGTCCCTTTCAAATACCAGAACCTTAGTGTTATTAGCATTCAAACGGAGACCATTGATTTCACATTATTCTTTCATACACGTGACTAATGCTTGCAGTTCTGCCTTTGATGTTGCAATAAGCACTCCATCATCAGCATACAGAAGACAATTAACCAATTCACCCAATTTCACCCCCAAACAGCTCTCTTCACAACGCCTTGCCTTTTGATTAACGCAGTCAGGGCACCATTGACTTTGTTCGCGGCAGCGACACGCCTGTCCACATCTAAATCACATCTTCCATCCCGGCTAAACACACTCCCCAAGTATACAATGTCATTCACTTGTTCTAGACATTCCTGATTTACCCAAATTTCTGCACTTCGTTCTTTCTTCATCCCTTTCAAATACCAGAACCTTAGTGTTATTAGTATTCAAACGGAGACCATTGATTTCACATTATTCTTTCATACATGTGACTAATGCTTGCAGTTCTGCCTCTGATGTTGCAATAAGCACTGCATAATCAGCATACAGAAGACAATTTACCAATTCACCCAATTTCACATCCAAACAGCTCTCTTTACAACGCCTTGCCTTTTGATTAACGCAGTCAGGGCACCATTGACTTTGTTCCCGGCAGCGACACGCATGCCCACATCTAAATCACATCTTCCATCCCGGCTAAACGCACTCCCCAAGTATACAATGTCATTCACTTGTTCTAGACATTCCTGATTTACCCAAATTTCGCACTTCGTTCTTTCTTCGTCCCTTTCAAATACCAGAACCTTAGTGTTATTAGCATTCAAACGGAAACCATTGTTTTCACATTATTCTTTCATACACGTGACTAATGCTTGCAGTTCTGCCTTTGATGTTGCAATAAGCACTCCATCATCAGCATACAGAAGACAATTAACCAATGCACCCAATTTCACCCCCAAACAGCTCTCTTCACAACGCCTTGCCTTTTGATTAACGCAGTCAGGGCACCATTGACTTTGTTCCCGGCAGCGACACGCCTGTCCACATCTAAATCACATCTTCCATCCCGGCTAAACACACTCCCCAAGTATACAATTTCATTCACTTGTTCTAGACATTCCTGATTTACCCAAATTTCGCACTTCGTTCTTTCTTCGTCCCTTTCAAATACCAGAACCTTAGTGTTATTAGCATTCAAACGGATACCATTGATTTCACATTATTCTTTCATACACGTGACTAATGCTTGCAGTTCTGCCTCTGATGTTGCAATAAGCACTGCATCATCAGCATACAGAAGACAATTTACCAATTCACCCAATTTCACCCCCAAACAGCTCTCTTCACAACGCCTTGCCTCTTGATTAACGCAGTCAGGGCACCATTGACTTTGTTCGCGGCAGCGACACGCCTGTCCACATCTAAATCACATCTTCCATCCCGGCTAAACACACTCCCCAAGTATACAATTTCATTCACTTGTTCTAGACATTCCTGATTTACCCAAATTTCGCACTTCGTTCTTTCTTCGTCCCTTTGTAATACCAGAACCTTAGTGTTATTAGCATTCAAACGGAGACCATTGATTTCACATTATTCTTTCATACACGTGACTAATGCTTGCAGTTCTGCCTCTGATGTTGCAATAAGCACTGCATCATCAGCATACAGAAGACAATTTACCAATTCACCCAATTTCACCCCCAAACAGCTCTCTTCACAACGCCTTGCCTTTTGATTAACGCAGTCAGGGCACCATTGACTTTGTTCCCGGCAGCGACACGCCTGTCCATATCTAAATCACATCTTCCATCCCGGCTAAACGCACTCCCCAAGTATACAATTTCATTCACTTGTTCTAGACATTCTGATTTACCCAAATTTCGCACTTCGTTCTTTCTTCATCCCTTTCAAATACCAGAACCTTAGTGTTATTAGTATTCAAACGGAGACCATTGATTTCACATTATTCTTTCATACACGTGACTAATGCTTGCAGTTCTGCCTCTGATGTTGCAATAAGCACTGCATAATCAGCATACAGAAGACAATTTACCAATTCACCCAATTTCACATCCAAACAGCTCTCTTTACAACGCCTTGCCTTTTGATTAACGCAGTCAGGGCACCATTGACTTTGTTCCCGGCAGCGACACGCATGCCCACATCTTAATCACATCTTCCATCCCGGCTAAACGCACTCCCCAAGTATACAATGTCATTCACTTGTTCTAGACATTCCTGATTTATCCAAATTTCGCACTTCGTTCTTTCTTCGTCCCTTTCAAATACCAAAACCTTAGTGTTATTAGCATTCAAACGGAAACCATTGTTTTCACATTATTCTTTCATACACGTGACTAATGCTTGCAGTTCTGCCTTTGATGTTGCAATAAGCACTCCATCATCAGCATACAGAAGACAATTTACCAATTCACCCAATTTCACCCCAAACAGCTCTTCACAACGCTCTGCCTTTGATGTTGCAATAAGCACTGCATCATCAGCATATAGCAGAATCTTTACTTTTATGTCACCCAATTTCACATCCAAACAGCTCTCTTCACAACGCCTTGCCTTTTGATTAACGCAGTCAGGGCACCATTGACTTTGTTCCCGGCAGCGACACGCCTGTCCACATCTAAATCACATCTTCCATCCCGGCTAAACGCACTCCCCAAGTATACAATTTCATTCACTTGTTCTAGACATTCCTGATTTACCCAAATTTCGCACTTCGTTCTTTCTTCGTCCCTTTCAAATACCAGAACCTTAGTTTTATTAGTATTCAAACGGAGACCATTAATTTCACATTCTTCTTTCATACACGTGACTAATGCCTGCAGTTCTGCCTCTGATGTTGCAATAAGCACTGCATCATCAGCATATAGCAGAATCTTTACTTTTATGTCACCCAATTTCACCCCAAACAGCTCTCTTCACAACGCCTTGCCTTTTGATTAACGCAGTCAGGGCACCATTGACTTTGTTCCCGGCAGCGACACGCCTGTCCATATCTAAATCACATCTTCCATCCCGGCTAAACGCACTCCCCAAGTATACAATTCCATTCACTTGTTCTAGACATTCCTGATTTACCCAAATTTCGCACTTCGTTCTTTCTTCGTCCCTTTCAAATACCAGAACCTTAGTGTTATTAGCATTCAAACGAAGACCATTGATTTCACATTATTCTTTCATACACGTGACTAATGCCTGCAGTTCTGCCTCTGATGTTGCAATAAGCACTGCATCATCAGCATATAGCAGAATCTTTACTTTTATGTCACCCAATTTCACCCCAAACAGCTCTCTTCACAACGCCTTGCCTTTTGATTAACGCAGTCAGGGCACCATTGACTTTGTTCCCGGCAGCGACACGCCTGTCCATATCTAAATCACATCTTCCATCCCGGCTAAACGCACTCCCCAAGTATACAATTCCATTCACTTGTTCTAGACATTCCTGATTTACCCAAATTTCGCACTTCGTTCTTTCTTCGTCCCTTTCAAATACCAGAACCTTAGTGTTATTAGCATTCAAACGGAAACCATTGTTTTCACATTATTCTTTCATACACGTGACTAATGCTTGCAGTTCTGCCTTTGATGGTGCAATAAGCACTGCATCATCAGCATATAGCAGAATCTTTACTTTTATGTCACCCAATTTCACACCCAAACAGCTATCTTTCAGCTTCCTTAAACAGCTGTCGAGATATAGTATGAACAGCAAGGAAGACATGACACAACTCCTTTTTACGCCCGTTTGGACGCTAAACATGGGTGACAGGTCATGCCCTACCCGCACACAGGCTTTACAGTCACAGTAAAGTGACTGCACAGCCCTTAGCAATCGACCATCCACACCATACCCCGGCAACAGTTCCCACATTTTCTTCCTTACAACCTTATCAAATGCTTTCTCAAAATCCACAAAAGCACAGAAAATCTTCTGGTTAGCGGCCAGAAGCTTCTCCGCGATCATGCGAAGAGAAAACACTTGATCCGAGCATCCTCTTCCAGGTTAAAATCCGCATTGTGCCTCCCATAGAAATCTTTCCGATTTATCTTGCATCCTACGTGTCAAAACCTTCGAGTAAACTTTACTTGCTAAACTGGTCAAGCTGATCGCCCGATAGCACCCGCAGTCACAATGTGAACCTTTACTTTTATATAAAGGCACAATGACCGCGGATCGCCAATCATCCGGAACAGCCCCCGCTCGCCAGCACAAATTGCACAGCAGATGAAAGCTGTCCCAGACGCGTGGCCCACCATACTTGACCATTTCAGCAGTAACTCTGTCTAGTCCCGCAGCCTTACAACATTTCAAACTTCTAATCGCACATTTAATCTCTTTCATACTGATGACCTCAGTGTCATCGAGGTCCGAGTCTGGCGTACCAGTCACGGCGTCACCCCCGGATCCCTCACTAAGATCATCACACGCATAAATCTCTCTATAAAATTCGCTCCATCGCTGCATGACGTCCGATTTTTCTGAGAGGACGTCATTGGTTCCCGAAAGCACTTTATTCATTCTTAAGGCTGTCGCACCACTCCGGGTCTTTCCAACCTCTTTCCAGAAGAGTTTGGAGTTCTCCTTGAAGTTGTGCGATAACCTTTCGTCCGCTTCCATTCTACTCCTTTCACGCACTTCCTCAATCAATGCTTTCGTGTGAACTTTCTGGAGCTTATATCTTTCTTTTCTTTTCTCTCTCATATCCTTATCATTACTAGAGGCCAAGTAGTCTAACCATGCTTTCTTCTTCTTATTTACAGCTTCTTTCACTTCGTCATTCCACCATGCATCACCCTTTTTACTACTACCTCTTTTCACAGTTCCACACACGTCTTCCGCTGCACTAACCATTCCATCTCTAAGGCTCTGCCATATTTCTTCCACACATTCTTTCCTGACATCGATGCTGTCCATCTTTTCGGCTACCCTTGCTTGATATTTATCCGTAGTGTCCGCTTCCTAAAGCTTCCAGCTTCGGATGCTACCGACCAACTGTGGTTCTGGTATCGCCATCCGTTGGTGCCAATCCGCGAGCAGACCCCTAAATCTAGTAATCAGTAGATAGTGATCCGTTCCCAGGTCAGCACCCCGGTCGCGTATCCATCACCTGTTTTCGCAGTCGGTCATCCACCAGGAATAAATCGATCATACTTCGACAGCAGCACCCCCACTCCCTGGCAGGCGCTCTCGCTCTCCGGGTTTTCACCGGCTGAGCTTTAGGCTAGTATTATATTTGCGACATTCATTTAAGTTAAGTTGTTGTTTATAAATTTGATACCATGTTCAATTTCTTAAATAAATGTTAATTTTTATAATATTTATGTTCTTATTTCGATGAATATATGATTAAAAAAGTTTCACTCGCATTGTATTCCTTCACGGCCGAGTAAATAAATAAATTCTGCACTTGAAATTGCAGATAATTATTTAAAAGGTGATTTCCATTCTGAAGACCGAACCTGAATAAGTTGGCTTTCTAGAGCGAGCCTGACAGTGCAAACCTGAACCACTGGTCTTCTAAAACGAGCGTAAAATAAATTATAAATTAAATGATAAATAATTAAATAATAACGGCGACGGGCTAACCACCTGTCACGTTGTCGCGAAAATATCTTCGGTGAAAGGTGGGGCAGAGCGACTTATTTGTCTAGATTAGACCTCTGTCTACCCCTGTTTTGGGAATTGCGTGAAGATATTTATTTATTATAAATGAGAAATCGCTGTTTGCAGGAGGCCATATTGAATCTAGCTCGTAACACGAGTAGTGCCCCAAATCACGTACTATTCGTACATAAACAAAAAGGCTGATCGTAAATTTTTTTTCAAACTGTAAAATTTGTTCTCCTGCGATCCAGTATTCGTAAAGGTACTTCACAATAACTTGTACTACATCTGTATCATGTTTTGTATATAGGTTTTATCACTAGTCTAAAAGAGCGATCACGGTGGTCGATCAACCGTGACTCAAGTTCGATCCTTATGAGGAAGGCTCTTACAAATTAGTTGAACTTTTATTATATTATTACACTTGGTTTTAGATGATTTCCCGATAGTCTACTTGTAAACGAGTCTGCGTTGGAAGTTAAGGTTTTCAGGTTCGAATCCCGCCAGGGATTTGTGTGATAAATATGAATGTCTCAACTCAAACCATGGATGTTTATGTATCGTGAATACGATATGCTTATTTAAGAAATTATTGGAATCTAAATAGGTACATATTTATCTATACACTATTGTCATATTTTATCGATTATGGTAACGTTTATAACCGTTTGAAACTTATTCATTGCGAAATCCAAGTAACACAAAACGATAAGTTTCCTAATTCACACGTAAAAGAGCTTTAGATGTTGTCACAAATCAATCGAGTGTTAACGTTTACAAATTCTGACGGCCCCTTGCACATACAATTTGTAAGAAAAAAGTAAGTCTGTTTTTTTACAATTTTTGTTTATCTACAAAATATTGCTGTTTTGTAGATAAACAAAAATTTTATTTGAACACAGTAGTTTTAATATTATTTATTGTATTGACCTACATTACGTACTACATTACACACGGACAGCTTCAGAAAACTTCAAACTTAGAACTTTATACATGCAATTATTACTCCAGAATACTATGACCCACCACACTGACTCGATTCCACTAACTCTTTTTATTAACAATCGTTACGCTGTTATCGGAATAAATTAGTATTAGTCTGCTAATGGCGTAGACTGAGAGAGCCAGAGAGCCAGATTTGAAGTTTAAAAATATGGATCCCTGTCAATTATTAACACTTCAAGAGCACTTTTGATTTGCTAAATTTATGAAAATCGGAATGGCAACCGACAAATCGCTATCGGTATCTCAATCTTTAAAAATGCTTAACCAAAAATAGAGAGATGATAAACAACTGTTCATAAAGAGCATTGTATCCCCGTTATGCGATCGCCATTGGAAAGAGCGGTTTACCCGCAACTATGCCTGCGGATAGCTTTCTTAAGTAGACAGAAAGTAAAACTATCTCATCTCTAAGTTGGCGTTGACAAGAAGAGAGACTTTACTGGTTTTTATACATTAGGCGTTTAGTTTTTTAAGAAAATCTCTAATTTGAATTCCACTCAGTAAAATAGAACAAGTTTAAAACAATTAATGTTCCGTAATAATTATATTTGTCTATGAACAAAATTTCGGAAATCCCCGATCAGTCGTACTTTTCTACCTTAAATTATAGCTTAGTTAGAGTAATTAAACAACTTATACGAGTCGTAAATTTTGATTCGAGTTTAACGATTTGATTTCCCTCTGGTATACAAAGGGACGCACTTAGGCACCCTTTGACTTACTAGAACTTACATAAAATTCCTGTCATGATATAAAGTGTTAGTTTTTTTTCTTTTTAAGCATCCATAACCCAAACAAAAACCAACCAAACCCAAACCCAACCAAAAAAAAAAAACAATTAGTACGAGCCTTCCACCTGGGGATCGAACTCTGGTCTCTTGACTCGAATTCCGATCACACAACCACTCAGCTATAGTGACTTATGGCAGGTTATAGATTGTAATTAAAGATCTATTTAAAAAACATTCCAAAACGTAGACCGAAGACTAGCAGGTGTATGAAAATTGCGAGGTATACATATATCGCCAATCGCTTCTTGAGTCCGCCCTCAAGTATAAAAAAAACAAAATTTTTTAAAATTATTTTTTTTTTTAGATTTTTAATTCTGGCTATTAAAGCGTTATTTCATTTTAGTTTTTAAACTGTAATATTACTTCGAAAAAATTTATCAAATTATTATATTTTCATCGGCTTTTGATAATTATTGGAAGTTGCAATGTAATCCGACGTTTTTTAGTGGGTGGAAATCACGTTCAAAGTTTACATCTGTTCTTACGTTCTCGTTCTATTACATAAAGCGTATTAAAAAAAGTTTACCATCTTTGTCTTTCAGTCGACTTTTACTGACTTTTAATTTAAGCTGTACCACACTGTTAAGCTGTACCAAAATTATTTTTGAATTAGTTTTCGCATAAAATAAAACACGTGTCTATTATAACATATAACATAACCTTATCAGGGTCTCCCATTTAAAGTTTTGGTATAGATTGTAAAATCGCTGTTATATCAGCACCGAGTAATAAAAAAAAACAAATAACCGAATTGATAATTTCCTCTTTTTGAAGTCGGTTAAAACACAAGTACAATAAATAAATAAATAAATAAACTGTATTTCTCTGTAAATCCGCATGAAATTCTAAACGACGTCTAAGAAACACAGATGTAAGTTAATTGTGAAAGTTATAAATTACAATGTTACAACCACAAGGCTACCAGATACTAGAGAGTTATAAAACTCGGAGTTTTGTATTATTAACACCGTCCTTCTGTTGATAGTGTCTAACTTTATTATAGTTATTATTTAGCGAGACTCTACTGTTGGTTAAAGAAAAAAATCAGGACTATATTCTTTTATAATTTTCCTATTACAGTCAATATTTCACATTGAAGAAATATTGTTTGTAAGTGACAGGGTTATATAAATACATTTATCTTCATGCATTCTTCAATACTGTGGTAGTCAAAGGTTAGATAAAGTGGTTCACACGATCCACATTCGTATCGTATCAGATCGTCGTAAAATTTGGTAAACTTAAACTTTAATAGTTTTAATAATATTTTCACATACTTAACGTACTTCACGTACTTAAAAGACAAGACCTGAAAGTCCACTGCAGGACTGCATCCATCGACTTCCCGCAGTGGTGTGCAGGTCGTCACTCCATCTTGTGCCCCCCTCCCCCCACAACTACGTGCCTCCCAAAACGAGGCGGCCACTCGAGAACTTTTCTTCCCCAACGGTTATCCGTTCTGCGAGCTATGTGGCCGCCCCATTGCTACTTCAGCGTGCTAATACCCTAGTTCTGCTGCGGATACCATTTTTGCGGATTCTGTCACGCAGAGGAACACACAACATAGCCCTCTCCATAGCTCGCTGAGCAACTTTGAGCTTCCTCATCCGGCCAGAAGTGAAGGACCATGTCTCAGTTCTGTAGGTCATCACTGGCAACACGTACTGGTCGTATACTTTGCTTATAAGGTTTTGAGGTATGCTTGACGAGAAGATATGGGCTTACCACCACAAAACTCACTTCGAGCGATTTCCTAATGTGAGCCTTAGAACCAGACAGTAAAGTTTTTATGCTTTAGTTTTACATTTCATTAAAACTATTATACATGAATAATTTGTAATTTTAACGTCATGATACTCCAGACAGTCTAACAAAGTTCGACTCAAACAAAATTACCTGTCCAATCTTTAAAATCTGCGGGAAACAATCTATGTTAAAAATTTGAAAATTCTCTCTCGACAATAGCTAGTTAACGATTTTGATTATTCATTTTGCAGAGTCCGATGTCAAAAAATATGTTAAAAAAAACTTCTTATACAAGGAGCGAAAACATGATTTGATGATGATGAGCGATACGTGACCATAAAAATAAATTGATCTGATATACAATTAATAAAAATTTATATTACTTTCCGCAGTAAGCCAACAATAAGAAAACTAAATGCCAAAAGGAAAATAAAAAATATTCGTTAACAGTCGTTTATTTAATTTACATGCTTTAAAATTCAATAAAATTTAAATTGTGATTTTAGTCTAGTCAATACTGTTCGAGAACAAATACCTCCCGGGTTCGAGTATCGGCCGAAGTTAATATTTCTGCAGAAACATAATGTTTTCGGATCAGATTGCGCGTTTCCCTTATGTAATATATATACCTCACAGTATTGTTTGTACATTCTAAGCGACAGCACGCGCTGCCAACAAGTAAAACCGGATCCGAGCGTCAGGGGTTATGAACAATTGGAGACAAAGTTCATTCTAAATATTCTTATTTTTTTTTTCTTTATTTTTTTTTATTTCGTCTTGTTATCGTGGTTTTTATTTCAATACACTAATAAATATGTAGTGTGCACTATGCAATACAGCTTTTTATGATAGCGTGAAGTGTGGTTCGTGTAAAAATCATCTTTGTTTTGGTTGCTCAAATATAAGTGAAGCTGGTTATAGAAAACTCGGCGCGGATCAAAGAAATGCCTGGAAGTGTTCCCATTGCTGAAATCTTCTGCCATCCCCTTCAGCATCAACGCCATCTACGTCACTGCTTATTCCTACTGAGGCCGAGGGTGCCTCGATACGGTTCTGCGAGACCTAGATGTTGTTCACGATTCAAAATTAATATTTAATGAACATGTTGACAATATCATAGCAAGGGCATCCAATCCAATAGGTTTTGTTACGCGTACTGCGAAAGAGTTCAACAATATAAAAACTATTAAAATTTTGTACTGCAATTATGTTCGCTGTACCTTAGAATATGCTTCGCAGATCTGGAACCCATTATACAACACCTACATTTTACGGATTGAGACCTATAAATAAATAAATAAATAATATATGCGACCCTTCTTTTTTTGAAATAAAAAGATTTTCGGATTTTATCGCGTTTTTAATTAGTTTTGACAAACTGTTTTTATTTCCCGACGTTTCGGATGCTTTACAGCACCCGTGGTCACGGGTGTTGTAAAGCGGGGGATTCCCGTGACCATGGGAAATCGTTTGATTTAAAATGTGTAATATTCGCATAAATACAAGAAAAAATTACGACCCTTCTTTGTTCTTGTTGTTACATAAGCGTTACTTCATGTACGGTAAGGAAAATACGTGCGAGTGTCTTTGTTTTCGTATATACTTATAACCGTATAACATCTTCTTCGAAGTTCAAAACAGATTACTAATTTGGAAGTTTTCGCCACTTCTGAAATTAGCGATAATCGTCTTAATTTGCCAGTTTTTATTCGTCTGGGTCTAGTTCAATCAGAAAACCCCATACACTATTGAGAAAACCTGACTTTGAAGCTAATGGTTACGGGTTCGAATCACACTATGGACAATCATTTGTGTGACGATAAGATGGCAATAAGTTTACCATATGACACGTTATCCCAACGTAAATAAATTCCAGTGAAAAGTGGGTGGAAAGAACATCTATTTTTAGACCTATACCTACTCCAGTATGGGAAATTGCGTGATAATGAAAAAACAAGATGTTAACTGATAAATTTGAAGAGACACTAAACTCTTGCATGGATAAAACCCGTATCATTTGAGAAGCAATTTGTTTGATTCAAACTTTCCACTTTCGAGGAAACTACTGTATCGTAATGGACGTAGCTTTAACTCAATCAATGAAGTCTTTGGGCAGAAATTTCAAAGTTAATTAAAACATTTACATGTATATATAAACTTACTTATAAATTATATTTTATCTGCCAATAGGGCATACGACAGGTATAGGACTGACGTAAACCGCGTTAGGATGCGCCAACTCCAAAGGGAGGTTAAACAGCGCATGGCTGAGTTGAGGGGGCAAAGATGGGACAAGCTAATGTCGGACATCACGCCTTCGCACACTGCCTACTGGCAGTTGGCGAGGTCGATGAAGTCCGACTCTGTCGTATCTATGCCTCCCCTGGTCAGTCCCGACGGTTCTATAGCTTTTGACGATAGGGAAAAAGCCGAATGTTTAGCCGACAGCTTCGAAAGTCAGTGCTCTCCAAGCACGCAACCCACAGATCCCGTACACATTCAGAATGTGGACGACTTCGCATCGCGGAAAATGACGCAGCCACTAACGGGTGAACCTCTCCCGCCTACCTTACTCGAAGAGGTTAAGGGTATAATTAAAAACCTTAGGGTACGTAAGGCTCCAGGAGCCGACGGCATCTCAAATATGTTAGTAAAAACTCTCCCAAATTCGTTGCTATTACTATTAGTAGCAATCTTCAATGCCCTTCTCACAAGTTGCACCTTTCCAGACTCCTGGAAAGAAGCCCACGTAATAGGGATCCATAAACCCGGGAAACCGAAAAAACAGGCCTCTAGCTATAGGCCCATTAGTCTCCTCAGCGCACTGGGGAAAATCTACGAGCGCATAATTCTGATCCGCCTCAAGGACAGTGCTCAGTCACTAAATGTCATTCCTGATGAGCAGTTTGGCTTTAGAGCTAAGCACTCATGCGTTCAGCAAGTGCACCGCCTCACGGAGCACATACTGAGCGCCTAAATGATAACCCCAAATATAAGGTACGAGCACTCTTCTTCGATGTCGCGAAAGCGTTCGACAAAGTCTGGCACAATGGCTTGATATACAAGCTATACAACTACGTTATGTCAGACAGGCTTGTGCACATCATACAAGCCTACTTGTCGAATCGCACCTTCCGCTACAAAGTCGAGGGCACTCTGTCCTCCAGCAGAGACTTAAAAGCCGGCGTTCCGCAAGGCTCGGTCCTCTCGCCCACACTATACACGCTTTATACGAGCGATATCCCAAAAGACCCAAATAAAAAGGTAGAATTGGCCTTATTCGCCGACGATACCACTCTATACTCTGCGGATCTTAACGCATCGAGAATCTACATTCGCCTCCAAGCCGTGGCCACCGCCTTAAGCGAGTGGTTTAGGAAATGGAGGATCGACATAAATGCTGAAAAGAGCAACGCGGTCTTGTTCAGCAGGAATCACAAAAACTCGAATCGCCCTAACAGATTCAGTAAAATAACCCTCTTCGACAAACCCATTCCCTGGGTGCCAGAAGTAAAATATCTTGGAGTCACCTTAGACCGTAGACCTCAAGAAACATATTAAAATTGTCAGGGATAGAGCGGCCTTCATATCCAGCCGCCTCTTTAACCTTACAAATAGCCGCAGCAAAATGCTGCTAAAACACAAAATACGCCTATACACAACTTGCGTCCGACCCGTCATGTCATACGCCAGTATAGTATTCGCGCACGTCCCCAAAGTACGTTTGAACTCCCTCCAAGTGATTCAAAACCGATTTATGCGCCGCGCAACCGGCGCTCCCGCTTATATGCGGAATGTAGATCTGCATCGCGATCTCAAACTGCCTACAATGGCAGCGCTATTTAAAAAGTTCTCCATCGACTACTTCGATAGGACGAACTTACATACAAATCCGCAAGTGGCAGCGTTAGGGAATTACACACCCGCGCGCGATACTCCACCTCAATTGAGGCGCCCGAAATGCGTCATCATAGACGATGATGACGCAATCACCCGTGTCAACAATGCGTATGAGGCCCCGCCCCCTACGTACTTTCGCACACACACAGACACAAGCCGCGTTCTGCGGCTTACACAAACCTCGCCATCGTCGTAATTTCACGACTAGCACGAGACTTTCTCGTGGTCGTAGTCGTCACTAAAAGGTTAACACAAGGCGATCCGAGAGGAGATTTTCCTCCAAACCAGCTGGGGCCCTCGGATCGCATGGCCCCTCCCCCATGTCGGAAGTCATCTCTTTCGTTCTAGGGGACGCAGCGCTTCGCAGCAGCAGCCATTATTGT
The DNA here is from genome assembly GCA_029286605.1 of Sericinus montela. Lineage (NCBI taxonomy): Eukaryota > Metazoa > Arthropoda > Insecta > Lepidoptera > Papilionidae > Sericinus > Sericinus montela. Next base: position 858,082 of record JAGSMR010000096.1, on the reverse strand, counting down.
CTTCAACTCTAACTTGCGAGCCTCTCCTCGCAAGTCTCCTTAGACGAAGCTGTAAAGGCCTCCGGGCCAACAGCATCCCGTGGATGATTTTAGTCGGTATGCTTCTTCTTCTGAGATTCGAGCCCGACACTGTTCGTTTCGGTGGCCTCCCGGCCAAGGGACGTTCGTGCATAAAACATTTCCTCCATGGTTATCAAAAAAAAAATATATATTTTTATGTATAGTTTTTTAGCTAATCTTTTATACTTGTAGCTGATATATATTTATATCGTCACGCATTTCTATACGCAGGTGGAATCAGAGGAATTTAATCTTTGTAATCCATATTTTACCGCAGCTTATTTGGGTCACCGTGACAGCCTATCGCATTCTTTATGTCCAAGCGAATGACGCAAATCGTATCGAATATACCTACCTCTTATTGATACGAGCCTTCCTCAACTCGGAGGGCATGGCTTTGATTTATATAAACCATAAAATGCAATGTTTGAAGTTACATGTAGCTATTTATGTTGTGTGTATTATAATATAACTAGTATATTGCTGTGTATATTAACATAATTTTCAAATTTAAATATTTAAATATCAAATTCAAAATTAAAAATGAAAAAAGTCACCGTAGCCGGTTGGGTATAGGAACTTTCGAGTCGAAAACCCGAGGTCGATCCCCAGATGATACCAATGGGTTTTTCCAAAAAATTATACACGAATTATATCGTTCACGCGCTCACCACCTGTCACGTTGTCCCAAAAAATCTTCTCTGGAAGGTGAATCTAAAGTACTTAATTGCCTAGAGCTCTGTCTACCCCCTTTTTGAGAATGGCGTGAACATACTTTATTATTATTTAATTCAAAATCTAGCTATGTACAAAATCCAATCATCAATATTACAGCTCTAGCTGATGCTTTGCGAAAACTCCTATTATTAAGAAGCGTCTGAATATTCATTCGACGGACGTGTCCGCGCTTTACGTAATTAATTTTGACGGGTTTTTCTCTTCATAGTGCTTTCAATATGTATGTATATCCATCTCGTTTCATTATTCTTACTAAGAATGAGCTAAAATATATGTAAAGGTATTTATGCTCATATACTCTCACTTCTGCACCGTGCTCTATTTAATCCGAAATGCCCCACTTACCTCAAAGGACGATTTCGCTATTGGCATGTGTATCATGTACGAGATTTGCGTTCTAGGTTCTATGTTCTATGGCTTGGCTATGGAAACTTCTGCCAGTTTATTAAACTTTTATTATAAATCTTTTACTTGCCAAGCTATAAGCTAAAGGTAACGAACTTTTTTGTAATTCTTGTCACCCCTTTCTGTGCTTATTTTTATTTTATTCAATTACATATTACTTACACAATAGCTATTGTTAAAATTGTTGTCGCCTCTGTGGTTTCGGTTTGAGTTGTTTTCCTAAAAAAATTATCTGAGATCGAAGGCAATAGCTGTGACATTTGATAATGCTTACTCTGCTACTTGTTTCATAAATATTTATTTACAGAAAAAATTATGTTAATATTTACAATACTTATTAACTAAAACTATTATAATCGTAGAGCCCTACTCCTCGTGGCATGGTACCAAGAACGCTGGCTGCATTTCCACGTTGAATGGCTAGACTTAACCGTTGAGCGAGAAAAGAACCAGCCCTCTTGTCACCAGCGGCAACGATAAGTCGCGGATACCCCACGGACCGATTGTCTCTACGGCAAATGGAACAAATATATAGTCTCCTTTCAAAGACTCATATTTACGCCATTTACCCGATTCAGCTGCCTCTGATGCCGCCCCGGCCCTTATCGAAGTACCCTTGATATGAGAGGCCGCTAATGTATCGACGCAAGTTGCGTCCCACACAAGAGCTTTGCCTCTCTCCCAAGGGACTAAAGTCAAGCCGTCGGGTCTCTTACCATCCTCCCTAAATATTCCACAAGGCTCTAAAACCGATGGAATATTTATGGAAACAAGAGCCCTTCGGATGACCTCATTCAAAGAACCGTGACGAGATAGTCTGCCGGCACTTTTTTGGCGTGAAAGTCCGTGGAGGCCTAACTCGTCGACGTCGCTGCCACAAGGACATCGATGTGGTTGACAAATCGATGCTCCCAATCGTATTCCTACAGCTATACGTAAACTTTCGTTATCTAGTAATGTACCAAGGTTACTTGATGGTAAAGCATGTAGCCAGTAACTGGATTCCTTTGTCGAAACACCTAGAAAGCGGGCGCTACTTGTTAATTATTTTGAGTTTCTCTTATTATATACTAAAATATATTAAAATGAATACTCGCAAAGCCAAGGAACGTCAGGTTGAAAACCAACTCCAACTCGTGCTTTATGAACTTAAGACAAACAGGGAGCATTAAGAGCAATTACTTAAAGAAAGAGAGGATAATGAAAAAGAAATAATAGAAATAGTTAATAAAAATAGCCCACTAAAATCTGAAATATCTCAATTGCATATGGAATATTTAAATTTATTAAGAGAAAAAGACCAGTTGCAGCGAACAGTTGATGAGTTTGATCAGTGTGGAAGGGAGGATGAGGAAACTCTCACGCTCAATTCTGCACTGAAATCACAACTAAATGAGGCTAGTAACCAAATAGCACAGCTTAACTATGAAATAATAACTAAAAGGCCTCCCAGACTCAGAGCCTGTTCGATGAACAGGGTAATTGTAAAGATTTTCAGGTATCTTGTACCACCAAAAGCCACACATCCACAGTAATTGACTTAACTGGTGATGATTCTGTTGCAACAAGCCCAACAAGAATTTCATGCAGCAGAAATAAGTTCACGAAGAGTGTATATATATATATATATATATATATATATATATATATATATATATATATATATATATATATATATATATATATATATATATATATATATATATATATATATATATATATATATATATATATATTGGTAAGGTAAAAAATTTGTAAAATGCCAAATTCATGCCGAAAATTATACCAACTTGTGTAAAGAAAAACAGCTATTACTTGAAACAGTAAAACAATATTCAATTGAGGTGGATAATATTAGGACTGGCTATGAAGCTGACATAGAGGGTCTAAATTCTGAAATTTGAAACTCTCTCAATATTATATCAAATAAATATAAATGGGCCCAAAAGGACATTTCTGAGCATATATTGGCTATGGAACGGCTGGTTAAATTATGCGAGCATAATGAGAGGCGCTTTGAGTCTTTGTCAAAATACTGAGACTGTCTGCGCTCAATGCCAGTTCTTTCAGGGTCGGTATGTGACTCTGTTGTCAGTCAAAATGGCTCCTATGGTAATGCTGATCTCTATAGCAGGTCCATAGCTAAAAATTTTAATTTTAAACAAGATTAAAATAAAAATAAAAATAATGGGCCGGCTCGACCGGGGAAGTACCACGACCTCACAGAATACCGGCGTGAAGTAGAAGTCTAACAAACTTCTGCGTTTCGTCTGGTGAGTGCAGGTAAATAGAGACCCACACACCCCCTCCCGCAATTCTGGGGGGGGGGCACTCTACAATGCATCTGCTATGCCTCTGGTATTGGGGGTGTTCATGGGCGGTGGTAATCACTTACCATCACGTGAGCGATAGCCGAGTGGTTGGGTGGTCGGAATTTCGAGTCGAGAGACCCGAGTTCGATCCCCAGGTGGCGGGCTCGTACCAATGGGTTTTTTAAAAAACTTATGTACGAATTACATCGTTGGCTTGGACATAAAGGCGGCGACGGGCTCACCACCTTTCACGTTGTCCCGAAAATATCTTCGGTGGAAGGTGGGTCGAAGGGACTTAATTGCCTAGACTAGACCTCTGTCTACCCCTGGAAATTGCGTGAAGATATTTATATATATATATATATATATATATATATATATATATATATATATATATATATATATATATATATATATATATATATATATATATATATATATATATATATATATATATATATATATATATATATATATATATATATATATATATATATATATATATATATATATATATATATATATATATATATATATATATATATATATATATATATATATATATATATATATATATATATATATATATATATATATATATATATACATATTTTATTTATCACGTGAGGCACCTGCTCGTTTGCCTCCCTTTTCCATAAAAAAAGGCATAGGTCTAGACCATCAACTTCTTTCGACCCTCTTTCCACTGAAGATATTTTTGGGACAAAGTGACAGGTGGTGAGCACTTCGCCGTCTTTATGCTCAAGTCAACATAATAAATCGTACATAAGTTTTTGAAAAATCCCATTGGTACGAGCTTTGGGGATATTACACAACCTATCGGCTATCGTGACTGTTATTATTAATGTTATTTCTAGAAATGATTTTGATCTAGATTAAAAACATTACTAAGTAATTTGATCAACACATTGGTCAAACCAAAATTAAGCAGACTACTGATGGTTGGCTTCTGCCCGTCTAAGATATGAGGAGCCTGATATAGTGATCGTCAATCTGCTTGCCAAGCGTAGCGGTTACCGAGAATCCTCCTTAAGGAATAGGCAATGATAATGTAGACTAAAAGCTATTAAATTAGTAAGTAAAAGATAGTGCTGGGTTTGGTAAAATATAGAGACTATTTAATTTTTTTAACAGAACGGTATGATCATTATTCGAATCTACGAAACAGAAACTTCCTAAAATAAAAGTTACTGTATATCTTCACCCATCACCTTCAGCGGAGACAATATGTCAACAAATACTATGATTCTCAACTGAACATGCCAACAACGGTTTCTACACTAGTTAGGCAGCTGCCCTACTTATAGCCTAGACTGGACTACTTCTGGCTGGAAATTGCCAGTTGCTAGATTTATATGCTTCACTGATTCTCTTTTTTACATTATCGTATTACAAGCAATCCAAGAACAATTTTCTTGCATTCTTGCAATTGCAGTACTAGAGCGTCGTTATTTTTAATAGAGAACAAAACAATGGACGTTCATAATACCCAGTCGCCGGCGATTTGTTTTGCTTTGTTTTTAGTGATGCGGAACGAATTCAGCGAAAATCTTTCATTTAGAAGAATCAAATTGAACTGCATCTGAGTGTTTTATAATTGTTTCTGTCTATGATGTTAAAGATAAAAAAACATCTTTACGCCATTCTCAATACTGAGGTATACAGAGGTCTAGGCAATGAAGTCCTACCTTTCACCGTAGAGATTTTTTGGGACAACGCCGTCTTTATGTTAAAGCCAACGATATAAATCGTACATTAGTTTTCAAAAACCCTTTGGTACGAGCCTTTTTGGGGTTCTCTTGACTAGGTTCGGATATCCCAATCACTTGACTATGGTGACTTCTTATAATTTTTTATTTTGAGTCATGTTAATTATGTTTCTATGACTTATAATTTTTGTTCAAAACCATAATTTAATAATATAGTTACTGTTCTAATCTACGGCGACACACTCACCACATGACACATTACCCTGAAAAAGCTGTTATGAACTAAATTGTAGAGACATCTCTTAAAAAAACTAAAAAAGGAACGATAGTCCAGTGGTTCGGTGATCAAATCACTGAAGATTCACATGACAATTCGAATGAAGAGAAATACTCTTTATTATAATTTTATTATTATTTGTTACGCATTCTATACATTCTAAGGCATCGGCCTTAGAATGTATAGAATACATAAATACTTAGATTTTTATGGTTTGGACACAAAGACGGTGATAGGCTCACCACATGAGACGTGTGACACACCATGCACGTCTTCGGTGAAAGGTGGATCGAAAGGACTTAATTGTGACGGATATGGATTCCGATTTGTAGAAATACACCCTATAAACAATTATGTTCATAATATATTCCGTTGCGGGACTCAAAAATCTTTGGAACTTTAAAAAATTTATTTCTTTTAAACTTTAAACATAATAAAAGAAACAACTTTATAATAATTCATTATTTAATTATTGTAAAGTAAATTATTTATTAAATTCTTAATTTATTTCATTATTGTAAAGTTGTTTTTTTAGTTATTTTCATTTTAAGACGAGAGGATCAAGAGTACTCAGATAACCTAGTTACCTAGTGGACAGTGGACTCTTGATAGGTTTTAAAGTAGGAAAAGAAGAGAAACCTTTTATCATAAACGTCGTTTGAAAAGTGCTTAAATTATTGCTTTAAACTGAATTGTAATTTAAAAACACAATTTTTAATTGACATTCTTAATCCTTTTCCCCACTTTCTTTTATAGGAATCGCTTTAGAATTTGTAAACATCTATTTCTTTACATCCAAAGGCCAACGAACCATTTTTTTAATAAACAAAGGAAAATATGCCAGAAAATTGAAAAAAATATTTCTAAATAGACGGAACTAATTTGTGAATTTTCCCCAAAAACTTACAGGAGAAAGAGAGGCTCGTGAGTTATATTTTGTGAATTATATTTTTGCATAAGATGTCAGTGGCCTGTGGCGCAATGGATAACGCGTCTGACTACGGATCAGAAGATTCGAATCCCGGCAGGGTCGTACTTAACTTTATTTTTTATTTAATGCTGAAAAAATAAATGCTTTTCATTTATTTTTTTTTAAATATGTTGTTTCTTATGAATTGAAAGTCGATGGTGTTATTTTTTTCTTAACCCATCAAAACTTGTTCCATCGAATAATGGAAACTATATATAGGATCAACCATATCAAGTCACGACAGCCGAGTGGTTGGGTGATCGGAGTTCATATCATTGTCTTGGATATAAAGGGTGATCGGAATATGATTCTAGAGACGAGCCTCTGAGTATTTTTCAAAAACAAGAGTGCGATTCATATCGTTGTCTTGGACATAAAGACGTTGTCCAAAAATATCCTCGGTAGAAGATAGGTCGATGTGCCTTAATTGTCTAGACAAGACCTCTGTCTACCACTGCATTGGGAATGGCGTGACGAATTTTTTTTTTACCAAATTAAAAATACTTCATCCTATTATACCAGAAATAATTTTTTTTATTGTTTTATTCCTTTAAGAAGTCTATCAATGAATGTAATGTATGTCAAAAACCCTTAAAGATACGTCATTGCCGCAAATGAATGTGAAACGAATAAGATCAATAATAAGACCTCAGACTACCCCATTATCTATAACCACTACCCCATATTATAAAATTTTAGTGTTTTTTAAGTACTTTATATAATAGAAAAGTAGAAAAACCCTTTGAATATTTAAGCGCTCGGATGAAACTTAGTAAAAAATTTAGTTTTATTTCTTTAAACTTTAAAGCAGAAAAAACTTTCAGTTTTTAATTGGGGTTGTTTTGTCCATTTCAACTGCTGCTTTTATTTTACTTTGTTTCTCTTAATGTTTATGTTATCAAAGTACCTTTTTGTAATAAATCATAATTAACAAGGGGCAACCTAAGGTGTATTGAAGTCCATTTATTTCCCGACCATTCCAACTTGAGCCAGACCGGTGACGGGCAGCGGTGTCTAAGGAGGTCCTTCACAGGTTTGCAAGCGCATTTCCAAACAATAAGAAACTACTGCAGGGCAGGAGTTGCTCTGCAGTAGACTTTCACATTCCGTTATATATGTATATATAGTTCTGGTATATATTATAACTTAATATTTATTATTTGTTATAATATTATAATTTATTTTTTACAAATAAAAAAAATATATTTGTAAATAATAAAAAAATATTTTATTATTTACAAATATTTTACAAATCAAATCTTTTACTTATCGACATAAGTAACATACATTACATTCATTGATCGCCATTTATTAATCTTTTTATTAAACCAGTAATAAGGTGACACTATCGAAAAGAAACAGGCAATAGAAACTTCGTCGGTATCCTCTTTTTTGCAGTTTATTTTTAAGAAAGGAAATAGAAAATTTAAATTATTTAATTATAAATAGCATGGGAGCGACCAACTTAATGTGCAAATCTTGCCTGATCTGCACATTTACCAGGACTTAGTTGTAGATGCGTACAAACCACGCTACGAATGAGTTACTTACTCCATGGAGTCCAGTAGCTTGAATCACAAACTAGGGTTTGTTCCAGGAATTAATATTGCGAAGACCAGTATACTTTTTAAAGTTGTTAATATTTTTATGTACACACAACATAAAAAAATAAAATAAAATATCTTCACGCAATTCCCAATACAGGGGTAGACAGAGGTCTAGTCTAGACATTTAAGTCCCTTCGACCCACCTTCCACCGAAGATATTTTCAGGACAACGTGACAGGTGGTGAGCCCGTCGCCGTCTTTATGTACAAGCCAACGATATAATTTGTACATAGGTTTTTAGAAATACCCATTGGTTCGGCCACTTTAGGATCGAACTCGGGTCTCTTGGCTCGAAATTCCGACCACCCAACCACTCGGCTATCGTGACTTATTAGTTTTGAAAGATTTCTTTTTACGCCTTCGGCTATTACTTCAAAAATTTGTAGTCTTAGATTTGTACGTCAACGTTAATATCTAAAGAGCTCGAGGTTCATCGTATAAGCTTTTTGAGGCGTACTTTGCAAGCGTTTTAAGAGCATGTTTCAATGGAAAGTCGTGAGATGTAACCTAGATAAGGCTTTATAAAATCTTTGAGGCTTTACGTTTCTTCGTGTGTTCAGGTTATTAACTTAAAGTAAATTCAGCTGAAACAACGTTTATAGTTTAAGCAGCTTTACCCTCTTTTAAATCTTCAAAAGAGTTTCATTTGGACATTCACGGTTTTAAAAAGACGATCAGTTTAAGGATTTCTTGTATTTACGCGAATGTTACACTTCTTTAATAAAATGATTTTCGGATTTTATGGTGGCTTTTAATTAGAAAACATCTATCATCAGTAAACGTGGTCACAGGGGGACAGTACCCCTGTGACCACGAATACTGTAAAGATTCTGGAAATATCGGGAAGTACAAATAGTTTGTTAAAAACTAATTAAAAAATGTGATAAAATACGAACATCGTTTTATTTAAGAGAGGATTAGTTTATTACTTTCTTTTGTTTACGTCACGATAGCCGATTGGTTGGGTATTCGGAATTCCAGTCGAGATGCCCGGGTTTGATAGCCAGGTGGCAGGCTCGTACCAATGGGTTTTTTCAAAAACCAAAGTGCGATTCATATCGCTGGCTTGGACGTATATCTTTGGTGCAAAGTGGCAATTCCCTGTGATGGGAATGGCGTGAAGGTATTTATATTCTTTTATATAAAATAGTGCGGTAACTTAAGTAAATATAATTTTCGAGGACGACAATAGTAAGAATATCATTTGTCGGAAATAACATTGGTTACCATGCGGTTATATTCTCTTTGGTTACTATGACATTCTATATCTACAGGCTGTATGTGGCTATATTCTCTTTGGACTATATGTATAACCTTGACCATTTGTTTACATTGCTCTGATCCCCATAACAAAAACAACGAAGATACCAAAAACACTCACACCAGAGAGTGGCAAAAGTGTTTTCTACATTAACCCGACCGCGATGCGAACCCCGGGACCTCAGAGCTGGTGACACCATGAAAACTGGTATACGATACTCGTACACAAATATATGAAAACTTGTAAAAAAGGAAAACAGCAATATATCAATGCCCACTGGTCTTCCAAAAGCCTAATATCAAATCCTTAAAGAGGTGGAATAATAACTAATCGAGGAGGAATAATACTTTTATTAGTGTTGTAAAAATAAATAGAGCACTTTTTATCTTCACACCTTTTCCTAAACCAGGGTAGGCAGAGGTCAGACAATCAAATCAAATCAAACATTTATTATTTATCGACATAAGAATGTACATTCGTTTATCGATAGTCATTTTTAATCTACCACCGTTTCGTACTGAGGTTCCTTTAACGGAGAAGAAACAGGCTAAAGAAACTCCGTAGGTATCCTCTTTTTTGGTCCATATCTTTTACAATGTTATGTATTATACAAATGTGATGTGATATTTTCTAGAAATAGCTTGGGAGCGATCACGTCATTCCCTTGGGTTACTGTCATTAACATATTCATTTATATTATAATAATATAAAGTTTTTCTTTAATAAATTTCTTAAACCTATTAATAGACAGGCTTTGAACATTTACCGGTTTTTTATTGTAGAAGCATATGCACCGCTCTATGAACGAGTTACTTACAACACTTAGACAATACATAGCTCGTATGGCCCTCTTTTGTACAACAAATACTGTTTCCATGTCAGCTGCATGACCCCAAAGCAGAATATCATATGACATTATGCTATGGAAGTAACTTAAATAAACAAGTGTAGCCGTTTTTACATCAGATAACAATGTTATTTTTCTTACAGCATATGCTACAGAGCTTACCATACTCGCAAGTTGGGATATATGGAGGCCCCATTGAAGCAATGACGTTGTTTCGGCCGAAATGTAGTAAATAAACTGTTAACCCCACGGTATTTGGGATAATGTTACAGCTGATAAACCTTTCGCCGGCTTAGTGTCCAAGCTGACGGCACAATATACTTACATTGATACATATTGACTTAGATAAATATATACATATAAACATTCAGGAGGCAATAACAAAATATTCACATTTATCACGGTTTGCTCATAGCTGGATTCCAACCCGAAATCCATAGCTTCGAAGCCAGGGTCACTATAAACTCGACTATCGGGTGATTATAGAACTTGATTTAAATCTTTGAATTGAAACATTTTCTCGCCAATTATAAAAACAGCGTTAAAAAGTTTCGCTTCCGCCTGTCGATATTTCGAGCACTGACAGTAAATCGACTCGTAAAATACGATTTTTACAAGACTTACATAACAGTTGAGTTATAGCATGAGCCGAGAGGCCAGAAATATTTCATTGCAATATTTAAAGACATTTATCTAAATGTTTCTTACGTTTAAAAAACATTAAACCAATATCAAAAAGAATTTTAAGAGTAAAAAATAACTATCTTGTCTAATCATGATATATTTGAATAATATATTTGAACACTAAACGATATATTTGAATACTTGCTAATAACTCATGTACTTAAATACTACTAAATTAGAAATAAACAATAATAAATATCTTAACGCAATTCCCAATACAGGGGTAGACAGAGGTCTAGTCTAGACAATTAAGTCCCTTCAACCTACCTTCCACCGAAGACATTATTGGGACAACGTGACAGGTGGTGAGCCCGTCGCCGTCTTTATGTCCAAGCCACCGACATAATTCGTACATGGGTTTTTGAAAAATCCATTGGTACGAGCCTGCCATCTGGGGGTCGAACTCGGGTCTCTCGACTCGAAATTCCGACTACCCAACCACTCGGCTGTCGCGACTTATTGCTAAATTAATACCGAAATTTGCAACAACAAACAAAATTATTTCCTAAAAACAGAATTTGAATTTCATCTGTTTTTTATTTAAATTAATAACAGGAACGTACAGATTTTTATCTTTCAGTTAAAAACCATTTGTCAATGTAAGTTTTAATTAGAAAAATTGCATATCATAACTAATATTCGATACATGGATATATAATATTTGATATATATAAATGATTTGAATTGATATAATATGTAAGTAGTAGGTTTATGGTTGTGTGATCTGAATTCAAAATTATCATAAAATTCTTTAAATTTGGAAATAAATACCAAAGCGTGGTAACTTTATGGTCAGTTTTGATGAACAAACCGAGCGTGCCTGATGTTAACGAATTCGTTGTAAACGCAAACAAATTACTCGCTTTAACGATCAAAACTGTTAAACCTTAGGATGAGCGGCGATGAACGCATCGCTGGAAGTAAAGGTGAACAAGTTTCCGTTAAATTAAAAATAATAAATTATTTGTGTAATATCATATAATACGGATACAATAGTCTGTTAGGTAGAGACTGACTTAGAAGGCAACGGTAGCGTGTTCAAATCTCGTTTGTGTGATGAATGAATATGTTTGTACTCGATTCATGGATGTCTTTATGTATTTATAAATATGCGTAAAATATGAATAGAATGCATAGAAGTTGCATGCAAGTATATTGTACCGTTGGCTTAAAATATAGACGCCCTAAAAATATAGACAAAACGAGAAAATAATTATTTTACAATATAAAACAGCGTTAAAAAGCCTAAAATCTTCTAATAGTAAATGACTAAACTAAATTATTCCTATGAATTAAGATTAAAAAGACGATTGTGTGAAGTGTTTAGAGATTATTTTCTAGATTTCGGGGCTTTACTAGTGTAATGGTGTACCTCGGTTTGATACAATTTCACGATTTTTCGCTAATATTGAAATTTTCTGTTACAGATCGTGCCTGGGATATCGGTTTAGGTGCAGAACAGACAAGATGGACACTATTTGAGAGTGAAAACAACAAAATTGGAGAAATTTTAAAATTATTATGAAATTACGTTACTATGGAATTAAGAAATACGAGAAAATAATTATTTTACAATATAAAACCGTTAAAAATCTAAAAACTAATGGTAAATGACGGGATAAGCGTCTGATGTGGGTGGGATTCGAACCCGCGACCTATGTCATGCCAGGGCAACGCTCTTACCTCCGAGCTGGCATGACACGGAGGCACGTTTATATTTCTCTTTAAATTAATAACTACTTGCTACGTTTGTCGATCACAATGTCAATACTCCAAGCATCTTTGAAATTTTGCCATCTGTCTATAGGCTCAGTTCTTCAGCGTTTTAATATAACTATGGAACCGTATGATAACGGAATAAGAATATACAACCCCTTTCCTTGCAGCAGTTTTCATAATAGTCGACTAAAGGATCATAGGTATTCATAGAATATTATACGGTATTCATTAGAAAAGATGAATCCTATAAATACCGGGGTGGCGACTGGCAGATGGCGGGATAACCATTATGAAATAAACCAGAATTAAATTAAGCAGACCGGTGACAGGCTGGTTATTTTAGCTATGGTGCCAGTCTATGGTGCGAGGATGTTTGATACTGCGATCGCCAATCCAATTGCTGAACTTGGCGATTATGGCAAAATCTCATTACGGAAGAGGGCAATGTACTGCAGTCAATTGACGTGCAGCGAGGACTGGGTGGAGGCGTGGTGGACGGGGCGCGAGTGCTCGCGCGTGCCGTGTATGTGACGTTGTAGCTATCTACGAGTATATACATCTATGTATGTGTGAGGTGTGTGCGCGGCAGCGGCGCGACGTGCAGCGAGGACTGGTTGGAGGCGTGGTGGACGGGGCGCGAGGGCTCGCGCGTGCTGTGTATGTGACGTTGTAGCTATCTATGAGTATATACATCTATGTATGTTTGTGGTGTGTGCGGCAGCGGCGCGACGTGCAGCGAGGACTGGGTGGAGGCGTGGTGGACGGGGCGCGAGGACTCGCGCGTGCCGCTGGGGCGCTGGTGCGGTCCCGCCACGCCCGGCTCGGTGCAGTCTCCGCGCGGCGCGCTCGGCCTGCTCCTCGCGCTGCACACCAACTACAAAGCCGTCGCCTCCGGGTTCAAGGCGCGCTACATCTTTGAGGTGCGAACCCTAATCATATTTTAATTCCACTTTGAATTAAAAGGTTCTCGAGTCGATCGAGCTTTAGTTCTTATGACTTTTAGGTGACTAAAAACTTCGTGGTAACGTCATAGTAAAAAAGTCGAAAGATTTATTCGTATTGAAGGGAACCCTGAGGTAAAGTCATAGTAATATTAAAAAGTTTATCTGTAGCTATAAGTTGGTTGTGTTGCGTATACGGTATGTGCTTTTGGGATGAGTTGGTATAGTTACAAGTCCTCCTGCAATAGTCCAATTCCTTTTGTTTTTCTTGTTGAAAATGAAACTTTTTATTGTTTTACTTTAAAATAAAAAAAATGTTGAATGAAATTTTTTTTATTTTATTGTTGGCTCTGTAGACCTTAACCGGAACATAAGAACTTGACTGTAGAATTTCACAAAAGTATGGCGTGTCGTAGAGGGATCAACATCCCCCCAGGGGGAGGGGGTCGTGTAGGTCTCCGGTAACCTGCACTCACCAGACGAAACGCAGAAGTTTGTTAGACTTCCACTTCACGCCGGTATTCTGTGAGGTCGTGGTACTTCCCCGGTCGATCCGGCCCATTCATGCAACAACAAAAGCTGATGCGTGGCTCTACCACTGTTAAAAACTATATCTATACTTCAAGGGATAAAGAAAAAGGAGAGAAGTTGAGTCAACTAATCATTTTATTTGGCACAGTTCTTACTATTGTTATAATCTGAGGAATTAAAGAATGGCTAAGAAAATTATACTCGAAAAAACTTAAACGGTATTAGGATGATCCCTTAATTTTTTTTTTTGTAAATAAATCTCTTGACTCTTGATGCGTGTAAGCCACGGTGGCTCGGAGGTAAAAGCGACGCCACGGATCGGCGAAGGTCGCGCGTTCGAATCCCGCCCGTGTCAGTTAAAATTTTAACTTTTTTCTCTCTTATCACCTTAATTTCATATTTCTTCATAGATAGTAAAAGTTTCTATTGTTACCCTCCTCTTTTTTTGTTAAGTTTATTCTTAAATAAATACTCAGTCTCACACCGTCAGCGATTCAATCACCACTCCTACGTAGTATATAACAATTTATTTATTTATAAATAAATATCTTCACGCAATCCCCAATACAGGGGTAGACATAGGTCTAGTCTAGACAATTAAGTCCCTTCGACCCACCTTGCACCGAAGATATTTTCGGGACAACGTGACAGGTGGTAAACCCGTCGCCGTCTTTATGTCCAAGCCAACGATATAATTCGTACATAAGTTTTTGAAAAACCCATTGGTACGAGCCTGCCACCTGGGGATCAAACTCGGATCTCTGACTCGAAATTCCGACCACCTAACCACTCGGCTATCGAGACTACACATAGATACATTTATTTATTTGTTTAGTTTCTTCATAAATAAATACTCAGTCCCACATCGTCACCACTTTATTTATTTGCTTATATGTTTGCTCATTTTTACAGTTTATAAATATGTATATATATATATGTATATATATATATATATATGTATATATATATATATGTATATATATATATATATATATATATGTATATATATATATGTATATATATATATGTATATATATATATATATATGTATATATATATATATATGTATATATATATATGTATATATATATATGTATATATATATATGTATATATATATATATATATGTATATATATATATGTATATATATATATATATATATATGTATATATATATATATGTATATATATATATGTATATATATATATGTATATATATATATGTATATATATATATGTATATATATATATATGTATATATATATATATATGTATATATATATATGTATATATATATATATATGTATATATATATATATATGTATATATATATATATATATATATATGTATATATATATATATGTATATATATATATATATATATATGTATATATATATATATATATATATGTATATATATATATGTATATATATATATATATATATATATGTATATATATATATATATATGTATATATATATATATATATATATGTATATATATATATATATATGTATATATATATATATGTATATATATATATATGTATATATATATATATATATGTATATATATATATATATATGTATATATATATATGTATATATATATATGTATATATATATATGTATATATATATATGTATATATATATATGTATATATATATATGTATATATATATATGTATATATATATATATGTATATATATATATGTATATATATATATGTATATATATATATGTATATATATATATATGTATATATATATATATATATATATATATATATATATGTATATATATATATATATATATATATGTATATATATATATGTATATATATATATATATGTATATATATATATGTATATATATATATGTATATATATATATATATGTATATATATATATGTATATATATATATGTATATATATATATGTATATATATATATATATATATATATATATATATATATATATATATATATATATATATATATATATATATATATATATATATATATATATATATATATATATATATATATATATATATATATATATATATATATATATATATATATATATATATATATATATATATATATATATATATATATATATATATATATATATATATATATATATATATATATATATATATATATATATATATATATATATATATATATATATATATATATATATATATATATATATATATATATATATATATATATATATATATATATATATATATATATATATATATATATATATATATATATATATATATATATATATATATATATATATATATATATATATATATATATATATATATATATATATATATATATATATATATATATATATATATATGTATATATATATATATGTATATATATATATGTATATATATATATATATATATATATATATGTATATATATATATATATATATATGTATATATATATATGTATATATATATATATATATATATATATATATATATGTATATATATATATATGTATATATATATATGTATATATATATATATATATATATATATATATATATATATATGTATATATATATATATATATATATATATATATATATATATATATATATATATGTATATATATATATGTATATATATATATATATATATATATATATATATATATATATATATATATATATATATATGTATATATATATATATATGTATATATATATATATATGTATATATATATATATGTATATATATATATATATATGTATATATATATATATATATGTATATATATATATGTATATATATATATGTATATATATATATGTATATATATATATATATATATATATATGTATATATATATATGTATATATATATATGTATATATATATATATATATATATATATGTATATATATATATATATATGTATATATATATATATATGTATATATATATATATGTATATATATATATATGTATATATATATATATATATGTATATATATATATATGTATATATATATATGTATATATATATATGTATATATATATATGTATATATATATATGTATATATATATATATGTATATATATATATGTATATATATATATATATATGTATATATATATATGTATATATATATATGTATATATATATATGTATATATATATATGTATATATATATATGTATATATATATATGTATATATATATATGTATATATATATATGTATATATATATATGTATATATATATATATATATATATATGTATATATATATATGTATATATATATATATATATATATGTATATATATATATGTATATATATATATGTATATATATATATATATATATATATATATATGTATATATATATATATATATGTATATATATATATATGTATATATATATATATGTATATATATATATGTATATATATATATATGTATATATATATATGTATATATATATATATGTATATATATATATATATATATGTATATATATATATATATATATATATGTATATATATATATGTATATATATATATATGTATATATATATATATGTATATATATATATGTATATATATATATATATATGTATATATATATATGTATATATATATATGTATATATATATATATATATGTATATATATATATATATGTATATATATATATGTATATATATATATATATATATATGTATATATATATATTTATATGTTTATTATGAAGAACTATAAGTTAGATAACAATCACTGTCGAAAATTTGCAAAGAGGTGTTTCGTAGTCGATTAAAATTATGATTATTTTCCGTTTCAAAATTACATTGTTTCTTTCATAAATTTAATTTCATATAGTTGTTCTAATTAAAATATTTTGTTTAATTTTGATTTTTCTGCGCTGTGACTTATCGCAAATAGGAAACAAATTATAAATTGTAACACGTTTTCTGTAAAATAACTGATATTAATTCCAAATTGTTTAATGTTTAATTTGTATCGTTGGCCAGGAAGATAAGGCGATTGGCAGACAATTTGCCATACTGTCTCAAATAAGTAAAATGATGATTCTATTTAGACCTCCTCAGTATTATGTAGATATCCGGAGAGCGAATTTTATAGGGATTTTTTAATCAAAATTTAGTCCTACCAAATCACACTTAATGTACTACATGGCGACATGATGAAAAATTATATTATTAATTAAGAAAGCGTAAGGAAGGTTTGCAGGTTCGAATTCCACTAGGCGTAAACATTTGAGTGGTGAATAAGAGTGTTTATATTCGTGCTACGGACAACAACATATAAACAAAATATTTATGTAAATATATATATATATATATATATATATATATATATATATATATATATATATATATATATATATATATATATATATATATATATATATATATATATATATATATATATATATATATATATATATATATATATATATATATATATATATATATATATATATATATATATATATATATATTTATATATATATATTTACATAAATATTTGTTTATATGTTGTTGTCCGTAGCACGAATATAAACACCTTATTCACCACTCAAATGTTTACGCTTCTAGTGGAATTGAACCTGCAAACCTTCCTTACGCTTTCTTAATTATAATTTTTCATCATGTCGCCATGTAGTACATTAAGGTGTGATTTTAGACTAAATTCTTGATTGGGAAAACTTATAAAATTCTTGCCTCCTGGATATCATATAATACCAGGAGGTCTAAATAGAATCATTTCATTTATTTGAGACAGTATGGCAAATTGTCTGCCAATCGCCTTATCTTCCTGGCCAACGATACAAATTAAACATTAAACAATTTGGAATTAATATCAGTTATTTTACAGAAAACGTGTTACAATTTATAATTTGTTTCCTATTTGCGATAAGTCACAGCGCAGAAAAATCAAAATTAAACAAAATATTTTAATTAGAACAACTATATGAAATTAAATTTATGAAAGAAACAATGTAATTTTGAAACGGAAAATAATCATAATTTTAATCGACTACGAAACACCTCTTTGCAAATTTTCGACAGTGATTGTTATCTAACTTATAGTTCTTCATAATAAACATATAAATAAAATTAAGCAATAAATTAATTTTGATTACGCCGACAACGTTCGCTTAAATAACCAATTAGTATTTAGTTTCAATTACGGCTAATTGCTGCCTAAAATAATGAATTTTCGCAGCGAGTTTCGTGTTTAAGGAGAAACGTAATGCTTTTATCAAATAGCGACTCAATATTAAAATAAGTTAATGCCGAAGCAAAGTCGAAAGCTAAGATGTTAAAAAGTAGACGATTCTGTTGACAAACACGTTTTTTCGACGTTACATATTGTTTAAAACATAGGTCCCTAGTGCCAATTTTATAATAGCTCGGAATTATTAGTATGTCTCTAATTGCTAATCTGGATACCGTAACGTGATATAGATGATAAAAGTTACTATGATCGTAAATATTTGAGAAAGAAATAAGCCGTATCAACTACATTATCAACGACACTGTACAAGGACGACGTGTACTCACGACAAACGTATAGAGTTGGAAGAGGAGAGGAACTGCCAGCGGTCCCCGGGGGCCTTCTCGCCGCAAAGCTCGAGCGGTGGGCCCCGGCTCTCGTACCACAGCCGCAGCACCGCCGCCGGGCAGCCGCGATCTGTTTCATTTCATATTCAATTTAAAATAAAATTAATATTTTCAATTTTATTTTTATTTGAAAAAAAAATTATTAAAAAAATCAGGATAGTCGTTGGTTGGGTGAATTCGGAATTCAAGTCACGCGACCCGAGTTCGATCCCCAAGGATCGTACCAATGGGCTTTTTCAAAAACTTATGTACGATTTATATCGTTGACTTGGACAAAAAAGACGGTGACGGGCTCACCACATGTCAAGTTGTCCCGAAAATATCTTCGGTGAAAGGTGGGTCCAAAAGACTTAATAGTAAACCCCTGTATTGGGAATGGCGTGAAGATATTTTTTTATTTTTATTTTATATTTTTATAGTGTAAACAGACTAAGACCAGACATGATACATAATTTAAATTTGAAAGTATTCAACGGTCATAGCCAAAATTAAGACAGGTCGTAGACGAGTGGTGTACACAAGGTGTCGCCAGCTCTGAGGTTCCCGGGTTCGAATCCCAGTTAGATCGATGTAGAGAACAATTTTTCCAAATTTTCTCGGGTCTAGGTGTTTGTGGTAACTTTGTTTCTGATTCCATAATACAAGTGCTTAAGTTGCTTACTTTTGGATAAGATCAATGTATGTGATATTGCCCCTATCTATGTATGTTATTATTATTATATGCGTATACGGATAACAAATAGAGACACAGTGCTGTTAGATAGACTTACATATCACCTGTCAAGTTATCTGTAAAATAAGCTCCTATGAAATATGGGTGACAAGCATTAAGTTGTCTAGACCTTAGTTAGCCTGGTTAGCTAGAATCACGGAATCAAGAAATATGTGAAGACAAAACAAAAGACACGCTTATAAGAACAGAGCTATACCCGTCAGATGTCCCTCGACTGCAAAGTTCTGGAAGTTGAGCAGTAGCCGCTTGCCGGGCCGCGCGGTCACGAACCTGTTGCAGACGTGCGACGTATCCCCCCTCGCGGGCGGCTCGTAGGGGCGCGGTAAGTAAAATCACGCCGAACTCGGCGTCGGACATGTTACCGCCGCAGTTGCCGAATATGGACTTCGCCGGCTACAATACATATAAAAATTATATTATTAATTAAGAAAGCGTAAGGAAGGTTTGCAGGTTCGAATTCCACTAGGCGTAAACATTTGAGTGGTGAATAAGAGTGTTTATATTCGTGCTACGGACAACAACATATAAACAAATATTTATGTAAATATATATATATATATATATATAAATATATATATATATATATATATATATATATATATATATATATATATATATATATATATATATATATATATATATATATATATATATATATATATATATATATATATATATATATATATATATATATATATATATATATATATATATATATATATATATATATATATATATATATATATATATATATATATATATATATATATATATATATATATATTTTATTCATCATTCATTGTAGAAGCGTGCTCGTCGCGAACCCTGCCAGCCCTTTTCAGGGCTGCAATTCTACACAGCTGCGCACCCATGCCAACGAGGGTTAGGGCGTCTCCCAAAGGCGACGCACACCAGTTCGTCCCCGTTGGTGTGGAATGCAGCGCGCAAAGCAGCGATGGGGACCGCAACCCGTCACGCACAGCCCGACACGGCGGAAGGTGGAGGACGGAGTGCAGAGTTGGCACGTGGAATGTTAGAGGAGGCATGAGAGAGGCACGTCTCGGTTGGTCGATGTTATGACTGAATATAAGGTTGTGAACTCGAGACTTCTCTGGGTTCGCTTTAAATTGGGACTGACGAAGTTATTCCTTTTGGCTGTTTATGCGCCGGTAACTTCGTCGTCCAGAGCTGAGCTGGAGGAGTTTTGGGAGAATGTAAGAGATATTCTAGACTTGGTTAGAGGAAACGAAAGAATTGTTGTATGTGGTGATTTGAATGGATGGGTTGGTACCGCTCGGCCAGTGTACGAGTCGGTGCTTGGAATGTTTGGTGATAAAAGGGTTAACGATGCTGGCAAGCTTATACTGGCTGTATGCAAGGAAAAGGGTCTTCTTGTGACAAACACTATGTTTAGTCACAAGAAAATTCATATGTATACTAGAACAAGAAAGAATGAGAGAAGTATGATCGATTTATTCCTGGTGGATGACCGACTGCGAAAACAGGTGATGGATACGCGACTGGGGTGCTGATCTGGGAACGGATCACTATCTAGTGATTACTAGATTTAGGGGTCTGTTCGCGGGTTGGCGCCACCGGACGGCGATACCAGAACCACAGTCGGTCGGTAGCATCTGAAGCTGGAAGCTTCAGGAAGCGGACACTACGGATAAATATCATGCAAGGGTAGCCGAAAAGCTGGACAGCATCGATGTCAGGAAAGAATGTGTGGAAGAAATATGGCAGAGCCTTAGAGATGGAATGGTTAGTGCAGCGGAAGACGTGTGTGGAACTGTGAAAAGAGGTAGTAGTAAAAAGGGTGATGCATGGTGGAATGACGAAGTGAAAGAAGCTGTAAATAAGAAGAAGAAAGCATGGTTAGACTACTTGGCCTCTAGTAATGATAAGGATATGAGAGAGAAGAGGAAAGAAAGATATAAGCTCCAGAAAGTTCACACGAAAGCATTGATTGAGGAAGTTCGTGAAAGGAGTAGAATGGAAGCGGGATCGAGCGGCTGTCGCACAACTTCAAGGAGAACTCCAAACTCTTCTGGAAAGAGGTTGGAAGGACTGAGTGGTGCGACAGCCTTAAGAATGAATAAAGTGCTTGAACCAATGACGTCCTCTCAGAAAAATCGGACGTCATGCAGCGATGGAGCGAATTTTATAGAGATATGTATGCGTGTGATGATCTTAGTGAGGGATCCGGGGGTGACGCCGTAACTGGTACGCCAGACTCGGACCTCGATGACACTGAGGTAATCAGTATGAAAGAGATTGAATGTGCGATTAGAAGTTTGAAATGTGGTAAGGCTGCGGGACTAGTCAGAGTTACTGAAGTGCGAAATTTGGGTTAATCAGGAATGTCTAGAATAAGTGAATGAAATTGTATACTTGGGGAGTGCGTTTAGCCGGGATGGAAGATGTGATTTAGATGTGGACAGGCGTGTCGCTGCCGGGAATAAAGTCAATGGTGCCCTGACTGCGTTAATCAAAAGGCAAGGCGTTGTGAAAAGTGCACGCCTTGCAATAGATAACGCAGTGTTGGTACCGACTTTGTTCTATGGCAGCGAAACCTGGGTATGCCAGAAGAAGCATAAAAGCAGGTTGAATGCAGTGGAGATGCGATCTCTTCGTAAAATGTGCGGCCTTACCATAGCCGACCGAAAGCGAAACGAAGAGATTCGCAATATGGCAGGTTTGAAAGATGACCTTGTCTCAAAAATGGATAAGGGCGTGCTTCGATGGTTTGGGCACGTTGAGCGAATGAGTGAAGACCGAATGGTGAAGAAAATATATAGCGCGAAAGTTAATATTAAAAGGTGTCGAGGTAGACCGAGACTAACTTTAGAAGACCATGTGAGCAAATTGCTCGAAGAGGGGAGGGTCAAGAGTACTCGGATACCTAGACGTGCATGTATGAAGAAGATGATGAATCTGAAAGAAGTGAAAGAAGTATGTAGGGATCGTGACACTTGGCGATCTGTTCTCTCTGGCTACCCCGTCATGGATTGTGCGTGAAGATAAATAAATAAAAAAATAAAAAATATATATTTTAGTATATACACCGTAATCTAGGACATTAAAACAGCGATAGACTCACCGCCTGTCACTCTGTTTCAAATATGCTTCAGTCTATGATGTCAAATTTGTTT
This sequence comes from Sericinus montela, assembly GCA_029286605.1. NCBI lineage: Eukaryota > Metazoa > Arthropoda > Insecta > Lepidoptera > Papilionidae > Sericinus > Sericinus montela. The sequence goes on along the minus strand of JAGSMR010000096.1, from coordinate 834,444 downwards.
TATAATGTTATTGAAATATGTTTTTTATTAAAATGACCAACTTTTTCCTTCGACTTTATCCCTGATCTACAACAACAGTGTATTTTCATAAAAATTCGTTAAATATAGTTAAATAATTAAAAAAATATTTATATATTTAAAATAATTTACGATAGCCGAGTGATTGGGTCATCGGTGGTGGCGGTAGGCTCATGTACGTGGGTTTTTAAAACCTTTTGTACGAAAGATATCGTTGACTTGGATATGAAGAAGGCGAAAGGGTCACCACCTCTCACCTTCTCTCAAAAAAATCTTTGGTGAAAGGTGGGTCGAAAGGACTTAATTGTCTATGCCTATCCTAATACTGTCTTCACGCAATTTCTAATATTGGGAGTATTGGGAATGTCCTGAAGACATTTGTTTTATAAAAATAATAAAGCCTAAATTTTACTATCTGTTCTGTGTGGCTGATCAGGCTGCATCAAATGATGCGTAAATATACATATATTATGAAAAAATAATAAAAATGTTTTACATCTCATACTTTGACATTGGCATTTCGTAATTTTGAAGCTCAGAAGCTTATCCGAGGCAGGTCAAGTATGCGATTAATTTTAAATTAACGTGTTATTTCATCTAAAATGTGACATACTTTGAAAAACCAAGAGGATATGATTTGTAAGAGGCGACTTGGAAAATATCGTGAATCATCATCATTAGATAGTCACGATAGCCAAGTGGTTGCGTGATCGGAATTCGATTCAAGAGGCCCGAGTTTGATCCCCAAGGCTCGTGCCAATGGGGTTTTTCATCAAACTTATGTACGATTTATTTCATTGGCTTGGACATAAAGAGAGCGACGGGCTCACCACATGTCACGTTGTCCAAGAAAAGGCTTCGGTGGAAGGTAGATCAAAAGGACTTAATTGTCTAGATCTCTGTCTACCCGTGTATTGCGAATGGCATGAAGATGTTTCATTTATATTATTTATCATCATTACAAAATTAAAAAAATCACGATAGCCTAGTGGTTGGGTGGTCGGAATTTCGATTCAAAAGACCCGAGTTCGATCCCCAGGTCGCAGGCTCGTACCAATAGGTTTTTCTAAACACCTATGTATGAATTACATCGTTAGCTTGGACATAAAGACGGCGACGGGCTCACCACCTGTCACGTTGTCCCGAAAATATCTTCGGTGGAAGGTGGGTCGAAGGCACTTAATTGTCTAGACTTGATCTCTGTCTACCCCTGTATTGGGAATTGCGTGAAGATATTTATTTTTTATTTTATTTATTTTGTCATCATTACAGCCTATCTAAAGTCCACTGCTCTATGCCTAATAAACATGTGTCTCTTCAAATGTAGTAGAAGACAAAGGAAACAATAATGGCCACCGATAAATCTTGGGATAGCATAGCACTAGACAAAATCGTTTAAAGTGCGCGACGCGATCTAATTCACTGTCGCTCGTTGGGTTTACGATAAATCTTCCTCACAGGAGATACCATTAAATAAGTATGAACAGAAAAACTATCGTGTAGCTCTATGTTGGAGGAATTTCTGAAATAAAATTCACATATAATATATGCAATACTTGACGCGACTAACGCGTCACGGTACGACTCACATTTTCTAGCACAGCATCTCATACTTTCGAAACAATTAAAAAATTAAAACCCAAGTGCATAGTACAAGAGCTTTTAAAGCGTATTCTATGGAGAGATTTAAATATATACAGAAGATAGTGGTTCATCGCCTGATCACTGACAAAATTTAATGATTTAATAATATATCTAATATATAATAACAATTCTGTATTGATTAAAACCATATGATACATTTAAAATTACGGTCCTGACTCACAAACTAGCTAAGCTGTATGTCGGGATACAGTTCCTTCCCATTTTACAAGGTTTATTGAAACATGTTTTACACACTTACTTTAGTAGGTCTATTGAAAACATTATTACAGATATTCAGGAGAAAATAAATAAATAATAAATAAATAACTAACCACTAACTCGTCAAAAGCTAATTATATCAAGTTCGATCCCCAGGTGGCAGGCGCGTACCAATGGGTTTTTCAAAAACTTATTTAAACACATTCTGTAGTTATTTGTTGGTTTGTTTTGTAAGTGACTTATTTAATAAACTTAAGTAGCAACTTCGTCTAAACTAAAATATACATAATATATAAAATAAATAAATAAATATCTTCACGCAATTTCCAGTACAGGGGTAGACAGAGGTCTAGTCTAGACAATCAATTTCCTTCGAACCACCTTCCACCGAAGATATTTCGGGACAACGTGACAGGTGGTGAGCCTGTCGCCGTCTTTATGTCCAAGCTAACGATGTAATTCGTACATAAGTTTTGAAAAACCCATTGGTACGAGCCTGCCACCTGGGGATCGAACTCGGGTCTCTTGACTCGAAATTCCGACCACCCAACCACTCGGCTATAGTGACTTTTATTATAATATATAGTTATATAAAATATACTATGTTTTAATTTGTAGTATTGGGAGCTTAGATAGGCTATTTAATTTTATCTTAGCACATTTACAACACTTGGGTAAACCGAAATCTAGACAATTTATATATATCGACTGACTTTTTACGGAAGCTCACTGTGAATCAAATGGTCAGTCCATCGTCGCCTTTTATATATACATATAAACATATGAGTCGAAATTAAGCTAGCTGGATTCGAATCCGCAACTCTGAGTTTCGGAGACCAGGGACACTTTCAATTACGCTACTGTTTACTCTAAATAATTGAAAACCCCATGGGAATTTCAGCAAATCATGCGAATGAAAAATTATTTCAGTTTAATATTTTACTATTACATGATTTTACTATTACATGATTTTGCTATTACATAATTTATAACTTGATATTTTATTTTATAAGTACATATTAGTTAAAGAATACTTTATGGGGTTGTCTATAGCCCTCTGCTGGCAAAAGATTTTCTTTATTTTTTTTGATTTGACTAATTTACTATGAGCTGGTTTTCAACGCTGCTTTTAACAGTTTTAGTGTTGCCAGTCCAACATTTTACTTGGATAAGTAGTTTACTGTAAAATTGAAATTATTGGTCACTTGGCTCCACAGCTCGACGTTTCTGGGAATTATTTTAATATTTTTAAGTTCAACTACTTAAATCAGCCGCTAAAAGATTTGGGTGAGCTGAAAAGGTCAAATGGATTTGGAATCCAATTACGCGAATCGTTAATCTTATTATGCACTCAGCGTAAAAGGCCAAGTAAATGGCTTTTAGTCGGCAGTTAGAAATTAAAACTTTTTTATTTTTCAATTCCAAAAATGAAAGCTCAAAAACATTTGAATTGCATAACAAATGTTTTAATTTAAATGAAGAAGCATTTACTTTAATTTAAACACTAGTCTGCTAAGGAGTACCTTCAACTAACGTTGGATATGGGTAAAGGACTAGTTGATGTTAATGCTTTTACGAAAAGCCATACTCACCGGTTTTCCCGGACGGGTCAATGTAGAAATGCTTTTTTCTAGATTGATTTGAATTTAAGTGTTTGTGGTACGTTTTTCCGATTCCATGACACAAGTGGTTTAGCAACTTACTTTGGAATCAGAGCAATGTATGTGATGTTATCCCTACGGAAGCGTACTAATATTAATTTATTTCAAAAAATTTTTGTCGTTGTCTTTGCACAATGCCGTGATGAAATAAAGTGTTCCTACGCATCTGTTAGGGGTGAAGAAAAGTCAAAAAATATTGTTTTTTTTTTCCTATCTAAAACATGTATTGTCATTAGAACTGAACGGAATTTCCAGTCCACAGTCTAAGAAAATTTAGTTCATTCAGCTTGCACAATTTAACTTTAATAAACTAACGAAGGTTGGGAGTTAAATGAAGGCTTGTAAAAGAGAAAGTGTCCACTATAAATTTTGACACTGAATATTAGCCGACCCTTTGATTGTCGTAAGAGAAAAATCTTTAGAACCCCGTATTACTTTATATTTTGCCTTTTTTATGACAAATTAACTGCCCCCGTGGCTTTGCCGCCATTTAAATCTTAATCTGGTTCATAATTATTTTTGTAAAATAAAAGTAGTCTGAGAATAGAATAGAATAGAAAAACATTTATGCAGCACAAGCAGTTCATACATGTGAAAGTATAAGTACATATTAAGTTTAAAATATAAAAAGGTCACATTGTGCCGAAAAGGGGTTGTCTCAGCATGTGCTGTGTGAGTATGACCTCACACAGCGCTGATTGTCAGCCAAGAAACCTATTCATTAGCGTCACGAACGAAGAACAGCTGTTACGTGTAACCTAAATCCTAATAAAAAGAAAAGCCTAAACCTTTGTATATTTATTACACAAATTAAAATATAGAAAAAGACATTAAATATAATCTTATACTTACTTGTGTGTAGTAAAAAGAACTATCTATTATCAATTAAAATGGATAAGTAATAATAATGATGAAAAAAAAAGAAAAAAAAAGGAAAATGAACATGTAAATATGAATGCGATATTTACATTACATTTCATCAATACGCTTTATATTAGCTAGGCTACTCCTTATAACATCAGTTACCAGTGATCGTCCCGTTAGAATCGGTCCAGTCGTTTCAGAGATTAACCGGAACTAACAGACAGACAAAAATTGTAAAGAAATGTTAATTTGAAGAAGAAGAAGATATATGTACCGTATATATTCGTATATATGTAGCAACAAATGATTATTTGAATATTACAAACAGACTCCAATTTTATTTATATGTATAGATATTGCACCGCAGGAAAAGGAGACCGTGTCGTATCGAGAACTACTTAATTTTTATCTGCCACTGCGAATCGAAGTATGATTCTGCCATGAAGAATGTTTTGGTATATTTCCTAAAAGTTCAGCTATCTTTGACTTCATTTTATGGAACCAGATGGTGTCACAACTTTAACAACCTAATAAGTTTACAGCTCGATACAGTTTCATTTAATCAATTTTTTATTGGTTCAGTTGTTATCATCGTCATGTTAGGCAAGCGTATTTGGCCAATGCCAGGTTTTAGCTACAGGTCTGGTCTTTAATAGTTAAATTAAATGATTATTAAGAAACAAAAATAAAATTTCATGTACCCTTTCTTAAACGAAACGATGGCTAAATTAGAAAAGCCCAAATAATGTAGCAACTTGATATATTCAAAAGGAAAATGAACATGTAAATATGAATGCGATATTTACATTACATTACATCAATACGGTTTATATTAGCTAGGCTACTCCTTATAACATCAGTTACCTTGCGCTGATTATAATAATTACAAAATGTCTTATAATTAAACTTGTAGTTACTGCAAGTTTAATTATAGTATTTCATTTCTTTTTTTCTTTACTTCTGTATTGAAGTTGTATATGTGTAAACAGTTAAAATGACCTCATTATATGTGTATTACCAGAATGTTAGAGGTCTGAGATCTAAAACTGAAAAATTTTATCGTAATGTGGCGCTCAACAACTATGACATCATTTCACTACCGGAGACGTGGTTACTTGGTGGCATATCTGATGCTGAGTTATTTGACGATCGCTACTACGTTTGGCGCCGCGACCGTGATCTCAATAAAACAAAACAGTCGCGGGGGTTATTATTGCTTTACACAAGAGAATAATCGCAAAAGGTGAACCTAAGTGGTATTCGGCGGCAGAAGATATTTGGGTTTCAATGACACTCGAATGCCCTTACTCTAAACACCCCGTAAAACTCAATATTTGCACCGTTTATCTATGCAACAAAAATATGGGCGCATGCTTCTCTGACCAAGTCTTCAATTTCTGTAATTCTCTTGAGTCCATAGTTTCAGCTAATCCGAATGACAAATTCTTAATTCTAGGTGATTTTAACATGAGCTCTATAACATGGTCACATACACTAAGTGGTATCGAGGGTTGTGGCGCCAGGGACGAACATGTACAATATTTTATAGAAACTTTGAATTTTTGTGATCTTCAACAATGTAATACAGTTTATAATTTTTACAATCGAATACTCGACTTAGTTTTGTCGAATGACTATATAAATGTAAATTATTGTCTAGATCCCTTAGTTTTGGAAGACCTGCATCACAAGGCTTTGACAATTTCTGTTAACTTTGATGTCCAGCCTCTGACACGCAACAAAAAGACCTCTTTCTCTTACAATAAAGGCGACAATAACTAAATAAATTTAGACATTAGTGCAGTGAACTGGGATGAACTTCTTAGTAGAGGCAATGTGGATGATGCTGTTGAACTGTTTTACGAGACAATATATAACATACGTGACAAATATATTCCTTCTCTTATACAGCGCAATAGCAAATACCCACCATGTTTCAATCGTGCTATTGTCAGATTAATTAAAGAAAAGAATATGTACCACAAGAAGATCAAAATCTATAGAAATTTATATGATAAAATCACATTTGAAATTTTGAGAAAAAGGATTAAACGGATCGAAAAGACACTTTACAATGAATATATTTGTTGCGTAGAAGATAGTTTAAAAAGTCATTCTAAAATATTTTGGTCGTATATACAAAACAAAAATCGGGTTTCATCTTATCCCTCTCGTATGACTTATTCTGGTATAACATATAACTCAGAACAAGATATTTGTAACATTTTTGCACAATATTTTCATTCTAATTACCTTCAACCAATGAACCAGAAGAGATCTCACTACAATAAACATAAATTACTCTGAAGTAGAGAAGCTATTAAAGTCGCTTGATTTAAAAAAAAAATCAGCGGGCCCTGATGGTATATCACCTTTATTTCTAACAAAATGTGCTGGAACTTTATCTAAACCTATAACTTTTGTATTTAGAAGATCCATTAACGAGAGCTTAATGCCAGCAAGATGGAAATCCGCATTTATGATATTTTGTGGACCCTTTTTATGTATGGGGGTTCCCATACATAAAAAGGGTCCACAAAATATCATTGAGAATTATAGACCAATTTCAAAATTAAACCTCATTGCTAAGGTCTTAGAAAGAATTGTATACAACCAATTGTACCCGGTGATCAAACATACGATCATTCCCCAACAGCATGACTTTCTTCAAAAAAGATCCAATACGTCCAATCTTTTGCTATTTAAGGAATTCGTTTCATATAACATGGACAAAGGGAATCAAATCGACGCTATATATATACCGATTATAGCAAAGCATTTGATCGTATTGATCATGCTATATTAATGGAAAAGTTATCGACAGCCGGTATAAGAGGTGACTTATTTAGATGGTTTTCGTCCAATATCTCTAATAGATCACAAACGGTAATTCTAAATGGATGTATATCATCCTGGGGGCCTGTCCCGCAAGGTTCTTGACTTCGCCCTTTGCTCTTCATAATTTTTATTAACGATATAAGTGAATGCTTTTTAAACACAAATTTTTTACTGTTCGCTGACGATATGAAATTATTTAGAATAGTAAATAATTTCCACGATGCGCTATACTTACAAAACGATCTATTCAATTTTGACAATTACTGTAGCCGAAATAAACTTGATATTAACGTAGATAAATGTTTTTGTGTGTCTTTCGGGCGTAAGCGTAATATGAACATATTTAAATATACCCTTAAAGGGTCAGAATTATATAGGTGCAACGAAATAAGGGACTTGGGTATTACCATTGACAACAAATTATTATTTGACCAGCACAATGAACAAATTGTTAATAAAGCATATAAAGCTCTTGGTTTTATCATTAGATCATGTTTCAGATTCCGTAATTTAAAATCTATTAAAATTTTATATTGTTCACTTGTTCGAAGCAATCTGGAATATGCAAGTCGAATATGGTATATGGATGATGGTATGGAGGATGGTATGGAGGATAATATGGAGGATGGTATAATCATCAGTAAAATATTTACGTTAATAAAATTGAATCCATCCAAAAAAGGTTCATCAGATATGTGTGCTCAAAATTCCGCATTCCCAAAGAAAACTATGAGCTGCTGTGTGGTCTTCTTCATCTCCTCTCTCTGCAAACTAGACGTTACACAGCGGATCTGGTTTTACTATTAAAAAATCGCTCAGGGCCACATAGACTGTCCAGACTTATTAAAGAAATTACTCATCTTAACCCCCACTCGTTCAATACCTTGTAACAATCTCTTACACATACCTTCTTACAGCACAAGCTACAGACGCAATTCCTTCTTTATAAGAGCATCTAATTCGTTTGACAGACTATCTAAAGACTATGATAAGGTGGACCTTTTCTGTGCCAACAGTTCTGCCATTTGCAAATTGATCACCTCTAATTTCAGCAACAGTCAAAAATTTTAGGAAATTAGTTTGCACCGGCAGCAAAGTGTTGTTTGTTTCTTTTTTATGTATGACTATTGTTTATCTATATGTGAAAACTTTTTATTGGCTTAGATTGTAATTTACATGCATGTTATATTTTTTTAAGATTAAATAAATAATAATAAATAATAAATAAATATCTTCACGCAATTCCCATACAGGGCTAGACAGAGGTCTAGTCTAGACAATTAAGTCCCTTTAACTCACCTTCCACCAAAGATATTTTTAGGACAACGTGACAGGTGGTGAGCCCGTCGCCGTCTTTATGTCCAAGCCAACGATGTAATTCGTACATAAGTTTTTGAAAAACTCATTGGTACTGCCACCTGGGGATCGAACTCGGGTCTCTTGACTCGAAATTCCGACCACCCAACCACTCGGCTATCGTTAAGATTAAGCTGTTAGTTTTCCAGTAAATAAATAACTAAATAAATAAATAAATACAAGAATGATGAATATATCTTCACGCAATTCCCAGTACAGGGGTAGACAGAGGTGTAGTCTACCTACCTTCCACCTTAGATATTTTCGGGACAACGTGACAGTTGGTGAATCCGTCGCCGTCTTTATGTATATATTTACATAGATAAATATTAACAGTGGTAGAGCCACGCATCAGATTTTGTTGTTGCATGAATGGGCCTGCTCGACCGGGGAAGTACCACCGCCTCACAGAATACCGGTGTGAAGTAGAAGTCTCACAAACGTCTGCGTTTCGTCTGGTGAGTGCAGGTAACCGGAGGCTCACACACCTCCCTCCTTCAACTCTGGGGGGGGGGGCACTCAAAGGCCGGCAACGCATCTGCTATGCCTCTGGTATTACGGGTGTTCATGGGCGGCGGTAATCACTTACCATCACGTGAGGCGCCTGCTTGTTTGCCTCCCTTTTCTATGTAAAAAAAATCATATGTACTCATAAATATCCATTAATGAAGTACAATCATTCATATTCATCGCAGGAATGTTTAGCCCCAGCGGCATTCGAACCCGCATTCTTTACCTTCGAAGGCAGGGTCTCGTGTGCTGTATCACTATGCACGCGTATAATAGTAATAGCTAATGTTAACAATATTTTAAAGTAATAATATAACTAATTTAAAGTCATGATAGCCGAGTGGTTGAGTGGTCGAAATTTCAACAGAAGAGACCTGAGTTCGATCCCCAGGTGGCAGGCTCGTACCGATGGGTTTTCCAAAAACTTATGTACGAAGTATATTCTAGGCTTGGAGATAAAGACGGCGACGTGCTCAACACCTGTCACGTTGTCCCGAAAATATCTTCGGTGGAAGGTGGGTTGAAGGGATTTAATTGTCTATACCTGTGTTGTCTATACTTATAGCCCGCCACCTAGGGATCGAACTCGGGTCTCTTGACTTGAAATTCCGACCAACCAACCACTCGGCTATCGTGACTTTTTTTTGAACAAATGGCGATGAAAATATGCGACATAAAAGAGAACCCACACATCACCACAAAAAGAGTTTGGTTAGGCTAAAAGTCACTTAGATGTACCACAACATATGTCTTTAAATAACATTGGGAGAAACCACATGTATTTTTATCCATTAAAATTAATAAGTCATTTTAATTTTTACTAATTTTATTTTAATTTTTATTTTAATTTTTTAGGTCCGGTCGGCTGTAGAGTACTGCTGCCACATATGGGCTGGAGCTCCTAAATATCAACTGGCAGCCTTGGATTCTGTGGAGAGACGGGCCAAGCGGCTAATCGGTGATCCTGACTTGGTTGCTACCAATTTGTCCAGTCTCGAACACAGACGTCGCGTGGCCAGTCTCTCGGTGTTCTACAGGTTACATTTTGGAGAGTGTGCGAAGGAATTACATGAGTTAATTCCCCCTTCCCCTTTCCATCATCGGACAACAAGACGCACGTCGGGTCTCCATCCTTTTGTTGTCGATATACCCTGCATTCGGACGAAGCGTTTTGCTTCGTCGTTCATAATGCGTACAGCAAAGGACTGGAATAATTTGCCTGCATCAGTCTTTCCGTCCGATTACAATGTGTGTGTCTTCAAGAGAAGAGTGAATAGGCTCTTTCTAAGCTAGTGTGCCTACCAACAAAAACTACATCGCCACTTACCATCAGGTGGGATTGTAGTTAAACGCTAGCTTATAATGTTAAAAAAAAAAAAAAAAAATACTACAGAATAACTATAGATTCTAACTGCCAATTACAATTACTGCCTAAAATAATGTAATGGGCTGCGATAGATGTCAGATTAAACCCCGCGACAAATATCTCACCAAAATCCAGCAGACCGTTAACGGATGCCAGCGTTCAAGTTGCGAAGTAAGTATCTCCAAACCGCATGCTTACGTGGCGATTATAGCAAACATATACATGGTACACTCTCTAGGGTCACAAATATACATAGGTGTCTGTAAATACCAAATCGAGTGAGTTCAATGCTCGTAACTACGTTTTCCTATAAAAGTAGACTACGCTCGAGAGTTTGGTATCGGTACACTGATATAACAGCTGTTCGAAAATTGCTTTTGACGGTGTCGATAGCAGCCAATCGCGCCGTGTCATTAAAGCATGCATGATGGACAATTAATTGCGTTTTGCGACACTGTCACGCTTAAGCTTTGTGACTCAAAATTGTTAAAAAACAATTAGCGTATTTTTAATGGGATATCTTCACGCCATTCCCAATACAGGGGTAGACAGAGGCCTAGTCTAGACAACCCACCTTCCACTGAAGATATTTTCGGGACAACGTGACAGGCGGTGAGCCCGTCGCCATCTCAATGTCCAAGCCAACGATAAAATTGTACATAAGTTTTTTTTTTAAATCCCATTGGTACAAGTCTGCCATCAGCGGGTTTGAACTCAGGCCTCTTGACTCGAAATTCGGACAACCAAACCACTTGGCTATCGTGACTCTAAATAAATATATAAATAATACTAGCAATGCCAAATAACATTACTACTATTCCTGTTAACCTCTCCAATTAAGCAGCAATGCAATGCTATTTATATATAATAATTATTCATAAATATAAAATAGTAATTATAATATTAGCATCAGGAGTACGCTCTGGAATATATCTTTACGCAATTCCCAATACAGGGGTAGACAGAGGTCGAGTCTAGACAATTAAGTCCCTTCGACCTACCTTTCACCGAAGATATTTTCGGGACAACGTGACAGGTGGTGAGCCCGTCGCCGCCTCAATGTCCAAGCCAACGATATTCGCACATAAGTTTTTGAAAAACTCATTGGTACGAGCCTACCAACTGGGGATCGAACTCGGGTCTATTGACTCGAAATTCCGACCACCCAACCACTCGGCTATCGTGACATAATTGTGAAATATAGTCTCGTGAAACGGAAATTGCGTTACTATAAGTACTCGCCGGCGGCTGTGCTCGAATTATACCGCACCAGGGTCTACTGGGACCGGCCCATCTTCCCGGACACGACGATTCTGGCAAACAAGCCTGATATCGTGTCGATGGACCGGGAACAGTGAAGGATATTTATAGTCCACAAAACTTTTATTTACTTGACACAGACCCCTTTTATTGTTAACTTTCACGCTTTCTTCACTCATTCGTTCGACGTGCCCAAACCATCAAAGCATACGCTTAAACGTTTCTGTGATAGGATAATCATTCAAAACCTTACCTAATTTACAGAAAGAAACGCACATTCACAAGATGCCATTCTGTATCCTACCCGGAGTTCATTTAACCTAACCATGCGACACCAAAAGTTACCGTTTGGCTCTATAACTTTTAGTGTCGCGATTTATTCGGTGGTGGTGTATGTTAGTCGGTAACAAATAGTTGAGTGGTGACTTGTGACGACATCTATATACCTCCCACATGAGAAGCTCGGTAGTTGCGGACAATTTAGGAAACATTTCGACACCTTACATCGCGCGATTTCACATATATATATATATATATATATATATATATATATATATGTATATATATATATATATATATATATATATATATATATATATATATATATATATATATATATATATATATATATATATATATATATATATATATATATATATATATATATATATATATATATATATATATATATATATATATATATATATATATATATATATATATATATTTATATTTCAAATATATAAACGAATACGATAGCAGATTACGATATGGCGAGCAGCTATCTTTTTTACCTGCAGCATATCATCCACCACAAAGGGATCACCATCCAGAAAAATTCACCAGATTATGACTAGACGTACCAGTGACCTGAAAGCAGTTTCTAAGTTGCGACGTGTCCAGCACCACGATCGCCAATTTGCTTGCCAAACGTGGAGATTATTGTGCTTTTTTTTTTAGATAGGTCTGTGTCACGCATGTATAAAAAAAAAGACTGATTTCTCTACATTCTCTGAGATTTTCATGTTTGTGGTACCTTCGTTGTTTCCGGTTCCATTACATAAGTACTTTAGATACTTAATTCAGCATCAGAGAAATGTATATGACGTTGTATATATGCATGTATGTATTTAATTTTCAATAAAGCTTATTTGACTTATTTCTCGTCCAATGACCTATTTTTGTACATGAATTATTTTTAGAGCTACAATATTTGAGATCTCAGTAAACAAAACAAATTAAGATAGAAATATATTTAGAGACATATTTCTTTAAGAAAAACTATTAATATACTTGCAAAATATTTACTCTTCATTTCTCTAGCCTGCATTAACCCTTATTTTAAGAGATCTTGAACTGTTTCTTCGTTGCGCTAAAAATCTTGCATGTCACAAAATTAGAAGAGCACTTGGAGCAGAAAGTGAAATTTAAGTTGAAACTTTACCTGTGTTAATACTTCTAAAATTGGAAAGAGGTTTAAGCAAGTGAATTTAATGTATGAAGGTTTTAGCGAAGCGACATATTGTAATATATTTATACTTACATACATACATACATACATACTTACATACAACCACAGGAATATGTGGGCATCCCTTTCTCGTATTCTAAAGGATGTTTTCCTTCTGCATTGTTTCGGGTCTGGGTGTTTACGGTACTTTCGTTGTTTCTGATTTCATAAAGCAAGTACTTTACTACTTTGGGGATAGAGCAATGTACATGATGATATGATGTTGTCCCTGTCTATTTATGTATTAAATAAATAAATAAATTATAGCAAAATCGAACAAACCGCTATAATAAATCCAGCACAACAACCTTCTACTCGTTACCGACTAACATGACGGCATCTATATGTCTCTATCAGTTAGTAACTATTGCGATATTCTAAGTACGTACCGTTAGGTAATATTAAAATGGTTGTTGATGAACAAAAAAAAATTACATGCATACAACAGCTGCGAAATCAGTTGAAATGTTTACATCTGTTTTCTTGTTAACCCAGTCTACGCATATTATTCGTAATGACATAAGTTTTGAGGTTTTTTTTTACACGCTCTAACTTTGGTTATTATAGCCTCCTCCAATATATTCTACCGATGTTTTGAAGCAACGTCATTTACACGAACGCAATTAGAACAAAGTTTATTGTGGCCTCGATCCTATCCTCGACAATGACTAAGGTTTGTGAATTGATGTTAAAAATATATATTCTGTGTGTGTTTATTAACATTTAAACATGTTAGCCATGCTATGCATTTCTAACCTACAAATACGATAAATGTAAGTATGGGTGTTTAGATTTTTGCATTTCTGTGACACATTCAAGCCATAATGTTTATTGGAAATAAAACAACCCCGCTTAGCTGCGCTTATTAATATGCATCTACCTATGTAATTACACATACGGCGCACGTCGCTCTTAATTTAATAGAAATAAAAGAAAAGCAAGCAACTTACTTAAGTTTTAAAATATATAACGAAAAAAAAGAATAAGTAAGAAAACGGTACATATTTTTGGCGCGTCGCCTATAATGTTTGAATGGATTTTAATTAAATTGGTTAAAAATAAATTAATTGGTAAAAAAAATCACGCTGAAGTGGCAATGGGCTGGACAGCTAGCTTGCAGAACTGACAACCGTTGGGGAAGAAAAGTTTTCGAGTGGCAGCGCAGTGTAGGACGTCCCCCCACAAGATGGAATGATTACCTGCACAACACTACGGAAAATAGATGGATGCAGGTGGCTCGGGATGGTTCTTTGAGGAAATCTTTGGCCTAAGTTTAGCAGTGGACTTTTAATAGGGTATAAAGAAGAAAATTAAACACACGGATATTGAACACAGATCCGAAATTTGAAATTTTTATGTTGAAAATATGGTGTACAATTCCTTCACGAACAGGTTTAACATGTAGGTTTAACATGGCGTGAGATACTTTGTATCTCCGTCGCTACACTTTTAAAGTGGATCGGCCATTAGTAGTTGTGGGCTTAAGACTCATAGTACATCTAAGAGGAACTGAAGTGGGCTTGTTGAGATAATTCGGATGCGCCTTGGTTGATTGTGAAGGAAATGTTTGAACCGTTACCTTTGTGCTTTTTTCCGTGCCTCGTGCACTTGCGGTGGTAGAGGAGTTTTGACAAAACTCACTATCCTCCGTGACTCTGGTGGTTGCTGCACCGCCGACGCAAGAGAGTTGAGGCTGCAGGGCACTATCAATATTACAACGCGCCGTTCTCCCAGTCCTCCGCGGTCGATATGTGGTTGATGGCGGAGTGAAATTAAATATTCGCTCCTTGGTGTTGAGAAGACTGGTGCTCATTAAGGCTGCCGCCTTCCTGAGCTCCATGGCACCATCGGGTGGCAAATTCGGAGTGGTCCCTTGCCCACGTGAGATTGGAGGACGAGGATGGTAAAAACGACTGCGTTTTACATATATGTAACAAGGAGCAATACGGTGGCGACACGAGCTCTCTGAGTTAATTTTCTCCTGACCGTTGCAACATGGGTTAATGCATTGGCGTCCCGGAATTCAAATAATGGCGTTTTTAAGAAGAAGTATAACTCTGCCGCCAGGTCCTTCATAAGAGTAGTTGCTGCGGCAATGTCCGAGCACATTGGCAGAATTGGCGAGAAACTGGTTCGTCTTCCTTCGGGAACTCGTGCGTTCTGGTCCCTCGCCAAGGTTGTCCAAGGGAATTTAATTCAGCCATCATTACCATCTCTGCACAGGGCGGACAACTCGCTGGCCCATGACGCAAAAGAGAAAGCCGATCTTCTAGTTTCTCTTTTTGCGTCCAACTCGACTCTCGATGACAGGGGGAACTCACCCCCGACCATCCCGTGCAGTGAGTGCTCTATGCCGGACATCCGGTTCTTTCACAGCTCAGTGCGAAAAGCACTCCTCTCCCTGGACATCTAGAAGTCGAGTTGGCCCGATGGTGTCCCCCCTATTGTGCTGAGGATGTGTGCTCCAGAGTTGGCACCGGTTCTAACGCGTCTTTTTCGGTACTCCTTGTGTACCTCACTCATCGATGGGCGGAGGCAGTAGAGAGCAAGGGGGAGGCCCTGGTAGTTAGCTTGGGTATAGCAAAAGCCCAATCAAAGGATCGGGTCTGGCACAAAGCGCTTCTCTCGAAGCTTCCGTCATATGGGCTTCCCGAGAAATTTAGCAATTGGGTCACTAGTTTTCACACAGATCGAAGCATCAAGGTCGTAGTTGACGGTGCATGCTGGGACTCCAAGACTGTGAACGCTGGTGTCCCACAAGGCTGTGTGCTATCGCCAACCCTGTTTCTTCTGCATATCAATGATTTGTTACAAATTAGTAATATTCATTGATATGCAGACGACAGTACTGGTGATGCCCTATACACCGGCCGTGCCAATATTTCTCGGGAACACGTCGACGAGTACCGGAACAAACTTGTGTCTGAAGTCGAGATTTTGTAAGACAAAGTCTCGGATTGGGGCCGACTAAATTTAGTCCAGTTTAACCCTAAAAATATACAAGTTTGCGCGTTTACCGCTAAAAAGGAACCCTTCGTCGTGTCACTTCATTTTGAGAGCACTTCTCTAGTTACCTCAGCCAGTATCGGAATTCTTAGCGTCGACATATCGAGCGACGTTCAGTTTCGCGGTCACTTGGAAAGGAAGGCCAAATTGGCCTCTAAGAAGCTTGGCGTGCTCAGTAGAGCACGACAGTACTTAATGCCGGGCCACCGCCTGCAACTTTATAAGGCGCAGGTTCGGCCGCACATGGAGTACTGTTCGCATCTCTGGGCGGGGGCACCCATAATGTCAGCTCCTTCCATTTGACCGTATCCAACGAAGAGTGACTCGAATCGTCGACGTCCATGTTCTATCTGATAGGCTAGATCCCCTGGCATTGCGACGAGATGTTGCATCTCTTTGCATTTTTTAAAAAGGTTTTCTACGGGAAGTGCTCTGAGGAATTGTTGGGATTAATCCCAGCCGCTAAATTTCACCATCGAACCTTACGGCATAGTAAAAAATTCCATCAACACCATCTTGATGCTTGGCATTCCACTACAGTGCGTTTTTGCGGAATTTGTGTGCGGAATTTTCTGCCACGCACTTGCACTTTATGGAATGTGCTGCCGTCAGCAGTTTTTCCGGACCGATACGACTTAGGGACCTTCAAGAAAAGAGCCTATACCTTTCTCAAAGGCCGGCAACGCATCTGC